>BSBK01006215.1:1852500-2452500 GCA_027943335.1 Chamaecyparis obtusa
CCTTTCCATCTTCCACCATATCTCTCACAAAGTAAAACCGCACATCAATGTGTGTCATTCTGGCATGAAAAGTTGGATTCTCCACAAGGAAAATAGCGCTCTAACTATCACACCAAATAGTAATATGTTCTACATCAACACCAACATCAGAACACAACCTCCTAATCCAAATGGCTTCCTTACAAGCATGAGTAGTAGCCATGTACTCAGCTTCTATAGTGGACAAAGAAACCACAGGTTGTCATTTACTCATCCAACTGATAGCACCACCAAACATTGTGAACACATAAGCACTGATGTATCTCCTGCTGTTAATATCACCTGCCCAATCTGAATCCACAAGCCCATGAATACAAACTAAATGCAAAGATCTAGAAGAGTTACCATGGTAACATATGGAGTAATCTGATGTACCCCTCAAATATCTGAATACTCGCTTAACTGCATCCTAATGTACCCATCTAGGGTTAGCCATAATCCGACTCAGAACTCCCACTGCTTGGGCAATGTCTGGTCTAGTACAGACCATAGCATGTTGGCAATTTGGCTAATGTGGATGCATAGATGTGATCATTATGGAAACATATGATCTCTATTGAGAGCGCAGAATCTAGAATGCAAGTATGGCAAGTTGAAGAAAGAAATTGTCTAAGTATGGATACAGTGATCCTGACAAAGCACCCGATGAAGATTTAGTTGGCGACGTCCACTGGAGCAATTTTTTTTTTTGCGTAGTTAACTAAAGCTTCTATAGAGTATGAGGATACCCCATCTTAGTTCACATAAATTTTGGAGCAGTACGGACAAAGTTATTCAAAGTTTACCGAAGATAGTTTTTGCAGACAGAATAGTTTTGGAGACCATATTAGCGAAAGAGTTAAGGGATTATTTTTGCTTGTCAAAATAATGACTTAACATTATGAAGGGATGACATCCTAGATGTTTACTCTTGGATAAATATTTTGGAAGCTGACCATGTAAAGTTATTAGCTTTAATAACTCATATATTAGGCATACTTGAAATGTAATGAAATAGAGAAGTGATATGTAAAAAGAAAGAAAAGATAACTTGCGATAGTTGTTTATTATGATAGCAGCAAAGGCTATTGATGCAAAGTTGTAAGCAGTACCATATTATAGTCAGAAACATTTTGTATTACCTATTTGGGCAGTGAGCTCAGCTGGTGATCAGGTTTTGTAATCTAACTCCTAACAGGGTTAAGGCTTCTAACAAGGCCTAAAGTCCTTTAACCAGGATAGATCTACTATATATTGTAAATTGACTCCTAATAGGGTCCAATATCCCTAACAAGATACTTTTTATTTGTGATATTTGTGGGTACCATCCCCACCGGGGTTTTCCCTTGGCCAGGGTTTCCTCGAGAACATATGATGTGTTATGAGTTTTTTCTATTTACTGCTATGTTTTTTAATCAGCTTGATAATCTTTGTATGCACTAAAGTAATCTGTTATATCCATAAGTGGGCAAAAGAAAAAGTTTGTGAAATACTGATTCACCCCCCCCTTTCAGTATTTCCTATTTCTAACAATTGGTCTCAGAGCACAGTTACTCAGAGAAGGAACATTCAAGGAAAGCTTAGCAGCTTGAGTAAGATCTCTATGGATATGGATCAACTTCAGAAGAATCTTGAAGAAGCTCTTGAACTGATTGATATGCTTACTGATGAAAGAAACTCTTTAAGAAGAAAATATGAAGATGCAAAGAATGCTATTGACAAATTAAAAGGTAAGATTGAAGATCTGAAATCTGAAAAGAAATCTAATATGCTTGTTGAAGATTGTGATGAATTAGAAAAAGAAAACGAGATCCTTAAGCATGAGTTGAAGATAGTAAATCTGAAGCTTAGTATGAAAGATGGAAATTTGAGATCTGATAATGAAAAATTGAAAATTGAGAATGAAGATCTGAGGTCAAGACTTGAAAAGGAAACATCCGAATCTGAAAAAGTAAAAGTACAGTATGTGGAACTTGCGAAGTATAATAAAATTGTGAAAGGTGAATTAACTCAATCTAAACAACAACTTGAAAGGCTATATTCAAAAAGTGATAAGACTAAAAAACAAATTTCTTTTGAAGAACCATTCTTTGATAGGACTGGATTTGGATATAGTATGTTTAGAACAAACCATGAAAGTAAGAAGCCAGATCTGAAGACATCTAAAAGTGTGGAGGAAATAAAGTTAGATGAGAACACATTGGAAGATCCACCTAAAGAAGAACCACCTAGAGAGAAAGAAGAATCAAAGCAAGAAGAATCAAAATAGGAAGAATCATCTAAAGGTATGCAAAGAGAATTCAAAGGTAGATGTTTTGCTTGTAATACTATTGGGCATATGAAGAGAGATTGCATAGGTAAGCAATTTAAACCTCTTAATGGACATTGTTATAATTGTCATAGTTTTGGACATAGAGCTAACGAATGTAGAAGACCTAAAGTAATTTTGAATAATTATGATAGAATGATTGGGAATACTAACAATGTAGATAAGAAATATATTGAAGAAATGAATCAAAGAAAAGTGGTAGTATGTTTTAGATGCAACAAAGTAGGACATATTGCTAGAAATTGTAGGTCACAGATTAACCAACAAGGACAAAGATTTGGAAACAATGGAATCATTTGTCAGATATGCAACAAGTTTGGACACTCAACAAGATTTTGCAGAATGAACAATGGAGGTTATCATCATAACCCTAACCCTAGGAACAATGCAAGAAGGAATGAAAATGCAGGAAACAAAGAGAAAGGTTGTTGTAGCAATAAAGATGAAGTAAAATTTGAAAAAGGCACAGATCAAGGAGGTACAATCAGCACTGAAAGTAGTCAAGAAGGTAATGTAACCAATGGTAAGGATGAATCTTTACCTGACCCTTCTTTAAGTACTTAAATTATGTAAGTTTCTGTAGTTTAGGACTTAGGATTAGTGTAGATTAGGAATTTGAATGAGTTAAGTTTTCTGCAGTTAGATATAGGTTTATTATGTTGTACTAATGCTATGGTTAGGTGCACAAAAGAAAATATTGTGTTTTGCAAGGTTGCAGAAAGTTTTATGGTTGCAGGTTTGTAGAATCAGCTTTTTGAGGTTTTAGCGGCAAAATGAATGAATGTGATGTCAGATCGAGTTAATGTGAAGTGTTATAAGGTTGAAATAAAATTTATTATGATTAAAAAGTGATTGAAAAGTGATTTGAAAGAAGAAAAGTGAGTTGAGGATGATTTGAAGAAGTTTGGAAGCAGTTTGCAGCAACGATCATACCAAAACCCTAGATTTGCAAAGTTGAGGTATTTTTTGATCTTTAATCAGTTGATAAGATGGATATTTCTATGGTTCATAATGTTAAGGATAAGAATAGACCAAAGATTAAGTAAGAACTAGTAGAACCAACTGAAATTGATGACAGTCTAGCATTATCATCCGTACCAGATGAAGTATTGCACATTGAGAATGTTAAAGGATATTTAGGTTGCAAGTTTGAAACTTTGGGAGATGCAGATTTTAGTGATGATTATATGAAATTGTACAATCAAGACATGTTAGTTAAACCAGCTTATGGGCACCTAGAGAATAATGAAATTATCAAATATTCCATGAAGTATGAATTCAATGATGAGGAATGTACCAAGATCATTTTAAGTAGAATCCACAATGGGAAATTCTGGATGGAGGATAGAGTTATTGATATAACTGCCAACCTAATTCATGAATTTACTAGATTATCAAAAGTTGGAGAGATTCCACTGAATGAAAATAACATGAGAAAGATTGTTTTAGATAACACTGGATCTAGTTATAATGGTAGAGGAATTGTGATAAGTAAGATTAAGCAAGATGATGTTATGTACCTTTGCAAGATCCTAACAACTAAATTCTGTGGTAGTTCAAGGGAAGATGACATGGCTATAGGAATGATTCATGTAGCTTATCTTATGTGTATTGAGAAGAAACTAGTAGACCTATGTGAAATTTTGAAAATTCAATTATTTGAGAACTTAGAAAAGATTAAGAAAGCTAAGTACACATAGTTTAGGTTTTCATCTCTGATAACCTATATGTTTTTCCATATTTTGAGAAGATTTCCTTACACAGTTGATTGGAGTGACAATGTGAACACAATGGAAAGAATAAACTCAGTCTACATGAAGCACCTTTTTGATAAAGTTAATGACAGTGTGAAGCTTGTATTGAAGACTTTTCAGAATATTGTTAAGAACAAATCAAGGATTCCTCAATCCTTAGTTGAAAAGCATAAAGATGACATTTGTTTTATGGTTGACACTGATTTCACCTACATTGAAGTAGTTGAGCCTAGAATGGAATTCATAGACCCTCTTGGCTATGAAATATCTGAAGCAGAAACAGTAGGATATGTGAATAGATTGTTAAAGTGTGAGTTGGATGGTCATGAAAATATGTTTGGAACCTATGAAGAGAATTTAAACTCTGCAATAAGTTTGAGAGAAAAGAAGAAATCTAGTAAGAGAGTTGAATCTACTATGAAGAAAATATTGAAAGAATCTGGTATGTCAAGTCATGAGTTTGACATAGCTAAGAAGACTGCAGAAGCCTTGAGGCAAAGTGAAAATCTTGTAATTTCACCTGAGACATCAAGTGCAGATCCTGTTGATCCTATTGCAATAAAGGTAAAAGTTGAAGTACCTGAAAAAAGATGAAGGAGATAAATCTTTTTCTCCTATTCCTAGCAAAAGAGTAAAAGTGAGTGCAACAAGACTTGACAAGAGACAGAAAGTGGTTGTACCACCTATACCTAGAAATGTAGTAGTAATTAAAGATGATGATGTAGTTTCAATCAAGAAGAAAACTTGGAAACCAAGAATTGAAAGAGTTAATGAAGATATATTGAAGCATGGAGACTTCACTAAGTTGAATAAATTCTATGATCTATATGGATCATTTGATAGATTAAATTTTGAAAATGCAATGGTTACACATATGATTGTGGCAGATAAGAAACTTAGCACTATTCATGGTAAGATCCCATAAGATTTGTATAATAGACCTGTGAATAGAAAATAGAGAGCACAAGAAGAGGACATAAAGATGAGAGAACATGTAATCAGACAGTTCTGTGAAGTTAATGATGAAGATCATTTGAAGAGATTCTTGAAGTCTCTTGGAACTTTATTGAGAACTAAGAGAAGAACAATCCTTATAATGGGAGGCAAAAAGGAGGAAGTACAGAAAGAGACAGAGAAAGCAGTAATGCAAGTTCTTGCAGATATAGTTGCAGAAAAGCATGTTGAATCAGACCCTCAGCAGAAGCAATCAAAGGAACCGCATGTAGAGGAAGTTGGTATTGAAGAAGTTCCATCTTCTTCACATATCAATATTGGCAAAGAATCAATGGATATTGAAGGCACCAAAGTGACTCTAGAATCAGATGATGCAGTATTTCATGATCTAGGAAACATTGTTGACAATTTGGCTTTGGGAGAGCAAGAAAAGGTCATAGGATCAGAGAAGAATACAGAGGCAGACGAAGCACCAACTGTATCAGAATCAATTCCAGCAAAGCAGTCAGTTAAAGGCAAACAAATTTTGACAGAGGCCACTACCTCTAGTGCACCTTCTATACAAGTTGAAGACATTAGTGCACCTGATAGTAAGAAGAGGCATATTGGTTCAATTTTTGAAGACCTTGGAAAAGAAGTTGAAGATGATGATCAGCTTGAGTTCATCACATCTCTGAATAAAATTATTGGAAAGAATAAGAAGGTGAAAGACCTTGAAGGCAAAATTAGAGTTTTGACAGAGAAATTTGAGAGTGTGATCAGCACTAAGGTATCTGAATCAGATCCACTTGAGAAAGATAAAATGGTAATGAATTCTTTTGACTCTGAATTTTCTAACTTGAAGGATATTGCTAGAATAAAAGTTCAGGAAGACTTTGAAGCAGAAATGCAACAAACCTTAAGTGTAAATATTCGAAATGATATTGGTAGTTTAGATGTATGCATAAAGAATTTGAGGAGACATTTTGAGACAGGAAAGAATTTGTACATACAATGCACTTAATCAGAAATCCTAATAGTTGAAGAGGATAAGAAGATCAGAGAGAAGTTAGATGCTATTACAGCTGAGACAAACACCTTGACAAGCCCTAATGTCAAGATAATTTCTGTAGAGAAGAGCATAAGGAAATTGAAAGATGAAATCAGAATGTTAGCAGAGGAGAAGAATAGAAAGATGATCAAGGTTAACATCTTGAGAGAGCATGTCTCAATCAAGATATCAATTGTTGAAGATCAAATTGAGCAATGTCTTTCAGCAAAGACATCATTTCAGAAGTTTAGCTTCAATTCCCTGCAAGCTTGTCAGATAGCAGCATACGGATTGAGTACTCTACTCAATGTTGCTGAATCCATCAGGAAGATATGGGACAAAGATTTTGAATCTTGGAAGTTAGAGTTTGGTGATTGTGTTGCAAGCCTACCGGCTTTGCAATAACTGATAATAAGGTATAAAGTTTTTGAAATTTTTGTACACCCTATCTTTGTCATTGTTGTCAAAGGGGGAGAGATAGCAAAAAATTGAATATATGTTGAGGAAGGATACTCATAGGGGGAGATATTATATGGAGTATGATATTGTATACATATTGTATAACTTTTGGCCACAATTTTGTATAAGTGTTTTTGAAGTTTTGTTTGCACACTTAGCCAATTTTCCCATATGTTGCCACCAATGACAAAGGGGGATATTGTTGGCAATTTGGCTAATGTGGATGCATAGATGTTGTCATTATGGAAACATATGATCTCTATTGAGAGAGAAAAATCTGGAATGCAAGTATGGCAAGTTGAAGAAAGAAATTGTCTAAGTATGGATACAGTGATCCTGACAGAGCACCCGATGAAGATTTAGTTGGTGACATCCACTGGAGAAATATTTTTGTTTTCATAGTTAACTAAAGCTTCTATAGAGTATGAGGATACCCCATCTCAGTGCACATAAAGTTTGGAGTAGTATGGCAAAGTTATTCAAAGTTTACCGAAGATAGTTTTTACAGACAAAACAGTTTTGGAGACAGTATTAGCGAAAGAGTTAAGGGATTATTTTTTCTTGTCAAAATAATGACTTAAAATTATGAAGGGATGAGATCCTAGATGTTTACTCTTGGATAAAGATTTTGGAAGCTGACCATGTAAATTTATTAGCTTTAATAACTCATATATTAGGCATACTTGAAATGAAATGAAATAGAGAAGTGATATGTAAAAAGAAAGAAAAGATAACTTGCGATAGTTGTTTATTGTGATAGTAGCAAAGGATATTGATGTGAAGTTGTAAGCAGTACCATATTATAGTTATAAACATTTTGTATTACTTGTTTGGGCAGTGAGCTCAGCTGGTGATCAAGTTTTGTAATCTAACTCCTAACAGGGTTAAGGCTTCTAACAAGGCCTAAAGTCCTTTAACCAGGATAGATCTACTATATATTGTAAATTGACTCCTAAAAGGGTCCAATATCCCTAACATGATACTTTTGATTAGTGATCTTTGTGGGTAGCATCCCCACCGGGGTTTTCCCTTGGCCAGGGTTTCCTCGAGAACATATGATGTGTTATGATTTCTTTCTATTTATTGCTATGTTTGTTAATCAGCTTGATAATCTTTGTATGCACTAAATTAATCTGTTATATCCATAAGTGGGCAAAAGAAAAAGTTTGTGAAATATCGATTCACCCCCCCTCTCAGTATTTCCTATTTCTAACATAGCATACATAAGACTACCAACTACACTAGCATAAGGTACTCTACTCATGTCCTCCACCTCACTAGGAGATTTTTGACAATCATCTAGAGATAACTTTGTTCCCACAGAAATAGGAACACATAGTGGTCTACAATCTACCATGCTGAACTTGTCCAATACAGACTTCCCATACTTACTCTGACTCAACCAAATTTTATGTTAGACCTATCTCTACTAATTTCCATACCCAAGATGTACCTTGCTACCCCAAGATCTTTCATCTCAAACTATACTGACAACTAAGATTTAAAATTAGAAATTATACCCTTATCCTTCCCAAACAACAACATATCATCAACATATAATGCAACAATAAGAAGGTGATCATTTTCAACTCTAAAATAAACACAATGATCTGATTTCCATCTTAAAAATCCAATTGAAAACATAAAGGCATCAAACTTAAGGTACCACATCCTAGGAGATTGCTTCAAACCATATAGAGATTTATTTAATCTACAAACTAAGGATTCTTTACCTTTAACAATGTAGAGCTCAGGCTGTGACATATAAATATCTTCCTCCAAATCACTGTGAAGGAAAGTTGTCTTCACATCCATTTGTTCTATCTCTAAATCATATGATGCAGCAAGAGATAACAAAAATCTAATGGATGTCAAATTTGCAACAGGAGAGAATATTTCACCATAATCTATTCCCTCTACTTTTGAATACCCCTTTGCAACCAATCTAGCTTTGTACCTTTCAACACTGCCATCTACACATAATTTCTTCTTGAACACCCATTTACAGCCAACATATTTTCTCCCTTTAGGAAAAGGAACAAGGTCCCAAGTTTTGTTTTTCTCCAATGAAGCCATCACATCATCCATAGCCTCAATCTAGGAACCTACATCTTCCATGCCCAAAGCCTCTTTCATAGATCTAGGCTCATTAGTGTTAGTAATCAAAGAAAAAGCACAACTAGAATCTAACATAGAATAACCAAAACTTTCTGGTTGCTTTCTTTCTCTCATGGATCTCCTCAAGGGTTGAGGTTGATGTTGTTCTTCCTCTTCTTCCAAACTATCAGAGCTCTCCTCATCATTAGTCCCAACATGGTCTCTCTGTTCAATCTTCTCAAGGGTAGGAGGAAACTGAACAACATCTTTTTCCTTTTCCTTTTCATCTGGTTGTAGCACAATAGGAGATGGTGTTAGCTCTCTAAAAATAACATTTCTAATATGCAACACCTTACTAGTCATAGGATTCCAAAGCTTGTATCCTTTCATACCAACATTGTATCTGATGAAAATACATTTGATGGCTTTGTTTTCCAACTTAGATCTTTTCTCCTTTGGAACATGTGCATAAGCTTCACAACCAAAAACATGAAGATGTCTAATTGAAGGCTTCTTACCAGACCACACCTCCATGGGTGTCTTACCAACAAGAGTTGATGTAGGAGATCTGTTAACCAGATAACAAGTAGTGGCCACAGCTTCAGCCCAAAACCTTTATTCTAAACCAGCTCCACTAAGCATACTCTAGCCTTCTCCATCAGTGTCCTATTCATTCTCTTTGCAACTCCATTTTGCTACAGGGTATAAGGGTCATCTTATGCCTCTTGATACCTTTTTCTTTATAGAACTATTCAAACTCTGTGGAGCAAAACTCACCACCATTATCAGTTCTCACACACTTGATTCTTTTACCAGTCTGATTCTCCACGAGAGCCTTACATTCCTTAAACTGGCTGAAAACTTGTCTCTTATTTTTCAAGAAATATATCCAAGTCCTTCTACTATAATCATCTATAAAAGATACAAAATATATAGAACTGGAGATAGAAGGAACTTTTACAGGACCAAAAACATTAGAATGAATAAGATCCAAAAGTCCAAAAGACTTGTGAGAACTAGAGTAGAACTGAACATGATTTTGCTTACCATAAACATAGTGTTCATAGAAATCAAACTCAAGATTACAATCATTTAGCCCCTCAATGATATTTTTAGTTTTCAAGGTCCTAAGACCCTTCTCACCAATGTGGCCAAATCTCATATGCCACAACATTGTATTTTTTGTAGGAAGCTTGCCTTCCAAAGTGTTTTCACCCTTAGGTACACTTACTGCACTACCATCGAAACCCATTGCCACAATCTTCTTTACTACTCATTTAGATGGTGGGGATGAAGTGAGAACCACTCTCTTCTTTGAAAAAAAAGAACTATTGCACTGAGCAATGCATGCATCAAGCTGAAACAAAGTACCTCTCCTAGTACCTCTAGTGAGTACCATAGAACCTCTCATCATCTTGCATCCATCTTTCAAAAAGACAACTTGCACACCTACATCATTCAACATACTTACAGATAATAGGTTTTGTGCCAAACTTGAAATGTGCATAACTCTATTGATTCCCTTTACTCATCCAACAGGAAATCTAATAGTGACCCTTCTGTGTCCAACTATCTTTAGGTGAGAATCATCACCCAAGTACACCTTTCCACCATCAAACTCTTCATATTTTGAGAACCAGTTTCGATGAGAGGTCATGTGAAAAGAAGCACCTGAGTCTACCAACCACACATCATTAGATGCATGGGCTACCAAAGCTATAATAAAAGCATCTCCATCTTCTTGAGAATTTTTTAGAAGCTAAATTTGAGCCTTTCTTCTTCTTCTTTAGTTCTTTGCAGTCCCTCTAGAAGTGCCCAAATTTATCACAGTTCCAAAATTTCACCTTGGACTTTCTAGGAGTCTTAGAACTCCCACAGGATTTGGATATGCCCTTCTTTGACTTGTTGTCATTCTTCTTTTCTCTATCATTGGATCTCCCATGAACAACAAGGGCTTCCTTAGATGAATATGAAGTCTTTCTTCACATCTCCTTAGATAGCAGTGAAGACACCACATCATCCATATAGATTCTGAGAGCCATCACAAGATGGTCCCATGAATATAGCAATTAACAAAGCAGGGTCATACAATGATCCTCCTCCTCAATCTTGGAACCAGATAATGCCAACTATGTAATCAATAAATTGAATGCATTGAGATGATCGGTTATAGATCCACCTTCCTCCATTGTTAAAGAATAAAAATTCTTTCTTAAGAACAACTTATTCACCAGAGATTTGGTTTGATACATAGACCCAAGCCATTTCCACAAAGAATTTGCAGTAGTCTCATCAAGAACATTCAAAAGAATGACATCTGCTAGATAGAGTCTGATGAGACCCTTAGCCTTCTGATCCTTGATCTCCCAATCTGCTTGAGATATCACTACAGGTTTCACATCAAGTGAAGTAGCCTCCCATAGATCATGGCCTTCAAGCATGTATTCCATCTTGAGTTTCCACAACTCAAAATTAGTGCCATTAAATTTCTCCACCTCCATTCTACTATATGAGGAACTTGCCATCTCAATCTACAAATAAGATTTAGAATGCTCTACACAAAACTCCCACTCAACTTGAGATTAGCTCAAAAAACCCTACCCAACAACTAGGATCAAAAGTTGATTAGGCTTTGATACCACTTGTAAGGAAACTCAGGTGCGGAAATAGCTTCCTACACTAATCTCTAAAGGAAATTATTGTGCAAATTTTTTTAAATCCTTACAATTTCAAATTCGTTAACTACTTTAACAATGATATTGCAGCCATATACCATGCATACAAAAAATAGAGAATGACATAATGATTTACCCTGGGGAAAACCTTTTGGTAAAAAACCCCAGCACTCCAAAACTTGCATAATGTATTAATAAAAACTATTACAATTTACAATACACTTGCAATGCAAGTTCTTTCAGAAGATTTTTCCAACTCTTGAAGAAAAAATGTGGTAGCATAAAAATGTTCTAACAATACACTTACTTCCTCACTTTGCAACCCTAAAAAATGCTTATATCATGCACTTCCCTTTTTAGGGAAACTTCCAAAGATAGCCGTATTATGGTTTTACCATTCTCTGAGAAAATAGGAACCCCATGATTGAGGAAGTGTATAGTACTCAAGTTTATCAGTTGCCAGATGTCTTGCATGTCTTCACCTATCATTGAATATTCTAGACAGAGCTCTTACATGTCATAGGAATCTGTCATAACCGTTTCAGCCATGATCTCCTTACACATAATTCAAGATGCCGACACATCAACATGCTAACTAGACATGTACACTCACACTTAATTACATTATTTGCAAGAAATACATTTTACAAAACAAATAATAAGGACACCTTATTCCTAATAGGTTTGAAACATAACCTACTAAGTGTTGGGCAGTTGCTTGACAAAGGTTACAGGTTGGAGTTCAATGGAAACAAGTGCATCATTAACAACAAGGAAGGAGAAATGATTGCATCTGGATCAAAAAATAAAGGTAATGTTTTTCATCTTAATCCAGAACCAAGTTGTTTTGTTGCTAAAGTAGATGACTGTTGGCTATGGAAAAAAAGACTATGTCATATCAATTTTGATAATATAGTAAAGGTTAGCAATGTTAAGGAAGTAAGAGACCTACCTAGCATAGCAAAGATGGTTGATACTATTTGCAAGGAATGTGTGATGGGAAAGCATATGAAAAATTCATTCAGAAGCAAGCATAATTCAGAAAAGAACAAGTTGGATCTAATTCATACAGACCTATGTGGACTAACTCAAACAAGATCATACTATGGTGAAAGGTATTTCATTTTTTTTGTAGATGACTATTCTAGAAGGATGTGGGTTGCATTCTTGAAAGATAAGTTAGAAGCATTTGAGAAGTTCAAAATATTTAAAGCTAAGGTTGAGAATGAATCTAGACTAAAGATAAAATGTCTAAGGTCAGATAGAGGAGGAGAATTCACCTCTGATAGATTCTATGAGTATTGTGAAGAAAATTGCATAAAGAGATAGTTAAGTGCACCTAAAACCCCTTAATAGAATGGGATAGTAGAGAGAAGGAATAGGATCATCCTTGATATAGCACACACCATCATGATTGAAGGAAAAGTTGCACACATCTATTGGAGAGATGTGGTCAATACAACAATCTATACAATCAATAGAATACAATTAAAGCTTGGCACAAATAGGACACCTTATGAGCTATGGTTTGGTAATGTTCCCATGGTGAAATACTTCAGAATATTTGGAAGCAAGTGCTACATCAAGAGGGATGAAGCAATAGGTAAGTTTGATGCAAGAAGTGATAAAGGTATTTTTCTTGGTTACTCTACTAAAAGTAAAGCTTATAGATGTTTTAACTTGAGATTGAAGAAGATCATTGAAAGTGCTCATGTTAAGATTGATGAAAAGTTTATGGCTCAAGAAAGATATCATGATTACTCACCTATGATTGAAGAAGAACCCGGACCTTCCACTAGTGAGAAAGTTGAAGAGATATTTCATAGTATTGATGTGTTGTTCAATGACCCTGAAACAAGTGAAGAAGAAAATCAGAAGGAAGATGAGTCAGTATCACCTAAAGTTCCAATGTATACATCTAGATATCACTCTAAGGATGACATCATTGGAGATCAGAGCAGAAAAGTCACAACAAGATCAAAAGAAAAGAGTTCAACAAGAAATGAAGTGGTATGTTTAATATCTCAGATTGAACCTCTAAGTGTTGAAGATGCATGTAATGATTCAGATTGGCATGATGCTATGGAAGAATAACTAGATTAGATTATTAAGAATGATACTTGGGAACTGGTCCCAAGACCTAGTGATTGGAATGTGATTGGAACAAAGTGTATATTTAGAAACAAGATGAATGAAGATGGTATAGTAGTAAGGAAAAAATCAAGGTTAGTATGTCAGGGATATGCACAAAGAGAAGGTATTGATTATTTAGACACTTTTGCACCAGTGAGCAGATTAGAAGCTATTAAGTTGTTTTTAGCTTTTGAAACATTCAAAAACTTTAAAGTTTATCAAATGGATGTTAAGTCAGCATTCTTGAATGGAGAGCTAAAGGAAGAAGTATATATTGAATAGCCATAAGGATTCACCTTATCAGACAAACCTGATATGGTATGCATATTGAAGAAAGCCCTCTATGGACTTAAGAAAGCCCCTAGAGAAAGGTATGAGAGACTTGATGGATACCTAATAAAAATTGGATTCAAGAAAGGAGCAACAGATTGTAATCTATTCATAAGAGAGACATCTGAAGGTCTACTACTTGTAGCTATATTTTTTGATGACATTATCTTTGGGGGTAATGAAAAACTTAGTGTAGAATTTGATAAGGAGATGCAGAGTGAGTTTGAAATGAGCATGATTGGACCTATCAAATACTTCTTGGGATTAAATGTGCAGCAGACAAAAAAAGGTATTTTCATGAATCAGTCCAAATATGTTAAAGAGATATTGAAGAAGTTCAAGATGGATGATTGCAAACCAGTGGGTGCACCTATGATAACAAGATGCAAGCTTGCAAAAGAAGATGATTCCCCAGCAGTAGATACAACATTATACAAGTCTATGATTGGTAAAATCATATATCTTACTTAAACTAGACCAGACATTTCTAATGTAGTTGGCAAAGTTGGAAGATTTGCAGTAGCGCCTAAACAAAGTCACCTCATGGCAGTAAAGTGAATATTCAGATACTTACAGGGCACTATAGAATATGGTCTATGGTATCCTAACTCAGAGAATGTTGAGCTTCATGTTTATACAAATGATGATTGGGTAGGATGCCTCAATGATAGAAAGAGTACATTAGGTGGAGTAGTGTTTCTTGGTGACAGACTTGTCACTTGGACAAGAAAGAAGAAAAATTGTATCTCTTAGTCAACAGTAGAAGCAGAGTATGTTGCATCAGCCCTGAATTGTTGTACAATTGTTTGGATCAAGAAAATGATAAAGGATTTTTGAATTCATATTGATTATCCTATTGTTATCCATTGTGATAACACTATAACTATCAACATGTCAAAGAACCCTATGATGCATGCAAAGACAAAACACATTGAGATCAAGTATCACTTCCTAAGAGAGAAAGTGGTAGAGAAAGAAGTCAAGTTGGATTATGTGAGCACTAAAGATCAGTTAGTAGATATATTCATAAAGCCCTTGCCAAAGGATACTTTTGAGTATCTCAGGGAGAAGTTGGGTGTAATTCCCTTCCCTAATTCTACTTAGAAGAAAGAAGAAAGAGCATCAGTCCTTAGGGATTTATGGATGGTGGACTACACTACTTTAGGAGTAGTACCGGTGCTTCAATTGTTTGGTGCCTTTTCCATTGATGTCAAAGGGGGAGTAATATATAGTCATGAAAAATAGTAATAAAGAAGGAGTAATATATAAAGGGGGAGTAGCATTTAGTCATGAAATAATTTAGTTAAGGAAATGGAGAATACTGAAGAATATTGTAGTAGATGGAGGATTCTTCCTTGGGGGAGTTTTTGATGAGGAAATGGAGAATGTTATAAAAGAAATGTTCATTAGGTTTGGTGGTGTTTTTCATTCCACATGTTTCCATCAATGCCAAAGGGAGAGATTGTTGGAGATTTTCCAGTAAGCCAGTATTGACTGTATGTTTGTCATTGATGACAACATATGGTAAGTAGCATGTGTAGAAGACTTATGTAGTAAGCTTTAAGTATAAGTAGCATAGACATGTTATTAGCATGATATCATGGACACAGAGGTTAAATGCTAGTACAAATAGTTATGTAGTAGCTTGTGTCAGCAATGTTCCTGACAAAGTTACAGACAGTGTTCTGTGAGTGAATGTCCATGCAGTCATGATGGAGCCTTCCACATTTGGATATGTGATGGAGACATGTTAGTGATGTTACATTCATGGACATAGAGTTTGATGATCAGTAGAGGTGAATTTATGCAGTTGCCATTCACCAGTTGTAGTTTCTAGTGTTTATCCAAAAGAGCCGACAGAGATTTTATTAGTATAGGAGTTGCGCCTATCATTTTAGTATGAACCCTTGGATTAGTGATCAAAGAAGAGTTAAGAATGTTAGAATAAGAGAGAATGATGTAATTCATCTTGAGGAGAAATTATTAGTTAATTTGGTAGAGCCGACAGTGTGTAGCGTGCACCTACACTTATTGATTTAGACAAGTCCCAGTTTGTGCTTAGTAGAGCTGACTGAGATGTTGTAGAAGATTGTTGTTTTTTCTCTATTATGATTTCAAGATGGTTCTAACAGGCCAAATTGATTATTTCATTTAGAGGAAAGATATGTATAGGCAGTCATTTGCGATTGCTAAAGAATGGTTCAAAGTTTATTGTAAAGCACAGAGCAGAGTGTGCAAAGTGTTGAGCCATTAGTAGAAGGTCTATTTGACCAAGTGAAGATTTTATGCTATACATTGGAACTGATCTAGACAGCAAGTCAAAGCGCAGTTCACCAAGATCTAGATATAGTGTGTATCTATTATTCAAAAGGTTGTAGCCTTCATCCCTTTGAGCAGTGTGCTCTTGGATAGTGCATCCTCACCTCTAACAGGGTTAATTGTAAGACTCCTAATAGGTTTTGACCCTTGACCAAGTCATTATACTAAATGCATCATAAAGACAACTCCTTACAGAGTTAAGGATCTTCTAACAAGGATCATAATACACTAGTGCAGATTATTAGTGGGTGTCAATTCCCACTAGGATTTTTACCTATTTAGGTTTCCTCATAACCAAAATATTGGTGTTGTGTTCAAGTCTTCTTTCATTGTGTTTATGCTTTATGTTTAAGTATATTTAATTGGATAAAGAATTGAAACTTGTAGATAATTGATTCACCCCCCACTCTTTGTTATCTCTTGAGACTATTCCTAACACCTTCTTGAAAGAATATTAGAGAAATACTACAACTGTCCAACAACATCTCCAACTGCTAAACCAAGCACGCAACACAAAAAGGGACCATGCAACCCAATATGAGTAGACACATCACTTCACACTGTCGGCTCCACCAAATTAACTAAAAATTTATCCTCAAGATGAAATATAGTATGTGCTCTTGACCAAAAATTCTTAACTCATCACCAAACATGAAACCAAACACGCATATCAAAATGATAGGCACAACTTCTGAAACAATATAAACAATGTCAGCTCCATCAAATAAACTTGAAAAACTATAACTGGCTAATAGAAACATCATAATTCAACTTGTACTACACAACTAACTCTACATCCATGGGCATAACTTCATAAACATGTCTACAACACAAATGTAAATGTGCAAGGCCCCAACATAACCATATTGAGAATCACATATAAAAATTTGCTTGTAGTACTGTTAGGAACACTACTATTACAAACAACTACACAACTGATTGCACTCAAAAGCAACCTTTCTATCTATGA
This sequence comes from Chamaecyparis obtusa, assembly GCA_027943335.1. Classification (NCBI taxonomy): domain Eukaryota; kingdom Viridiplantae; phylum Streptophyta; class Pinopsida; order Cupressales; family Cupressaceae; genus Chamaecyparis; species Chamaecyparis obtusa. Next base: position 1,869,569 of record BSBK01006215.1, read on the forward strand.
TATCATGTTGATATCATATCTATACAAAATATGTTCAAGGATCTCTACATATAACTACAACACACACTGCTTACCATATGTTGTCATCAATGAAAAACATACAGTCAATACTAGCTTGTTGGCGAATCTCCAATAAGATTCAGTTCTTTAAGGAATCCTCCAAAAATACTCAAGGGCCATCTACAACTAAAATAGGTATGCCATCTACAACTTCTAATGTTGTATCACTTAGTAATGTGTGTACTCAAAATTTAATTTCTACTTCATCTACTAAGTTTAGTATTGATCCTAAGAAACAATCAATTAATGCACAAGTAGGTTGTAGTACAGTTGCAAATGTAGGTCCTAGTCAAAACACTGGATTGAATTTTCAAATAAGACCTATGCAATTAGAAGGGTATAGGAAGATTAGTTTTGATAGGATACCTAGTTATCCTAATGCTATTATAACTGAGATAAGAGATAAGGTGCCCAAATTTGCTGGTAATAATACTATTAGTTGTGAAGAACATCTTAAGTTATTTGTGGATATGTTAAATGATTATGAAATTGAGCATGAAGATGTAGTCATGAAATTATTCATCCAATCTTTAGTAGAAGATGCTAGGGATTGGTTTAAAAGACTCCCTGACCATTGTATTGATACATGGGATGCATTTGAAAAATGTTTCAAAGAACAATTTGGTGATAAACCAAATGCCAGTTTCATGTTGAATGAATTCAATAACATAAAGAATAATTAGAATGAATCAACATTTGATTTCAATATGAGATTTCAAAAGGGTATGCACAAGTTGTTTCAAGTTATGAGGTTAGATGACAACATCTACCTGACAACATACCTTAATACTTTTTATGGCAAGAATGGATACCAACTAAGACATAAAGAAATAAGGACTCTCATAGATGCCTTTAGAATTGTAGTAAATATTGAGAACAACATGAAAATAACTAGAAGATTAGGTGGGAAGAGAGATGATCCTAAGTTATTTGGGAGAAAGAACTATAGAAAGGTCAATGAAAGGACTATTGGGAATAAGAGGTAAGAAGATGATATGTTGGACAATGTGTTGAATGCATTAAAAGATCTGAAGGCACCTAGTAAAAAGAATGATAAGGTTCCCACTATTGAAAATCCTGATTTCAACAACAATTTCAATAGACAGAATAGGTTACAGAATTACCCTTATAACACCCAATGGAAAGATGGAAAACCTATTTTCGTGAATGCAAAGGGAAATAATGACAAAATCATCCCAGATCCCTTGCACAAAGCTACTGTGAATGTTGTAGAGGATACACCATGGTATATGGCTTGCCAATCTCCTCATTCTATGGAACATTGTATGGTTGCTCAGTCCTTACTTACATACCAAGATGATGAATTTGATGAATTTGATCAAGAAGAGACTAATGATGATATTGGTTAAAACATGACTGGTTCATATCTAGAACATGAAGATGTCTTTGATGCTAATGAAGAAACTGATGTGTGTCTAAAAAGACACAAAAAATAACTTTTCCACCAAGAGGTCTTTTCTGATTATGAAGACATTGATAAAAAGACATGTAACATGAATTCCTCTTCAGAGCTGGTAAACTTAAGAAGACCTTATGTAATCACCTAAAAATGGACAAAGACAATTAAGTAATAAATCAAAGAAAATCAAGGAAAATAAAGGAAAAAATCAAAGCAAATGAATTAAATCAAACATTTATCCAATCAAAATTAAAATCAAGCTTTAATTAAAGATAAATCAAAATTGAGAGCATTTAAATCAAGTGAAATCAAATCAAAGTGCAATTAATTCTATTAATTGTATAGTTTTGAATTAAATCAAATTCAACCCATTCAAGGGGTACATGGCTAAATAAATCAATTTAAATCAATTAATAAATACTAATTTCTCTCAACAACCCAAAAGGGGAGGGAATTCAATCAACCAATAGGATTTGAGAAATGTATTCACATGGATCAAGCCAAATTCAATCTCAATCACTGAAAGTGAAAGAGAATCATGTCCACTCATCTTGTCTACTTGTCCCAAGCTTTGAGGACATAAGCTTTTCATTTTATTCAAAGGGTGGAACCAAAGACTCAACTCAAGCTTAATCATGATCAACACAACTACACCCCCTACCCTTGCATAAATCTATAAAAGGAAGACCAAAATCAATCATAATTCATAACCACACATCTAAGAATTGCATAGAACCTCTTTCATTTTATAGCTAGAAAGGAAAATTAAGGCTAATTAGTTGTATTTCATTTGGAATTGAAATATTTAGCTTGTTTATCATATCATTTCTCATTCTAGGATTGTCATTAATGGTAGCTTGCTGAGAGCTTCACATTAACACTCTTAGATAGAGAGCTATAGGATTCTTAATTGTGCTTTATTTTCTAAATAGATTATTAATTGTGGTTTATTTAGTCTCTATTTACTTTATCGATTACAACTCCAATGTCCCCCAACATTTGAAAAACTTATTGAAAATGGTATCAAGATGGAGGATGTATTGGTAAAGAGAGCTAAGATAAAATTATTTAATTCCAACAAATCCAATACTAAAAACAACAATAATAATTATGTGTCTAAATATGTCAATAATCAAGGGGCCAAAAATCACAATGATAAACCTAAAGTATGGCTAAAGAATAATAACAAAAATCTTGTGAACGATGGAGTTGTGGAGGCCCACAATTTGAAGGCAACCCCTTTTAACTTATCAAGTGGAGCTAATTCTTCAAATAATGTAAATCAAGTGAACAAAACTCCCTTTAATTCCAATAATTCCAATAAAAATTCCAAAAATGCTAATAATCCTTATAATAATGCCAATGGGAATAAGCCCAAACCCTTTTTCTCCACATATAACAAGAGAAAATTCACCTATTTAGGTGAACCCTTGGAGAACGCATTAAGAACCTTGGTTGCTAACAAGATCATCACATTACCTAATTTAAGAGATTATGAACCTCAAGTTAAACCTAATTGGTGGAATGATTCTCATCATTGTGAATATCATCGAAATAGAGGTCATAAAATGAATGAATGCATGAGGTTGAAACATTTAGTACAAGATTTAATAGATGATGGAACTATCAAAATTGAAGGGCCTCAAAACAATGAGGATCATATGGCCTTCAAGAACCCCTTTTTGAACCATGAAAAGGGTGAGTAATCTAATGCCAATCAAAATCAGAATGGAGGTAATGAGAAGGTGAACTTCGCTCATACCTATGACAACACGATCAATACTTTAAGTGAAGAGGACAATACCATAAATTTTATAGTAGTAAAGGAGATATTAAGAGAAGCATTATCAAATGTCATCACTAGGGGGAAAGCATCAAAAATCATTCTACCTATAAATGCTCCTAAAATTGTTCTAGGAAACCAAGCTTCAACCTCATCATCAAAACAATATAACTTGGTTGATCAATTAAAAATAACTCCTACTCAAATTATCACCAAATCATAAGGATGTCTTGGAGAAAGCCTTATTAGAAACCAATGTGCCTCTAAATTTGGAGGTAGACAAGTTTCAAAATATGGTGGGACACCTCATTGCACCCCATTTCTTATCATTTTCCAAGCAAGATGACACGTCCCTTAATCATCCTCAAAATTTTCCTTTGCACATAGAAGTCTTGATTCATAAGCATAGGGTGAAAAGAGTCCGTATAGATGGAGGAGCCGGCTTAAACATTTGTACCCTTAGCCTAGTGAAAGCCCTAGGATTTTATGAGGAGGCTATTGAACCTAAGAAAAAGATAACCATTAAAGCCTATGATGATGAAGAAGGAGCTTCAAAAGGAGTCATAGTACTACCCATAAGAGTTGGTCCCATGCAAAAAGAGACCATTTGTCAAGTGCTAGATTTAAAGTTGACCTACAATATCTTGTTAGGAAGGTCATGGATCCTTGAAATGCAAGCTGTTCCTTCTACTTATCACAAATGTTTAAAGTTTCCTTATCTAGGGTAGGAAATAATGGTAAGTGGGGACTTAAATCCCTTCCAATATTGTAACAACATCAAGCCTATCAACAACTCTTTAGTCCCACACAATGCAGAAGCGTCTATACCTCATCAAATGGAGAAGGGCAAAAGTTCTAAAGACATCCCATTATTCAAGGGAAAATAAAAGATAGAAAATGAAATTGTTATTGAAGACATACCAAAATTCACTAACCTAACTACATCGACTAAGGGAAAAGAGAAGGTTAGTGAGGATAATGTTATTGAAAAATCAAAAGAAGACCAAACCAAAGCTATTCAAGTATACACCAAAGAGGCTCACTATCAGAAAATGGACCAAATGATGAAGAATTTGGATAAGCAATGCAAAATCAAGCAAAAATGACTAGGTGAATACTCCCTATCCATGATGGACTTACCCTTATCCCCTAAGTCCTATGGAAGACCCTCAAATCTACCCAATAAATATAATGATAACTTTGTGAGGGAAAGCACATCATCCACCATGGATGAAGAAAACAATGAAATTCTAAACTGGTTATACAAAGATGAAGAATCAAGTGCCCATGTTAAACACATTCAAAATATAACCATTCCCATACATCAATATGGGAAAGGGTTTCAAATCATGCAAAAGATGTGGTACAAAGGTCAAGGACCTTTGGGCATGAGGAATGAAGGACTTGTTGAACCAATAGAAATTATATGGTGAGATAGCAAGGAGAAGATAGGATTAGGGTATCTTGAACAAGGATACACCAAAAAACATCATCCTAAGGCCTATAGTCAGATATTGCAATTGGAATCTCATAGTGATGAAGATTCTAATCAGTTGGAATGGGAGACATTATCTGATGAGTCATGCCATGTGTATCATCTTAAAATGGAAGCACTTCCATGTTAAGAGCATTTAGCCATCCGAGTAAGTGGTTTAGGGTCATGTCGAATGCCTTGAATGGATACTCAACTTGGATCTGGCTTTTTCCTCTATTCTACCCCATTTTCCACTTCTTCCTAGCATTTTCCTGGCATTCTGGACAAAGAACCTGAGGTTTTTGACCATAAGGTCAAAGTCAACCTTATGGGGTCAAAGTCAACCTTGATCTTGACTAGGTCAGGATCGAGCTTGACCTTGACCTAGTCAGGTTCAAGCTCAATCTTGACCCTAGGGTCTGAGATCTTTGGGGTTTGCTTCCGGTTTCAAGATTTCATCAAAATCTTGCATTTTCCCTCTTCATGGCTACTATTTCTCAGATTAAGTGTTGAAATCTCAAATTAATATTTGAGGTGGACCTTTCTTGATATTTGTATAGGATTCCTAATTTATTATTGGAGATTATCCTTTCTCGGGTTTTGTGCCTAATGCTCAAATTAACTTTGGGGTTGGCCTTATGTCAAATTTTGTAACAAGGCTCTTAAATAATTATTTTATTTCTATATTAAGGGTGGTCCCCTCCTAGAGTTTTGTGTCAAGACTTTAATTTAATTTCCTCTCCATGTGCACCTCTCTAGACTCTTGTGCCATGGGCCTTTAATTATTGTTTTCTACGAGGCCCATCTTGTGCCTTAGATCACTATAAAAGGGAGCCTTCCTCTCTCATTTTCTCCATCAAGTTTTTCAATCTCATATCTCATCTCATCAAGCAATCTCTCAAGCTCTCAAGTGCAAGAAAGCCTTCAAGCATTCAAGCATCCAATTCATCAAGGAGATCCATTAGTAGCCATTGAAGGATTCAAGCTCTATGGAGCTCTCTTGTTGAAGATTCCTCCATTTCCATTCAAGCCTCTTCCTAATCCAAGATCCATTCAAGATTGGTGTTGAAGATCTAAAGACAATTGATTGGAGACATCCCACATTTGATTCTACATTCATCCATTCTTGTGGATTCAAGGATTTGAATCCTCCATAAGGGTTTTCAACTCAAGCAAGGTGAATTGTTCCATTTACTTTGTTTATTCCAACAATTTCAATTCAATTTCAAGGTTAATTCCTAAAATGGGGTTTGAATGAGGCAAACCCCCCCCCAAAAAAAAAAACCATTTTTCTTGTAGGTATAGGTGTGGGATGATGAATTAAAGTACAGATATGGATACCCTTTTCGCCGAACTTTCGAGATCTGTGAACAAAGTCAAAATCAACCTTCAAAAACTCTAGGTCATCATTGACCTTTTATGAGGGTCAAAGTTGACCCGATCTCATCTCAGAAAAATATTTTTGGGTTTTGTAGATCTCACAGTTTTGGTTTAACATTGCATGAATCAATAGGTTTTGAGATCGTTTGATAGGGTTTTCAGCTAATTCTTTTTTGGAGGTAAGTACCTTTATTTCTTAATTTAAACATTAGTCATGTACATTTACTTTCCATATCAATACAATTCAAATGTATGTTTAAAATATTGGTTTTGGGGTCTCTTTTATTTGCAAACCATTGTTCTAGGACCTCATCCATATTTTATCATATACACCATGACAAGGGTATTGATGTTATTCATACCTACACTTCTACCAAGGATAAAGGACAAATAATAGAATCAAGTTTAAACCAAGCATCTAGTTCAAATAAAGTGGTTCTAAATGATGTATGAAGCATAGAAATAGAGATAAATCAATGAGTAGGTGAACTCTACGTACCTTCATGGAGACCTACTATGGAGGAATCAAACATTAGGTTTAATCCACATGACTTTTATCCAACTAAAACCTTAGAGGAGTCTAGTGAGGAAGACTTTGATCCTACTTCTTTAGAACATTTAGAAGAGGCACATGTCATAGACTTGAATGATACAATGTACAAACCATCAAATGAGGTTTTATCTTTAAATCCCATTGAACCAAGCCTAAGTATTGACCCCTTAACTCTCATACACCCGAAATTAATTGAATGGGATTCCATGGAACCAACCACCCTCCTAACCTTTTTGAATGACAATGTGGTGTCCCAATATCTCAATGTGATTGAACCTTCTTCTATTATGGAATATCAAGAATAAATGATAAAGGGGAGTATCCAAACTTTCAATCCATGAAAAAATGAAAAAAACAAAAAAAGTAAAAAAGGAAAAGAATCAATTGTTGAAAACCACATTGTGGCAACATTAGATCAAAAAGAAAAAGAAATAAAGGATGTTTCCAAAGCTGAAGAACCAATTGAGGAACCTAAGGAAGGAAGTTTGGATGCTCTACCAGAACATTATGAAGAGAGATCTCCAATTTTGATCGAGCCTATAGAAAAGATAAACATTGGATCAGAGACCGAACCAAAGATCATATACCTAGTGACATCCTTATCTAGTGAAGAAAGGAAAGAATTCATAAAGTTTTTTAAGGAAAAGAAAATCAATTTTTCTTGGTCATATGATGATATGCCAGGATTGGATCCAAAATTGATTATGCATCACCTAAATATCAAAGAAGGAGTCAAACCAGTCAAACAGAAGTTAAGGAAGATGCATCCACATATAGCCTTGCTAGTAAAAGTGGAATTGGAAAAATTGCTAAAGGTGGGATTTATTAGAGCCATTGATTATGCACAATGGATTTAAACTATAGTACCATTTTCAAAAGCAGATAAATCCATTAGGATTTGCATAGATTTTAGAGATTTAAACTTGGTGTTCCCTAAAGATGACTTTCCTCTTCCAAGCATAGATGCCATTATAGATTTAACAATGGGACATTCCATGTTTTCACTTATGGATGGATTTATGGGTATAACCAGACCAAGATAGCACCTAAAGACCAAGATAAAACAACATTTACATGCACATGGGGGACATTCTATTGGAATGTTATGCCCTTTGGTCTAAAGAATGCTGGGGCAACATATCAACAGGCCATGACCACAATATTCCATGATATGATGCATAAGTTCATGGAAGATTACGTAGATGACATATTAGAAAAATCTCATTAAAGAGAGGAGCATCTACCAATTTTAGAGAAAAGATTTGATAGATTAGAGCAATTCAAAGTAAGGCTCAATCCTAAAAAGTGTGCATTTGGGGTCCAATCTGGAAAATTGCTAGGCTACATTGTATCAGCAAAAGGAATAGAGGTGGATCCTACTAAAGTCAAGGCCATTATGTAGATGGGAGCACCTAAAAATGTTAGCCAAATGAGGTCACTACAAGGGAAAATCGAGTCCATTAGGAGATTCATATCACAACTAGCGGAAAAATGTCATAACTTCACCCAACCTTTGCATAAAGATACAATTTTCAAATGGGATGACAAGTGTGAAGAAGCTTTTAACATATTGAAGAAATACCCCATGAACCCTCCAATCTTGATGCCACCTATTAGAGGTAAGCCATTGATCCTATATATTTTAGCAATGGAGAATTCATTGGGGGCACTTTTGGCACAAGAAGATCAAACAGGAAAAGAAAAAGCAATATACTACATAAGTAGAACCTTGGTCAAATACGAGTTTAACTATACATTCATTGAAAGGGAATGTTTGGCTGTGGTTTTTGATTCTCAAAAACTACACCATTATATGCTAGCTCATAAGATAAGATTCATTGTCGAGATAGATCCTTTGAAGTATCTACTTAGTAAAAAAACATTAAATGGAAGGCTAGCCAAATGGGTCATGGTGTTGAGCGAATTTGACAATGAATATGTAGACCGCAAACCTATCAAAGGGAAAGTCATTTTTGACCAATTAGTAGAAGAACCACTACAAGATGATCATCCCATTCAAGTAGAATTCATGGATTCAGAGATTGTGAATGTTGAGGCAAAGACATGGCAACTATATTTTGATGGTTCATACACTCAACATGGATCAGGAGCATGTTAGCACTTTTTCATGTAGAATCAGTATATAAATATTAAGCTTGAATCTTAGATTCCCAATTCTAGATTCTTATAGGGAAAGGGCTAATTAACAGGGATTTAATCCTCCTACACTTTGGGCTCCACAGACCTAAGCGGGTGTACCTAAAAAATACTAAATCTACATACATAAATACTCTTTCACTAAAACCCTTTATGCAGACATGAAAATCAGTGGATAGTAACAACAAGGATATTCACCCTTCTTCTCTTTGAACCCAGAGGCTCAGGCAAGCTAACCTATTAGATTCACTTCTACAAGGAATCACCAAAAGCATTTGCATTATTCAATGCAATCTACAAACATTCTTAAACAAGAAATGGAAAATGATTTGACTTAATGATTGATAAAGAAAAATGCCAGTCAAGAAAAGACCAGTGCCTTATCTATTAGGCAATAGAGTCATACAAATGTGCATTCCCAAAAAACCCTAACTCCAAACTCAAAAACCTGAATGAAATGCCTTGCAAACCATTCTTCTCATTTCAATACTTGGACATCAAATTCATATGCAAACCTATAATTCTTAGAATTTGAAATCAAGACTTACTCTCTCCTTGAAAGAAACTCCAATTCAAACCCACAAATACCTTATAACTGGTATATTAACATGCCTTACAATTTAATACACAAGAATTAAGACAATACATACAAAGACATCAAACAAGAACTAAACAGGGATTCCATTGTTCTCATTAAAATTCATCTAAAACTGTACATTGCAAGACCATGAACACAAAATAAGACTCCAAAGCTTGGAAGCTATCCTAGAAACATAAATTTTAACATCCATTTTACAATGAGGAAAAACTGAGATATAAGAGAATGTGGTCAGTTCAAAGCCAACTGACAGCTATCCATTCTTGGCATGAAAATATCTCCAAGTTTTTCCCACACTTTGTTCAACAACTAATTCTTTCTCTACTGATCCACCTTCTGCAATCATTTCTCAAACAAATAGATTTTGACCTCGAAATTCAAACCCAAACTGCTCTTTCCCATCACTCTGAAACTGAAAATAATGATTGGCATCAGATTCCTTGTCTTTTCCCATTTTCAAAATTATATAACACTCATATGTTTCGATAAAAAATAAATCTCCAGTCCATTTTTCTATGAGCAGGCCCTGCCATTTAAATTATTGAATTATTTCAAATGTTTGAAATATACTAATCTTTTAAATTATTTTAAAACCTGACCTTTTATATTATTATTTCATTTTTCCATAGTAGGTACTAGAATGTGACACTTGTCATGCCATGATCTACTGCTAGGATTTGACCCCAGGTTAACCACCTCATTAGGAGATTGGGCGACTGCATGCATTCTCCAAATCTCTAAACACTTGACTTTACCATGGTTAAAATCGATGATCTAGCGAACATGCCATTCTCTAGATCTCTGAATCTGACCTTAACACTGGGTTAAATCTGGAGAATGTGTGATTGGGCACATTCTCCCAATCTTTGAATTTCTTGCCTTGACTACCAGGGACTCAATGATTATGCGACTAGTGGTTACCTCTAGGTCACTAGATGCTATCTCCTAACCACCAACCATTCAGAGAATATGTGACCACTGGTCTCTAAATCTTAGAATCATCAACTCTTAACCACCAACATCTGGCAATCGTGCGACTGGTGGTTAGCTGACCACCCACTGAATCTCCCGATCATCTCCTAATCGTCGGCTTCATCTAGCGACTTCATGAACATCCACCATCTGTCCATCTTGTCCACATCATCACACCACCTATTCTACAATATAACCTTACCTGTGCATTCCTTGGTACACTTCTCGAGGTGACCTCACAAGCTCGCATGAACAGAGCCTCCAGCTCTTCATCTATTTTATTATGTGAGCTCTTTACCATTTAAACACTTCAAATACCCCATTTTGGATGAATGTGGGATAATTCATTTAGAGTATTTTAAAAGATCTTTCAAAATGTCTCTAAGTTCCCAGTCGGCACATGCCCCTAGGCAAGCCCACAGGGTAGAGGACACAACCTCTTCCTTTCTCTTTCTTTACACTATGCTTGGGTAGTGGTGTATTTGAACTCTTCAAAAGTCGCGAACATGGTGCATGTGGGATGAACCCACATGCACCTTTTCTTTGTTTTTCTCTCACTTACTGGTGTGCATGGGCTTCCTCTATTAGAAACTCTCACATAAGGCTCACGCTGGCCACTAAAATACACACAGGCCCATTGCCATTCATTTGATGTGTCTCCTCTCCATTGCATGGTACCTTCTCCACATACTCACCTTTATTTATTTGTGAGGCCTTCATATTGCATGAGACCCACACATGGCAGGCCCTCAATCATTTTTTTTCCTTCTGCATGATTTTCACAGGAAGCCCATCAGTTAGCGCAGGTCATTACTTATTCACTACTCATGTTCTCACTAGCGTGAGCCTCCATTGAATGATAAGTAGCCATATTATTTTGCGTGGGTCTATTGAACACTTTCTTGAGTTCCCTACCCATTTGGGTAAGACCAGCCCCAACTAGTTTTGACACACTGGAAGCCCCTTTTTACTCTTTGCATGAGCTTCCACTTTGCAATGCACAAGTCTTAACATACACACTGACTGCATCACTCTTCACCTGCACTAGACAATCTCCATTAGTGTTTTGCACAAGGCATCCACTATTGAGTTTGGCCTCATTTGACATGCATAGCCCCTCTAATATTAGCAGCCTTCATTTCTTGGTGTTACACAAGGCCTACCTATGCACTCCCCCATTTGCAATGACATCATAAATGGGTGTCACAACTCCTCTTAAGAAAGGTTCTTTATCTCCTCCATATGCCAGCTTTACACTTTTTCCAGTGACAGTTTTGACATTACCAACCAATCATGTCATTGCTTATTCCAATGCCATATGGTGGAAGATATAATAGAGGCATTCTGGCATAAACCAAAAATTTGAAGCCTCTCCCCAAATAAGTAGATAGAGTCCCATATAATGAATTTTACACTATTGTATTTCTCTTGGCATCAGGGGTAGCCGAAGGCTATGTTTTTGTTTTGAATATTGCACCATTTCTTATAATTTTTTAATAATCTTTTCATGACATCATTGAGATCCTGATCATCCAACTTATCTATTAATTGTGGCTAGGGAATTTGTCTGATACAAAAATTTTCAAGAAGCAAAACTAATTGTTCCCCCCAATTGGATATGTTAGGATTAATAGTCCATAATACAACTGAGAGGGGGGGGTGAATCAGTTGTATGACAGAATATTAAACTTTAAACTTTAAGCTTATCAATATCAGATCCAATGAACACAATGAATGCCAACACAATACCACAATATTTTGGTGATGGGGAAACCCTGTTAAAGGTAAAAGCCCCGGTGGGAATTAGCACCCACTAATGATGTGCTGAGAGTATAGTAATCCTTGTTAGAAGATATAGCCCTATTAGGAGCTTATTGAAACATTTTAGTACATAGTCTGTGTTAGAGGATAGACCCTGTTAGGAGTCAAGAACAAAGAGGGATCACTGCCTAAAGAAGGTTAAGTCCACCTTCTGAACTCACTAGTTCGCAACAAGTGTATATGAAGAAATACACAATCTTTTGAACAGTTTGCCAGCAACTGTCTTTGCTTGATCAGTTCCAATGAAGTCCACCAATAATCCTCTACTCTATGTACATCAGACACAAGTTTGAAACCTCCTTATATCACACTTATCCCATCCATGTCTCTTCCAAAGAAAAGACCTTTTATTTATACCTTATTACATTTTACCAAGAATAGGTCAGCCCATAAGGCTTTCCTAATTACAAACAATTACATAAACCCTTTCTAAGATACACACAGTATCACAAACATGTTTACAATGATTACATTACAACAATTAAGGGCCAACATCCTTCAATTATGTTTGCCAAACAAAAGACACACTTCATTCCATGAGTCATCTTCATAATAAGCCATCGCCAGAGCACACACCCTAGATGACATCACTAATCATTCCGTACCTTGCACTAACCAATCAACATCTATCAGTAACTCTTCCATCATCCTTCAAGATCACATGCCTTGAATCCAATCCTTCTAAAATCTATACCAGAAGCTCAGAGACTAACTCTGTCAATTCTCACTATCACAGTCCAATGACCAGTCTTTACCAAAATAGTTGTATCTTCCTTAATATGCATTTATTAATGATGTGATCTCATATATAAGATCACAACATCCATCTGAGCTCTTGTCTAACTTCACAGCATTTGAAACATCTATACACCTTCCGTACACTGTGATTACCATCCTGGTTCCTTCATAGAAGCATATGTTGACATCAGTGACAAAACACAAATGACAAGAGTGAGTGCCCATTCAGTAACATAGGGATTTAACATATTAAATGTCTTAATCACCACCCATGCATTAGAAATATCCAATAATCTCCCCCTTTGGGATTGATGTCAACATATGGAAAAATGTTATCCCAAAGTTTTATTAACCCAAAAGTCCTTCCACAGATCAATCTCCCCAAACAGTGAGGATTTTCTCATAAGAACACTCCCCCTTTGACAACAATGGCAAAGCGTGCCAACTATCTTCATAGATAAACTTTCTTCCATGATCACTCCCCCTGAGGAGTAGATCCCTACATTCAATCTAGAAAATGATGAGGCTCTAAGCACTTCTAGACTGATACATCTCTGCATCATTTACTTCTAACTAGGAGGGGCCTGAACCCCTAACATACCTCTAAGATATTTAAAGGTATCTTTTGGTAGTGGCTTAGTAAAGATGTATGCAATCTACTCTTTTGTACTGATATATTCATTAAGCTTGACTTCTTTTTCTGCCACTTTGTCTATTAAGAAGTGATATTTGATAGAAATGTGTTTAGTTTTAGAGTGCATCACCATATTTTTTGACATGCTTACTATGCTAGTGTTATCACAATGGATAACCATAGGCTCATTAAAAGTTATTCCAATGTCTGTCAGCATTTGTTTCATCCAAACAATTTGAGTTCAATTTATAGCAGTAGCAACATATTCTGATTCAACAGTAGATTGTGCTATATAATCTTGTTTCTTACTTAGCCAAGAAACCAACTTTTTCCCAAGGAGAAATGCACCACCACTTGTACTTTTTCTATCATCATTATTTCCTACCCAATCAGCATCAGTATAAGCATGAAGTTCAAAGATATCATTCCTGTCATACCATAAACCATAGTCTATAGTTCCTTTGAGATACCTCAGTATCCTTTTAATAGAAGCTAGATGAGTCTCTTTGGGTTCTGCCTGATATCTAGCCACAATTCCAACAACATTAGCAATATCTAGTCTGGTGTGAGTTAGATATTGTAGCCCTCCAACCATTGATCTATACAAATTTTGAAAAACATCTTTTGATTCATCATCAATTTTTAGCTTGTTTCCAATCACCATAGGTGTTCCTACCGGTTTACAATCTTCCATACTGAATTTCTTAAGAAATTCTTTGAGATACTTGGCATGAGAAATGAAAATACCATTCTCATTCTGAGTTATTTGCAGTCCAAGAGATAATTTCATTTCACCTATCATGGACATCTCAAATTCACTTTCCATTTCTTTAGCAAACTTCTTACATAGATCATTATTACCTCGAAAGATAATGTCATCTACAAATACATCTACTCTCAGGATTCCATCTTCAGTAGTTCTTAAGTACAGATTAATGTCCACATTACTTTTTATGAATCCAAGTCCAAGTAGATACTTGTCCAACCTTGCATACCAAGCCCTAGGAGCTTGCTTCAACCCATACAATGCTTTCTTTAACTTGCACACCATGTCTTTGTCTTCGCATAGAGGAAATCCATCTGGTTGTTCTATGTATACTTCTTCTTCAAGGTCTCTATTTAGAAATACAGATTTAACATCCATCTGATACACTTTGAAGTTTTTGTGTGTAGCATAAGATAGAAATAATCTTACTACCTCTATTCTAGCAATAGGAGCAAATGTTTCTTCAAAGTCTATCCCTTCTTGTTGTGAGTATCCCTTACACTAGTCTTTCTTTTTTCCTTACAACTGTTCCTTCTTCATCCATTTTATTTCTAAAGATACATTTTGTTCCTATAACATTTTTATTTTTAGGTCTTGGCACCAATTCCCAATTATTATTTTTCTTTATTTGATCTAACTCTTCTTTCATGACATTTATCCAAGATTTATCTTTAAAGGCTTCATCTGTAGTCTTTGGCTCAACTTGGGAAATTAAACAAATTTCTTCTCTAACTTTACATCTAGTTAGCACTCCCTGACTGGTATTGCCAATAATTTAATTTTTAGGATGGTTATTTTTTACATACCTTGGAGTTTTAGGAGTTTCAGTGGTCTTTCTTATGTCATCACAAGCCTCTTTTTCACTTCCTTCCTCAAAAAGTTCTTCTTCAGCAACAGCAATGGCTTCTTTTACTTTTGATATCTGACTATTGTCATACATTCTTTCTTGTATCTGAAATTTCTAATCTATTCTTACATTGTTACTTTCAACCATCTTCCTTAATCTCAGATTGAAACATTTGTATGCCTTACTTTTAACAAAGTAACCAAGGAAGATACCTTCATCACTTCTAGCATCAAATTTTCCTATCTCATCATCCCTCTTGATATAACATTTGCTACCAAAAATTCTAAAATATTTAATAGTAGGAGTATGATCAAACCATAGTTCATAGGGAGTCTTACTTGTACCATCTCTGATTCGAATTCTATTTAACATGTATATTGTTGTTCCAACAGCCTCTCTCCAATGTACATGAGATACATTCCCTTCAATCAGCATTGTTCTGGCAGCATCAAGTATAGTTTTGTTTCTTCGCTCTGCTATCCCATTTTGTTGTGGAGTTCTAGGAGTAGATGTTTGTCTTTTTTTCCCATGCTCTTCACAGTATGAATTGAATAAATCTGATGTAAACTCTCCACCTCTGTCTAATCTTAAACACTTTATTTTCAGTCCTAATTCATTGTCTACCTTTTCTTTAAACAACTTGAATTTGTCAAATGCTTCTGATTTCTCTCTCAAATAAGTCACCCATGTCATTCTAGAAAAATCATCAACAAAAAGTATAAAATACCTTTCACTATAGTATGACTTTGTTCTTGTAGGCCCATACAGATCTGTATGTACCAGATCCAGCTTTCCTTTTGATGTAAATGTTTTTCTTTTATGACTTCTTTTAGTTTTCTTTCCCATAACACATTATCTACATACAGTGTTAGAAGGTTTCACAATCTTCTATAGATCTCTTACTGCATTAGCCATACTTTCTTTCACAATGTTATCAAAGTTAACATGACAAAATCTTTTGTGCCATAGCCAACTGTCATCTACCTTCACAATAAAACAAGAGGCTCCAAATGTGTTTAGTTCAAATACATTACCTCTAGATCTTGAACTGGTGGCAATCACTTTTCCTTCCTTGCTTTTGATAAAGCACTTACCATCAACAAAACTTAACTAAAAGTTTTTATCCATTAACTATCCAACACTCAACAAGTTATGTTTTAGTCCTTCAACAAGTAGTACATTGTCTGCATTAGTCTTTCCATCCAAAGTGATGGATCCTACTCATATGATGGATTTTGGGAGATTATCCCCAAATATTACAACACCTCCATCATAATTTACTAATTTAACAAATTTGTTCTTATCACTAGTCATGTGATGAGAACATCCACTCTCAATTATCCATTCAGTTTTCTTGTCAACATGAGATACTAAGGCTTTTTCTTCATGAACTGGTTCATCCTTAATAGAAGCAAATCCAATCCCTCTATTGTCTAAATCATCATTATCATTAGAGATTCCTTCACTAGCATAATAACATTATTTATCTCTTCTAATCTTTACATAATCAGGTTTGTATTTAGGAACTCTTGTAGGACATCTAGATGCAAAATGACCTACCTTATTGCATGAAAAACATTTCAAAGGTAATTTTCCTTAAAATTTTCCCTTACCTCTTTTCTCTCTTCTAGCTATTAGTGCAACAAGTTCTTCCATCTTCTTTTCTTCTTCCATTATCTTCTCCTATTCCTCAACATACTCTCCAAGATCTTCTCTCAGGTTTTCTTTTCTTGTGCTCGGAAGTGCATATAATTTCTTGTGTGTGGATGCCCTAAATGGAGATTCAACTTTAGGAGTAGCTTCTCCTAATTCCACAACTTCAAATGTGTTTAAATTTTCAATCAACATCTCTCTGCTAAAGTTTGGAGTTAGGGGTATGGTTTCTTGAATTGACATTGCATTGAATTTGTAAGTAGGGGTTAGAGATCTGAAAATCTTTGCAATGACTTCATCCTCATCATAAGTACCTCCACAATTTCTAATTCCAACTACAACTTCTATAACCCTTTGAACATAGGCTCTAATGCTTTCATCTTCATTCATTTGTAGCTTCTCCATATTTGTCTTCCAGTTCTGCAATTTCGCTTGTTTGGTATATTTATCTCCTTCATAGAGTGCCTCTAGTCTATTCCAAATATCATGTGCAAAATCCAGATCTTTAATTTTAGTAAACTCACCCTTAGATAGTGCGGTGATCAATGCTTCTCTTGTGACCATGTTGCATGAAAATAGTTTCTTTTCATCATCAGTGGCTGAACCTATGTCATTCTCAGCTTTCAAGGTTTCCTTCTTCAAAATCATCCAGTAATCTATGCCCAAGCATAGAAAATGTGTTCTTGTTTTTCCCTCTAAGTTTTCAAGATCAAACTTAGGACTATCCTTCCTATAGTATGCCATTTTCCAAGATTACCTCAAGCTGTTAAGCTTTCTCTCTGAGGACCACAAGCTCTGATACCAATTGTTAGGATTAACAGTCCACAATACAATTGAGAGGGGGGGTGAATCAATTTTATGATAGAATATTAAACTTTAAACTTTAAGCTTATCAATATTAGATCCAATGAACACAATGAATGCCAACACAATACCATAATATTTTGGTTATGGGGAAACCCTGTTAAATATTAAAACCCCGGTGGGAATTAGCACCCACTAATGATGTACTGAGAGTATAGTAATCCTTGTTAGAATATATAACGGTGTTAGGAGCTTATTGATGTTGGAATTAGGAGAGATAGGTACTGAGAGGGGAGGGGTGAATCAATACCTTCAAAAACTTTACTTGTAAACCTTTTAGATCTATGACTATAAATAGTGATAACCTTGCAAAATAACTTGTATCTAATTGCATGTATCAATCATCCATTTAACTTATGAAACTAAACATTATGAAATCAAAATAGAAATCACATAACACAAGTATTTTGGTAACGTAGAAACCCTTGTTAGAAGGTAAAAACTGTGGTGGGGATGACACCCACAAATTCTTCACTACTATAGATAGAAAAGGTTTGTCTATTAGGGCTACAAGGTTTTGATCACTTCTGGTGATCTTACCCTATTAGGAGTAACATGTTAGATCAGCTAGATCTACCTAGTTATAGGATTTTAACAACACTAAGGAAGTGTGCACTTGGTTAAGAGATTTATATAAGACTGTTAAGTCTACTCTGTTAAGAGATTTATCCAAAAACTCTATTACAATTGTTAGAAAGAAATAAGCAATTATCTACTAATTGAAAACTCAATTGTCTGATACAGATCTATAAGTTCTGAATGTATTTCACCTTTAATGTGATGAATCTCTTCTATGAACTACTCAGTAGCCTTTTCTGATTTTGCTTAATCTAATATGCTTTGCAATCTACTATGTTAACTGATAGACTTGAAGTTAGGCAAGTGCTTCAAGTTTCTCCTTGAGTCATATATCTATTCTCACATTAGTTCACATCACAAATGATGTAAACATACATTTATATAGCGATCTACTTTTTCCGCTTTACCAAAATTAGGTTACATAACTTAGTCATAACCCTAAGATCTACGGTGTACAAAAATAACCTATATCAAACTATTACATAAGATATACATTGCATTTAATGAATATCATAACAATAAATATTCCTTGATCTTGGTAAAATGTTTTTTGATCTATTATAACCATTTGCATAGAAGAATGTGCCATTTCAGATTACTATGCCATTTTTTGTGATCCTCGGTAAACACTGTATAAATTGCTCGGTGTATACTGTGATGCTCAGTATTTACTATCTATCAGTGTCGATGATGTTGTTACTCGGTAAACTATGTAGTGCTCGGTGTGTAAGCTTTACCAACTAGTATTTTTTGTTTTTAGTTACCGATTTTCTCAATGTAAGTGACTGACTGATATCTTTGATAACCTTTGATACTAATGAAAACCTTGAATGCTCAATAGAGATAACAATCTCCCCCTTTGGCATTAGTATCAAAACTCGAATGTATATAGATAAAAAAATTTCTATATATAACTTATATCTCCGCCATACACATATATGCTTATCAAAATTTCTAAGTACTCCCCCTCGGTGCATGCTCCTGGTTAATATGTAGTATACGTAGCATCTATGCACATATTTATTTGGCATGTTGACATATAAATTTCTTTCCCCCTTTTTGATAGTAATGCCAAATACAAAAATGTAACAGTATACTCACATTTTGTCAAAAATATGTGTGTGGGTTTTCTTTACTGAATCCAAGAGGTTTTCCCATTCCTCTTTCAAGTTGGTGAGAGCAATGTGCTCAAGATCGACTTGTGCATGCATGTCAAAGATGTTATCCAACACAAGAATTTCGGGTGTTGCAACAAGTTGTTCTTCTTTGACAATGTGTGCCTCAAATTTTTTTAGGTATGGTAGGATTTCTGTCTGTAACTTAGTGACTTGATTAGTTATGTGCTCTTCTTGTTTCTTTAAATCTTCTATTAACCACCAGAGTTCCTGAACTCGTTGAATGTTCTTTGTGAAAGCATTTGACTTGATTATAGTTGTAGTTGTACTGACCTTGATTTATGCTTCCAGTCCTTTTATCTTTTCACTGACTTCAATAGTGAAGGTGTCTACAGTACAAAGCTTTAGTAAGAACTGACAAATTAGTTGGGTGACAGATTTTATCTCGGTGATTACTTCATAATTTGACCTTCTTAATTGCCACTTCTTGTCTAATTTTCTCTACCAGTTTATTCTGTATCCTTGACATCCATTTATCTACTTCAGTATCTGGGGCATTGATCTTCTCTATTAATATAGAAAGTTGATCTATGATGGGAGTATCTTCATCAATATTTGCCTCAGGTACTACCTGTTGTAGGATATCCCTCACATCTACTAGAATTTATTTTCTCTTAGTTTCTTGCTTCAGCTTCTCTTGAGCTACCTTCCTTGAACATAATTCCCCATATTTTCTTAGTTCTTTGGGGCTCAGGGTCCTCAGGTCACACTCAGAAATAATTATCACTTCATCTAGAGTGATTGGCCCTTTTAATTTCTTTTTATTCTTCTTCTCCAATACTAATGGTGATTTCTTCTCAATAACAACAAGAGACTTGTCTCCAGTCTTCAGGGTATCCTTCCCGGTTGACACACTCTCTTCCTTCTTCTGCTCCTTAGTGGTCATTGTCTCAGTTGATGGAGTGGGAGCCTCAGATGTGGTGTCAGTTTCCTTTGTCTCATCTATTACCTTTGGCTCGGTAGAAGGTGCCTCTATTTTTTTAGGCTCGTCTATCTCTGCAGGTTTTTTTAGTTTCCTGTACTCTTATGGTGTCTTTGTGTTTCTTGGGGTATGAGCCATTGGGTTGTACTTGTGAAATGATTTCAGCTATTTCTGTAAGTATAGGAAGCTTACTTGGTAATGATGTAAATGCACATTCAGTGGCTTGTGCTTCATCTTGATTGTATAGGGGTGCAATATTTACATCCTCATCTTCCTTGTCATCAAGATCACCATTTGTGATCTCCTCAATGAGTACATCATCATCGGTTTTCTTCTTTAGTTGGATCTCTACTAGATTTGGTGCATCCTATGAAACATTTATTTCTTTCTTTTGTGTGGTGATATCAATTACCTGGGTAACCGATATACCAGTTTCCTTTGACTTCTTTGTAGTGCCATCATCAATATAAATACCTTTTCCTTTGGAATCTTGTCTCTTCTTAGACAGGTATAAGAATGCCTTTTGCTCAACTTTTTCTCTAGCCTCAAAAATAGATCTCCATAGAGAATCGCCAGTCTCATCTACATCTTCCATGTTCTCATCTGGTATTGTCATGGCCTGGTGCTTTAGCATAAAACTTGCTTGGTAGTTAGCCATGTGTTCATCAATTTCCAGTATACTAAGATGTGGGGCTGCTCGAACTAGAGATCTTTCTCTCTTTCTTTTCTCAGTTTCAAGTGCATAAGCCCACTTTTGGTTTATCCTATCATCCAACTCCTTTGGTAATGAACATGAAAATTCCAATGGAACTCTCTTGAATTTTATCATCATTTGGATGACTTCCTCTTCTATCTTGGTTTGATCCTTAGTTGAAATCTTGTCAAATTTGCCTTTTTATGGATTAGCAAGGTCTCCGTTCTCAATTATATCTTCAATGACTTCATCTATTGACCTTACCTTGTTGCTAACCACCTTGAATTGATTGATGTCATCTTCATTTTTAGTGTCCTCAAGGTCTTCTCTACCTCTTATCAGTCTTCTCCTTTTCTTTGGTGCTTCAACTACAACCTTGGATCCTTTCTTTGCATAAGTCTTAGTCGGTGTAGCTACCTTTCATTTTATTACCTTTTCTTCTTCCTTCTTTTGCGGTGGTGAAGCAACAGTTGATGATCTTGTCCTTATACCTTCTTGTATTGGTAACTACTTCTTCTTAGGAACTTTGGGAGGAGGAACCAGTGTGGGATCTTTTTCTTCTTTAGACTCAGTTTCCTCACTATCATATGGCTTGTCAGCTAACATTAGCTACCCTTTAGTTTCTTGTTCAACCGGTGTCTCCTCAAATGAATCAGAGACATCTCCAAATCTAGCAATAAGATCTTTTTTCATCTTCTTTTCCCTTCCAGACATTTTATCAATCTCTACGCCTTTAGTGATTCTAGATTTGGCCTCTTCATATGTTTTGAACCTAGTGGTACTGGGGTCTTTTGGTAATGCAAGCAGTGCACTAATATATTTCAATGCAAAATCATGGTTCATTTCATAACCCATAGGTGCCAACCATTTTGATCTAGGTTCAACTACTTTTATCATAGAATGATCTGTGTCTACTACAAAACAAATGTCTATCTCAAATTTTTCAACTAATTCCCTTGGAATTCTACTTCTTTGATGTATTTTGGTCTGAAATTCTTGGAGGTATGCATAAAATTCTATATTCAGTTTATCTCTTAACTTACTTATCATCTCAGTAATCTATTTAGTTATTGGTTTATCTATTGTCTAGTTTACTTTACCAATGGTAGGTACATACTTTTTTAGATAGAAAAATATACAAACAAGTAGTGATCCAAACTTACATGTGTTTGACTTCTTTGACCTTATAGTCTTCATGTTTTCCTATAGTTGATGTAACAGTACCTCGGCAAGATCAACCTAGTGACCTTTCTCCACAATTTTGTATGCCATGTCTACTATGCTATAGGGTACGTTGTTGATTTTGCTCAATTGAAATATTTTGTACCCAATTACATGTGCTACGAACTTAACTGTTGGGTGTTTGATTGATGAAATTTTTAGTGCCTGACCATCCCATTGAGCTCCAGTGTTCTTCTCAACATCAAGTCACGATGAACTATGGAAGGCTTTTGCCTTGTTAGTTGTAGGGAAGCCGGTAACCCTACTAATCATTTTCTTAGTGACCTCGATTGGTTTATCTAGCCAGAATTTTCCATCTTGATACCTACTCAATATGATTCTAATCCAGTCTATCTTAAATGAATGCAGCTAGTATGTGACACACAATAACCTTGATTCCTTAATCTTTTTGTATTCTTGTTTTAATTTTCTAGTGGTGCCACAGACTTGTTGATGTGCTATAATAGTTTCAAAGTCTCCTACTTCTCCAATTTTGCAATGAATATATGCTCTTATGTCTTCTTTCAATAAAACCCTATCTAGTATGCTTGAGAAAGTGCCCATTGAATTTGTTTATGATGTGACATTGGGATATGGCTTGAACTTAGGTTCATCAAAATTTTCCCTTACAATCAAATTAACTTCTTCCTTAACACTTTGTGATTTTCTAGTGGATGATGTAGATGCCATAACTTGATTTAGGGTTTCAGCTAGCAACAGGTTAAAAAAAGTGTTTGATAGCAAATGAAATTACTTGGAGTCATCGAAGAGTGATGTTGGTTCGATCTACAGTAGCCTTGAATCCTTCTAAAAATCTTTTAGGTCAAACTCTTCTCTGTGAAATCTTCATTCTTAAGAAATGCAATGTAAAAATGAACTCTGTTTCCTATGTATTTATAGACTTTTTGATATTCCCACTCAAAATTTTGTGCATTTAATGCTTGACCTAACTTTTGATACATAACAACTATCAGCTCAGTGATGATAACAATTTACTTGTTGCTCAGTTAACATAGGATTTTCTATTAGTTTGCACTATTCTTCAGTTAACCTTGTGTAGTGATTACCGACAGGTAACCAACTCTCAATCTCTCTTTTACTGACTATATAACATTGTTAGCTCATAACATATAAACCATAATGCATCTTTATTCATGCTGATTTGGTATTTGTACATCATGTATAAGGAACTGTATGTAAGATGTGTTCATTATAAATATCAATCCCATACATACCTTTGTCACCTTAAGTGGAGTTACCAATGTCACCCAATCCAGTGGATGAGGTTTCACCGACAACATTACTTGACTCAGCATTCTCATTAGATGCCTTCTTCCACATAGTTTTCCTTAACTTCGTGATATCTTCAATAGTGTATCCACTCTCAAATACATGATCTTCCTTTGGTGCTCTGTCTCTATAGTCTTTGCTTAAATGACTGACTTTATGACAGTGCATACATGCCATTCCAGTGCTTGTCCAACTTCTTGATTGTCCAATCCATCTCTTTCTGTAACAATTTAATGCAATGTGTCCATATCTACCACATAAAACATAGTTAGCCCATGTGTTATAATCCCAAACATAATAATTACCTTGTCTCTTTGGTTGATAAGGCTTTCATTGTGTTTTCTTCTTAGGAGTCCATACTTGCTTCATTTTTTCCTTACATTCTCGTGCATTATGTCCATGTTTATTACAAGTATAGTATATTTTCTCCATAGTAGTATTGTTAGCAATATCATTTTGTTTAGCTCTACACACATAAGCTTGGTGTCCAAACTTACCACAATAATAACAATATCCATTGAATTTAGGAGTGATAGGAGGTTTACCTTGTGCTTTGCTTCTACACACATTAGATGTATGTCCTGGTTTGCCACAGTGATAACATGTCAACACTTTAGGTCTTTGATTTTGATTGTTGTTGACTTGTTTAGCTTGATGTGATGATTCTCCTTCACCAGTATAGCTTATCCTAGTTCTACTCCCAAATCTTCTTTGATTAATCAGAAAGTCATCAATCTTCTTAGAACTATCCTCAGCCAATTTCTTCATTTTTTTATGTTGCTGCTGAGTTTTCACTTCATTTCTCAATTTTTCATTCTCCTCTCTAAGTCTTGCAACTTCTTCAAGGTTTCTTGAAAATTCTCCATTTACTTGGTTTACCTCTTGATTCACAGTCATCATTTGATTAGATACTTGGAAGTGACGATCAATGAGTTTCTGTATTTCATTTTCTTTAGCTTGAAGTTGTTCAGTCATCTATCTTCGGTCATCAATAGCTAGATTCCTTTCTTGCTCGGCTTGTCTAGAATTTTTCATAGTCTCAACTATTCTCACCATCTAAGATTCTTGACTGATTTGTAGTGCTTTCACTTGTTCGGTTAAATGTTGATTCTTTTCAGACAAATTAGAGATTATGCTTTCAGATCCATCAGAGATGCTTCCAGAACTAGATCCAATATACTCAAACATATCATCAATTGCTTCTTCATGATAACCAATCTCATTTTGTAGAATAGCTAGGTTCTGTGTGCTATAAATGTGTCACACTTCTATGGATCATTACATGCAAGGAAACTCAAGAATGAGCCCTCACAAATCGATCCATAGCTCCCTAGGCATGGAGTGCAAGGGTTTTTAAGAATGCTCTCAGCTAGAGCTATTTAGCCTATAACCTTGCTAGTAAACCATGCAATGGGAGATTCAATGAAGACAAGGGCAAGAATGCCAATATCTCCAATGAAGCCAAATGTATGCAATGCAAAGCAAATCTATATGACAATGCAAGTTAATCTATTGCATAAAAGGAAATCTAAGCTAAGAATGCCATGAAAATGAAACTACTATGCAAGAAATGAAATCTAACTATGAAGCAAGAAAGCCATGATGATGTAAGAATGAAGACAAGAAGATAGAGTGTTGATGAAGATCCAAGATGAATGCCAAAAATGCTCCAAATCTTCAAACCCTAGATGCAAGAATGTCTCCAAAAGCTCCAAGATGACCTAGAAAACCTATAGCATAACAATAGCATAAAAAGTTGGGGATCTAGAATGAAGAAGAGAGCTCTTCTTTTATAGGAAATGAGGAGAAATGGACCATGGAGATTAAGAGGCAAAAGATTTAATCAACGGTGGAGCTTGAAAGAGGAGCAATCCATGTGCACACATATCCTCCAATGGGAAAATAAGAGTTGACTTTTGTGCCCATATGAGACAAAAAGTGCTTTTTCCCTTTTTATAAAATAAGAATAATGCTTTATTTGTGCAACTTAGGATAAGAGGAAAAGTGGGGGCTTTTTATTTATTAAAAGGGGAGGAAATGTTCCTTTTAATAAATAAAAACTTAGGATAAGATGGTTAGCCCATAGAAAATAATCGAATAAATGATAGAGCTAGGATTTGATCAAGAATAAGCAATTAGTGATTTAGCAAAAGGGGCTAATAGTCTAGGTGACCATTTTTAGGTGTATACAGGTTCTTCCTTTCAACCAGTAATTTATTCAATCCTTCCTTGGCTTGCTTGTACTATTCAATAAACATCTGCATCTATATCTTCTTATTCTCAATAGTCTTATTAAGCTTATACCTCTCCATGACTTAGATCTTTACATTTCAGTGATTAAACTGTTTAATAAGAGAACTGTGCTCTAATACCAATTGTTGGAATTAGGAGAGATAGGTACTGAGAGGGGAGGGGTGAATCAGTGCCTTCAAAAACTTTACTTGTAAACCTTTCAGATCTATGACTGTAAATAGCGATAACCTTATAAAGTAACTTGTATCTAATTGCATGTATCAATCATCCATTTAACTTATGAAACTAAACAATATGAAATCAAAATAGCAATCACATAACACAAGTATTTTCGTAACACAAAAACCTTTGTTAGAAGGTAAAAACTATGGTGGGGATGACACCCACAAATTCTTCACTACTACAGATAGAAAAGGTTTTCCTATTAGGGCTACAAGTTTTTGATCACTTCTGGTGATCTTACCTTGTTAGGAGTAACATGTTAGATCAGCTAGATCTACCTAGTTATAGGATTTTAACAACACTAAAGAAGTGTGCACTCGGTTAAGAGATTTATATAAGACTGTTAAGTCTACTCTATTAAGAGATTTATCCAAAAACTCTATTACAATTGTTAGAAAGAAATAGGCAATTATCTGCTAATTGACAACTCAATTGTCTGATACAAATCTATAAGTTCTGAATGTATTTCACCTTTACTGTGATGAATCTCTACTCTGAACTGTTCGATAGCCTTTTCTAATTCTGCTTAATTTGATATCCTCTGCAATTTTCTCTATTAACTGATAGACTTGAAGTTAGGCAAGTGCTTCAAGTTTCTCCTTGAGTCATATATCTATTCTCACATTAGTTCACATCACTAATGATGTAAACATACATTTATATAGCAATCTACTTTTGCCGCTTTAACAAAATTAGGTTACACAACTTAGTCATAACCCTAAGATCTATGGTGTACAAAAATAACCTAGATCAAACTATTACATAAGATATACATTGCATTTAATGAATATCATAACAATAAATATTCCTTGATCTTGGTAAAATGTTTTATGATCTATTGTAACCATTTGCATAGAAGAATGTGCCATTTCAGATTACTATGTTGTTTTCTATGATCCTCGGTAAACACTATATAAACTACTTAGTATATACTATGATGCTTAGTGTTTACTATCTCTCATTGTCGATGATGTTGTTGCTCAGTAAACTGTGTAGTGCTCAGTGTGTAAGCTTTACTGACTAGTCTGTCTTATTTCTAGTTACCAATTTTCTCAATGTAAGTGACCGACTGATATCTTTGATAACCTTTGATACTAATGACAACCTTGAATGCTTAATAGAGATAACAATTGAAAAATTATAGTACATAGTCCTTGTTAGAGGATAGACCATTTTAAGAGTCAACAACAAAGAGGGCTCACTACCTAAAGAAGGTTAAGTCCACCTTCTGAATTCAGTAGTTCACAACAAGTGTATATAAAGAAATACACAATCTTTTGAACTATTTGCCAATAACTATCTTTTCTTGATTAGTTCCAATGAAGTCCACTAATAATCCTCTTCTCTATGTACAATAGACACAAGTTCACAACCTCCTTATATCACACTTATCCCATCCATGTCTCTTCCAAAGAAAAGACCTTTTATTTATACCTTATTACATTTTACCAAGAATAGGTCAGCCCATAAGGCTTTCCTAATTACAACAATTATATAAAACCTTGCTAAGATACACATAGTATCAAAAACATGTTTACAATGACTACATTACAACAATTAAGGATTGACATGCTTGAATTATGCTTGCCAAAGAAAATGCATGCTTCATTCCCCGAGTCAGCTTCATAATAAGCCATCGCTAGAGCACATACCCCAGATGCTGTCACTAATCATTCTATACCTTGCACTAACCAATGAACATCTATTAGTACCTCTTCCATCATCCTTCAAGATCACATACCTTGAATCCAATCCTTCTGAAGTCTATACCAGAAACTTAGAGACTAACTCTATCAATTCTCACTGTCACAGTCCAGTGACTAGTCTTTACCAAAACAAATGTATCTTCCTTAATATGCATTTATTAATGATGTGATCTCATATATAAGATCACAACATCCATCTGAGCTCTTGTCTAACTTCATAGCATCTGAAACATTCATACACCTTTCGTACACTATGATTACCAGCCTGGTTCCTTCATAGAAGCATATGTTGAGATCAATGTCAAAACACAAATGACAATAGTGAGTGCCCATTCAGTAACATTGTGATTAAACATATTAAATGTCTTAATCACCACCCATGCATTAGCAATATCCAACAAGATACACTGTATCCTGAAATCCAAACAATACTTGAAGCCAATCAAGAACATCTATACCTCTTCTTTCCTTATTTGCGTCTCTGCCTACTTCATCACGTGCCATAATATATTGATTGTAGTACTGATGATAAAAAGTTTGAATTTCTCTAGCATCACAATCTATCTTCATTTCTTTCAACGTTGTGACATCATCCAGGATAGGAAAAGATGAAAACAAACACCGATAACTAGGTGTCTCCATTACTTAATTAGAATGTAATCACTTGAATGAAGCCAAGACAAAACCATATCAAAATCATAATCTCGTAGTGCACTTCGTAAAACTTGATAATCACACTAACTGGCCCTAGAAAGTGGCTTCAAAAACTAACCAAATGACCTCGAAGGAGAGCACCATCAAAATCATAAGTTCACCTCCAATGAAATGACACATCGGTCAAAGGAAATCACTTAGAAATATATGGGCCAAAAGATATTAATTACCAAACATGGCCACTTAGAAACATTGACTATCTGTACTGCCAAACTGCACAAATCACCTCTGGAACCAGCTTTAAAAACTCACCAATTGAAACTTTCAGGAATCGAAAACTTAGGCTCTGATTCACCCTCATAGAAGGAGTATGAATCCATCATTTTCTCATTCCAAGGATCAAGTGGCCAATTACAATTAATCACCAAAGTCAGCCTGTTAGTAATATTCAAAATTTAAAATAGTGAAAATAAGCAGGAATTTGATTTGGATATGCCCTGGGAAAGTAATCAAATGGATTGGAAGAGACCTCAAAATCTTCAAACAAATAGTCTTGCAAGTCTACAGTATGATACAAATTTCAATTATGTCAGACCTTGAACAGGGTGTAAACTAGGAGACCACAAAGTAGGTCACTTAGAAAACTAGATAGTGCACTCCTAGAAAAACTTCACAATCTACAAATGGAATGGCTCTGGCAAAGTGACTAAATAGGCACATGGGGGGCTGAAAATTGGCATGATGACTCTCTCTTATGCCTATAGTATGATGCCACAACCGTCATGCAATGAAAAATCACTGGGAAAAAGATACAGACCTCCAAAGTGAGCTACTTTATACAATTTTGGACAAACACAAAATGCAGAATTATGGGAACACCTCCAAAAGCCTATCCCCTAAACATGCCAGAACTGAAAATTAAGAGTTCAAACCCACTATATATGTCAAATGAAGGCCAATAAACACCCTACCCCAGTGGTTCATCATGAAAAATAACAGGACCCATTTTCCATGCACCTCAAACTAAGCATCCTTAATGATTTTCAAAGGACTAATTCCAACACTTGGACAATTTTTGAAATATGGACTCAAAAAAAATGGACTGAACTTTTGAGCTCCAATAGTGGCTCTGACTGGGGATGCCTGCCCCACACTAGCATATAGAGGATCTAAAATCTTTGGTACAACAGACCACCCAAAGAAAATTAATTTTCCTTTTTTCACATCCTTTCACAAAACTCCAAACAAGGAACCCCAAAACCAACCACTAAACAACTAACACAAAGCAACTTTACAAAATTTACAAACATTTACAAAGGACTTCAAACTTTGTCAGTATGAGTTAGCGTTTACCTCTATCAAATATGTAATTCTCATTTGCACGAATCCAAGGTAACTTGAAAACACTTCTCCTTTTGACAAGATCAATCACACTGACATACAACTTCAACATATCATAAAGAAAATAACCAGTACCTTCACTGTCATTTAGCATTTGAAAATCACTAGAATTCTAAAAATACTGATAATTGTGCAACATGGAAATGTCACACCCTTCAAAACTTATAACCAGCTGAGGAAGAGAACATTCTGATTTAAGCATAAAGATGGACATATGCTGGCTTTCTTCAATAATTGTTTGAACATCAAAATAAAACTTATGAAACTCAAAGTCTTGTATACCATATGAATGTTCAATCAAATCACATTAAACCACAAGTTGTGGCTTCAAATCTAACTCATTCTGAAAAATATTAGCATGCTGAATTGGGAAAACAAAAGATTCAAATTCTGCCTGATGATTTATACATTCTTCCTGATTCCTTTAAGCCTCTTTTGCAAACAAAACATCATCATTCATATCATCAAAATCCTGAGGGAACGCACATACCTCTGGCTAAAAAAGGTAATCATTTGTAGGACTTGAAACTTCATACATTTCTTCATGAAAAATTTCAAATTTTGGCATGAATAAATCATCCGACAGCCCATTACATACATCCTCATCTTGGCACATGTTTTCTAAGCACAAATCACTATCACAAGGAGCACTGTCAGCATTGCTAATCTCTGTTTGGTAAGACATTGCCTCATTACCATTAATAACATCATAATCATCAATGTCTACATCAATCAAGCTAATTTCCATTTCTAGTGGAGAATCACAATTAGTGTCACAACCACAAGAAATGCTTTCTTGGAAACTTTCATAAATTGGTTTATACAAATGTAAATGAAAATCAACTTCAATATTTTCAATCAAGTCTTCACTTAAACAACTTTCAGTTTCATATTTAGAATTCACCAAATCAATGGAAGAATTTGGAAAAGCTGAGACTGACTCATCATCACAAATTGAATGTATCTCAGATTTGACAGCATCACTTTCACAAACATCAAATACCTCAAATTTAGGAATATGAAAATCATTTGAATAACAATCCTCCTGATGCAAATTAGATAGAGAAGGCATCACTTTAGGCTCATAGGAATCAATCCATTTATCAAATAAGTGATCACAAAGATCACTTGCAAGACTCCTAAAGTAATCATTATTTTTAGCAATCACATCATTATTCTACTACTCTTGAACTATCATTGTTGAGAATTCATCTTCCCCCAAATCAATTGACTTATCACTATTCTGAAATTGGCTTTGATTATGCTCATTGCAAACAACATCAAGCTCAGGAATTAGAAACAATTTTAGAGGCTCAACCTGATTTTCATTAGTTGACATTACACCAACCAAATCATGACACTCACTAAGATTCTCATTATTTACTAGAGTCACTGAATTAGTGCCAGCATTTGGGAAAGTCATCTCATGCAATCTTGTATTTTCAGCACCATGAAACTTTGGCAATCTAAACATTTTCATGCTTTCTATGTTTGAAGCCAACTGAAAAGAATGATGAAGATTTTGTGGTTCCTTGTCTCTCAACAAGTAACCCATCTTACTATCAAATGCAGCCAAGTAAATGACTAAAGATAATGCATCATGTGGTCTGCAATTCTCAGGAATTCTTCTTAATGCTTTCCCAAATCTAAGACTGAAATCATTAACTAACTCATCTTTTCCTATATGAATGCCAACAAGATCAACTAATAGACTGTATTCACAAATAAATTCTCCATATGTTTCCATAAATGCTGATTCAAAACTCTTCCAAGAATAGACAGAATGGTGTGACAAAAATGAAAACTAATCCCTAGTAGCTCCTACTAGTGATTGCACAAAAAATCTCATAATCACATCTTCATGGATGACATCAAAATCCTCAATCAGGTCCATGAATTCACATAAATGTTTCAAAGCTAATTCACCTTTTCCCCCATTAAATTTGGGCAAGAATTTTTTGATTTCTGGGGTTATCACATTTGGATAACGAGGAATACCCTCAAAGTCTAGAGGTGAATAACATTTAAAACCTCTTCTATCTCCTGGCTGGGATACTCTTTGAGACATGACAACATTTGGAGATACACAAGGCTGGGAAAAATTTGAACACATTTTAACTTTATTCCCTCTATCAACCACAACCTTGTATATGTAAACTCAAGCCTATATATTATGCAAATTTTATCCACAGTAAGACTGACATATGCCCTTGAAAAATAATTTGCATACACAAAAACATAGCACCTGAATGTACTCAAATTCTTGTATGCAAAACACTAGTTCTTCCCTTTCACTTAGTTCCTTTTAATCACTGAATAGAGAAATAAATTTTACACATGATTTTCATGAAAACTTGATATGAAAATCAAAATACCTGGAGATGCTGTGATTGCTAAAAAATATACTGATATGAGGCTTTCCCCAAATAACCTTTCAATCATTTTTAGAGTCACCACCTCTTTACAAAGGACCAAACTGAACAACTGAGAACCTTTATCTCACATCTGAACCATCTTCAAAACCAACAAACACAACACAACCATAAAAGAACACCGACTGTTTGTCAGGATCACAAATACATCAATACTTTCATTACACTTCACTAATCAAATAGAGACGCCAGAGTCGACACTCACATTCAGTGAGACAATATAACAATTTGAAAAGAATTGACTCTATAACCAAACTGGACCAGACCCTGGGATGATTTAGCAAAGCAAGGAATTGGACATCTTAAACTTGCTATCATTTATTTCTTCCCCAGTAGAGTCACCAATCTATAAGCACTTTTTCACGTAGAATCACTATATAGCTATTAATCTTGACTCTTAGACTCCCAATTCTAGATTCTTACAGGGAAAAGGCTAATTAACAAGGATTTAATCCTCCTACACTTTGGGCTCCACAAACCTAGGCGGGTGTACCTAAAACATACTAAATCTACATACATAAATACTCTCTAACTAAAACCCTTTATGCAGAAATGAAAATTAGTGGATAGTAACAAAAAGGATATTCACCCTTCTTCTCTTTTAACCTAGAGGATCAGGTAGGCTAACCTATCAGATTCACTTCTACAAGGAATCACCAAAAGCATTTGCACTATTCAATGCAATTTACAAGCATTAATGCTCTTAAATAGGAAATGAAAAATGATTTGAATTAATGATTGATGAAGAAAAATGTCAATCAAGAAAAGACCAGTGCCTTATCTATTAGGAAACAGAGTCATACAAATGTGCATTCCCAGAAAACTCTAACTCCAAACTCAAAAACCCAAATGAAATGCCTTGCAAACCATTCTTCTTATTTCAATACCTAGACATCAAATTCATATGCAAACCTAGAATTCTCATAATTTGAAATCAAGACTTACTCTCTCCTTGAAAGAAACTCCAATTCAAACCCACAGATACTTTATAACTGGTATATTAACATGCCTTACAAGTTAATACACAAGAATTAAGACAATACATATAAAGACATCAAACAAGAACTAAATAGGGATTCCATTGTTCTCATTAAAATTCATTTGAAACTGTACATTACAAGACCATGAACACAAAATAAGACTCCAAAGCCTGGAAGCTGTCCCAACAACATAAATTTCAACATCCTTTTTACAAGGAGGAAAAACTAAGATATAGGAGAATGTGGTCAGTTCAAAGCCAACTAACAACTGTCCATTCTTGGCATGAAAATATCTCCAAGTTTTTCTCACACTTTGTTCTGCAACTGATTCTTTCTCAACTGATCCACCTTCTACAATCATTTCTCAAACAAACTGATTATGACCTCAACATTCAAACCCAAACTGCTCTTTTCCATCACTCTGAAACTGAAAATCATGATTGCCATCAGTTTCCTTGTCTTTTCCCATTTTCAAAAATATATAACACTCATATGTTTCGATAAAAAATGAATCTCTAGGCCATTTTTCCATGAGCAGGCCCTACCATTTAAATTTTTGAATTATTTCAAATGTTTGAACTATACTAATCTTTTAAATTCTTTTAAAACATGGCCTTTTATATTATTATTTCATTTTTCCACAGGAGGCACCAGAATGTGACACTTGTCACACCGTGATTTTTTGCTCGGATTTGACCCCAGGTTAACCACCTCATTGGGAGGTTGGGTGACTGCATGCATTCTCCAAATCTTTGAACACTTGACTTAACCATGATTAAACTTAGCGATCTAGTGAACAGGTCATTCTCTAGATTCTTGAATCCAGCCTTAACCCTGGGTTAAATTTGGAGAATGGGCGAGTGAGCCCATTCTCCCAATCTCCAAATTTCTTGCCTTGACTGCCCGCTGAATCTCTCGGTCATCTCCTAATCCCTAGCTTCATCTAGTGACTTCATGAATTTCCACCACATGTCCATTTTGTCCACATCATCACACCACCTATTTTGCAAAATAACCTTAGCTGTGCATTCGCCAGTACGCTTCCCGAGGAAACCTCACAAGCTCGCATGAGTAGAGCCTCCAACTCTTCATCTAATTTCTCATGTGATCTCTTTTCCATTTAAACACTTCAAATACCCCATTCTAGAGGAATGTGGGATAATTCATTTAGAGTATTTTAAATGATCTTTCAAAATGTCTCTAAGTGCCCATCTAGCACATGCCCCTAGGTGGGCCCACAGGGCAGAGGACACAACCTCTTCCTTTCTCTTGCTTTACACTATGCCTGGGCAGTGGTGTATTTGAACTCTTCAAAAGTCACGAACAAGGTGTATGTGGGATAAACCCACATGCACCTTTTCTTTGTTTTTTCTCACTTTCTAGTGTGTGTGGGCTTCCTCTCTTAGAAACTCTCACATAAGTCTCACGCTGGCCACTAAAACACACACAGGCCCATTGCCATTCTTTTGATGTGTCTCCTCTCCATTGTATGGTACCTTCTCCACATACTCCCCTTTATTTATTTCTGAGGCCTTCATATTGCATGAGACCCCCACACATGGCAGGCCTTTGAAATCATTTTGTTTTCTTCTACATGATTTTCATAGGAAGCCCATCACTTAGCACAGGTCATTACTTATTCGTTGGGCATGTGCTCACTAACGTGAGCCTCCATTGAATGACTAAGTAGCCACATTATTTAGTGTGGTTCTATACAACACTTTACTGAGTTCACTGCCCATTTGTGTAAGACCAGCCCCAACTAGTTTTGACACACTGGAAGCCCATTTCTACTCTTTGCATGAGCTTCCACTTTGCAATGCACAAGCCTTAGCATACACGCTGACTACATCACTCTTCAATTGTGCTAGGAAATATCCATTAGTGTTTTGTGCAAGGCATCCAATATTGAGTTTGGCCTCATTTGACATGCATAGCCCCTCTAATATTAGCAGCCTCCATTTCTTGGTGTTACACAGGGCCTGCCTACGCACTCCCCCATTTGTAATGACTTCATAAATGGGTGTTACAACTACTCTTAGGAAAGGTTCTTTATCTCCTCCATATGTTAGATTTACACTTGTTCTAGTGACATTTTTGACATTACCAACCAATCATATCATTGCTCATTCCAATGCCATATGGTGGAAGATATAACAGAGGCATTCTAGCATAAACCGCAGATTTGAAGCCTCTCCTCGAATAAGTAGATAGAGTCCCATGTAAAGAATTTTACACTGCTGTATTTCTCCTAGCGTAAGGGGTAGCCAAAGGCTATGTTTTTTTTTAAATATTGCACCATTTCTTGTAATTTTTTAATAATCTTTTCATCACATCATTGAGAGCCTGATCATCCAACTTATCTATTGATTGTGGCTGGGGAATTTGTCTGATATGGACATTTGCAAGAAGAAAAATTAATTGTTCCCCCCAGTTGGATACACTATCTTCTGAAATCCAAACAAGTAGATCTGCACCTCTTGTTTCATTATCTGCATCTTTGCCTACTTCATCATGTGCCATAATATATTGACTGTAGTACTGATGATAAAAAGTTTGAATTTCTCTAGCATCATAGTCGATCTTCATTGCTTTTGACGTTGTGACATCATCCAGGATAGGAAAAGATGAAAAAAAATGTCAGTAACTAGGTGTGTCTCCATTACGTAATTAGAATTTAATCACTTGAATGAAGCCAAGACAAAACCATATCAAAATATCAATCTCACAGTGCACTTCGTAAAACTTGTTAATCACACTATCTAGCCCCAGAAAGCAGCTTCAAAAACTAACCAAATGATCTCATAGGAGAGCACCATCAGAATCATAAGTTCACCTCCAACCACATGGCACACCGGTCAAATTAAATCACTTAGAAAGATATGAGCCAAAAGATATTAATGACCAAACATGGCCACTTAGAAACATTGATTGTACGTACTGCCAAACTGCACAAATAGCCTGCAGAATCGCCTTTAAAAACTCACCAATTGAAACTTTTAGGGACTAGAAAATTAGGCTCTGATTCACCCTCATACAAGGGGTATGAATCCATCATTTTCTCATTCCAAGGATCAAGTGGCCGATTACAATTAATCACCAAAGTTAGCCTGTTAGTAATATTCAGAATTTAAAATAGTGAAATAAGTAGGAATTTGATTTGGAAATGGCTTGGGAAAGTAATCAAACAGATTGTCGGAGACCTCAAAATCTTCAAATAAGTAGCCTTCCAAGTCTATAGTATGAAACAACTTTCAATTATGTCAGACCTCGAATAGGGTGAAAAGTGGAAGACCACAGAGTAGGTCACTTAGAAAACTGGATAGTGCACTCCTGGAAAAACTTCACAATCTACAAATGGAATGGCTTTGGCAAATTGACTAAATGGGAACATGGGGGGCTGAAAATTGGCATGATGACTCTCTCTTATGCCTACAGTATGATGCCACAACCGGCATGCAATGAAAAATCACTAGGCAAAATATACAAACCTCAAAAGTCAGCTACTTTATACAATTCTAGACAAACACAAAATGCAAAATCATGGGAACACCTCCAAAAGCCTATCCCCTAAACATGCCAAAACTGAAAATTAAGATTTCAAACCCACTATATATGTCAAATGAAGGCCAATGAACACCCTATGCCAGTGGTTCATCATGAAAAATAACATGACCCATTTTCCATGCACCTCAAACTAAGCATCCTTAATGATTTTCAAAGGACTAATTCCAACACTTAGACAATTTTTGAAATATGGACTCAAAAAAGATGGACTGAATTTTTGAGCTCCAAAAGAGCATTCATACTTCTAATCACCCCTCAAGGATCTATGATTCCAAAGTCCTATAAATTACTATTTCCATGCACCAATAACATAGCAGAATTTGAAGCCTTGGTTATTGGAATGAAATTGGCATTAGAGTGGAAGGTGACAAAACTAAAGGTTTATGGAGATTCACAGTTAGTCATTAATTAGGTTAATGAAGAATATCAGAAGAAAGATGACAAGTTGGTGCCTTATAAAAACATGGTGGAAAATCTTAAGAAGTACTTCATTCTTATTACATTTGAACAATTGACAAGAGAAAAGAACAAAGCATCAGATGCAATGGAAACTTTGGCATCACTTCTACAAATGCCAGATCAAAGCACTAGATATGAATTCTTGGTAGAAGTGGAACAACTAGCATTTGAGCCTACCCATCCTTATACCATTTTCTTGTTAACTACATATGAATCACCTTGGTATGGACCTATTTAAACTTACTTAAAAGATCAAATCCTACCCATAGATCGAACCAAGAATTAAAAGAAAAGCTTCATTCACCAAGCCTCCCGATATACTATAATTTTTTAAACATTATATTGTAAGAGTTTAGACGGAATGCTCCTTAGATGTCTAGAAGAAGAGGAATCAAATGTATCCTTGCGAGAAATCCATGAGGGGATATGTTGATCACATTCAAATGGATTAACCCTAGCTAAGAAACTTCTTAGGATGGGATATTTTTGACCTACGATGGAGAAAGATGCTTGTAACTTTGCCAAAACTTGTAGAAAGTGTCAATTCCATGGAAACTTGATACATGTGCCCACACAAGAGCTTCATCTGATGAAAACACCTTGGCCATTCTATTAATGGGGTCTAGATTTAATAGGAATGATTTATCCACCATCCTCGAATGGTCATAAATTCATCATCATGACAATGAAGTACTTTACCAAATGGGTGGAAGTTGTACCCTTATCAATTGCAACATGAAAGTAGATATCTTTGTTTATCCTAAATCACATCATTTGTAGATATGGCATACCTCATGCCATCATAACGGATAATGAAAAGCACTTCAAAAACAAAGACCTAAAGGAGTTATGCACAAAGTTTCACATGATTTATCATTCTTCATCAATCTATTACCCTCAAGGTAATGGACAAGCCGAAGTAGAAAATAAAAGCATCTTGAAGATATTAAAGAGAACAGTGGACAATTCAGGTAGAGATTGGCACATAAAAATAAACCCAAACTTATGGGCTTATAGGACAAGCATAAGAATGCCAACATGAGCTACACCCTTCTCCTTAGTCTTTGGAACATAAGCAGTTTTACCTTTGGAGGTAGAACTTCCATCCTTAAGGGTATCTCTTCATGGTTTGATAAGTGAGGAAGACTATAGAGTTTCTAGGTTGCATGAACTAGAACTCCTATATGAGAAAAAAAAACAAGAATTTGATCATTTGAAGGTATATCAAAATAGAATGTCAAGGACTTATAACAAGCATATCAAGTCAAGAAAATTTTAGATAGGTGACCTAGTTTTGCGAGAGAATCCCAAGAATCAAGCAGAAAGGGAAAAGAAGCGGAAATGGGAAGCAAACTGGTTAGGACCATTTATAATTACTTCTTTTGGGATTGGCACCTACAAATTAGCAGATTGTGATGGACAAGAACTACAAGAACCTATCAATAGCATACATCTAAAGAGGTTCTATACATGAGGTAGATGAAAGAGTATAAAGAGTATAAAAAATTAGATGGAAAGCATCATATTTATTATGCATAGTCAAAAGAGATCTTGAAAATACCAAAAACAAATTGGAAAAGTAGAAAAGATAAAAAATAGTGGAATATTGAGAATGAAGAAATCTAAAAACATTCATATATGATCCTCAAAAAGATTTTGTCTTGGTGAAAACCTAGCAAATAGGCACCTTGATGATATGAGAAAAAAAATTGAAAAAATTAAAAATACAAAAGAAAAAGTACCTTGGTGAAAACCTAGCAAATAGGCACCATAGTAGCAAAAAAAGAGAAAAGTTTTAAAAACAAAAAAATGAAAGCAAGATCCATTCAATTGGTGAAAACCTGGTAAATAGGTGCCATTGAAAGTCCAAGTTAGTCACACATCTAGAAGGTCACCTTGTAAATATTGCATTCACCAGCATTTGTATATATTGCATAATAAAACCCCATAGTTGCATTTGCAAGTACCTAAAAATTTTGGTCACCTAATCTGCAAATTGTCCTAAGTCCCACAATGAGATCATATCAAACTAGGGGCAATCTAATCGAAAGTAGGAAGGATTCATCAAAGAAAACCTTATTCGATCATGGAATCAATTAATCAAAAATGAAAGCGGAACACTTAATCAAATCTTCATTCTAATCCAATTTGAACCAAACAAAAAATTTGATCCAAGATCTTACATGACCTTATCTTTATCAAGATTAAAAGTATGAAATGGATGGAACTACATTTGAAATATGGATTTGAAAAACATTGCAAAATTTTTTCTAAGTGTTCACTTGATTGATGAAATCATGTCTTTCTAGCAAATCGATGAAAGCTTTAAACTAGACAAGATATGATGAAAGCATGATATTTTTGTTGATTTCTGAATGATTATCTTAAAATCAAATTTTTAAATTGTGTATTATTTATCTAAGGATGTGATCATTAAAGAATCATTGAGGACTTCTACATAGGATAAAACTGAGATTTCTACTTGTTTACGCAAAAGGATACCTTGGCTATTTTGATCTTCAATATCATAATACCAAAATCCACTTGCGACATAGAATTTGACAAAATTGATATTCACACTCTCATGATTGGCTTCAAT
Source organism: Chamaecyparis obtusa (assembly GCA_027943335.1). NCBI lineage: Eukaryota > Viridiplantae > Streptophyta > Pinopsida > Cupressales > Cupressaceae > Chamaecyparis > Chamaecyparis obtusa. The sequence goes on from BSBK01006215.1 coordinate 1,909,443, forward strand.
CAGTGATAGTCATACCAAAAAGAGATGGGAAAACATAGAAAGAGGTGCAAAAAGTATTCATATCATCATAGTTGAACTAGTGATGGGTGTACTAAAAAAGGATTCCAAAATCGTTCAATGATGATTATAAGCTCCAAATTTTTTAATAATGATAGTTAGTTGCATACATCTTAGATTAAATGCATTTAATATTTTTTTCTTTTCTTAGCTTAATTCACAAGAGGAAAAGAAAAAGGGGGTGTACTAAAATTAAAAATCAAAGAATCATAAAAAACAACTATATATGATTGAGTGCGTTGGAAATAAAAAACAAAGTGCATTTCATTAGTTCACTTGCATTGATTAAGTTACATTAAGTCATCTCCACTAAACCTTGCATTCATTCAAGTGTGTCCAACATTTGAATCATTAAGTTCATTGCATTAGATTGCATATATCATTAAAATCTATTTACATTACATTAAGTTGTATTATCATTAGATTGCATTCATCTCATTGAAGGTGCATTCTTAAGTAGCAATCCATTAAGTGCATTACATTAGTTAGATAAATATTCATTGCATCCATTAAGATCATTCATCATTAAAGGCATATCATTTAGTGAAACATGGCATTATTCATTAAAGTTCATTAGAGGACATTCATGATAGTATCATCCATCCATATCACATATAACATTTAGAATCATTAATCATTAAAAGCTCATGGTCATTGCATCATTACATAGATCCATGACATTTGCATATCAAAAGAAATACATCCACTAGATCCATTATTCATTATCCATCTAACATCCTACACGTATCCATTGCATACATACACAATATCATTAATCATTAAATCAACATTGCATTCATCTATTCTAAGTCATACATAAGACAATCATTTAAGAATCAATAGAACATATGCATACATTTGAAAAATTGCATTCTGAAAAGCATAAAATAAAGCATATAGGACATAGAATCATCTAGATTTGCATATCATGGAAAAAACTAGAAAAAAAGATCCAACACATCATGACATCATATATAGTAAATCTATCAAAAAGAGTATCATAGTCTATGGTACCATCATCATAAAATGAGCAGAATATCAGAGTCCATAAAATGATCATAAAAGCAATATCTAAACATCAATGTCCATCAAAGTATCAAAGTATCAGCATAAACAATATCAACGAATAAAAAATGATACAAAAAAGAGTCCAATGTCTCGATAATAGAAAATAAATGAGATCATGTCTATCAAATGGAATAATTAGAAATATCTCAAAGAGCCGATCCACCAGCACCATCGGTACCATCAGGACCAAGAGTACTATGTGGAGGATGACTTAAACTAGCCTATAAACCTTGCTAACTCATAGTAGCCATGAAGGTCTACATCATCTAACTCAAGTGAGTAACCTACTGCTGCATCGCTAACATTTGAGTTTGAAGAGATATAACGTTTGATGCTAAAGCTGGGGCAGGACCCTATGGTCGAGGCATGGATGAAGATGGCATAGAAGAAGATGGATCTCCCAATGATGAAATAAAGCCGGAAGAAGAAGGATGTGATGATGAAGATGACATAGAAGTAGAAGTAGAAGTAGAAGCATGTGTCTATGGAATAACTGGCTATATAACATGTTGAGTAGGAAGACCATGTGCCTAATCAAGAAAAACCTGAGCCACCTGTGCCTCAACCTCTCTCTCTCTCACCTAACTCTAGGTCTATCTACTAGATCTCTTGCAACATGATGTAATAATTGAATAGAGGTAGAATTGAATCACCTCTATTGAGTGTAATGTATAATTGTAAATTGTAATGGGGGAAATATGAGATCCACTCCTAAATCCAAATTCCCAAAGGAGAGATCGAATTTGATCAACCAAAAGGTTAATACACAATCAAATAAATCTATGTAGAATATGAAAGAGAGAGAAAAACCTTATATTTCCCTATGGAGAATTGTGCTTGAAATCTAAAATAATGGAAATACAAGTACTAACCTCAAAATAGGGAAAATCTGGAAAATGCCACTTTCTGATGTCTGTGTCTACTTTTGGGAAATTCTGCAACCTGTTTCAGACTAGAAATGCCAAGATGAAGAAAACCTAGAAATCTTTTGTCTTTCCGATGGCAGGTAGTCTTTGACCCTCATAAAAGGTCAAAGGCTACATTCTTTATTGGAAGGTCAATTCTAACTTTGTTCGCAGATCTTGAAAGTTCACCGAAAAGGGTATCCGAATTTGATCTCAGATTTGAAATTTTGCACCTGTACCTGTAGGAAAATGGGGGTTTTTTTTGTACGAGGGGTTTGCCTTGGTCAAACCCCAATTTAGGAATTAACCTTGAAATTGAATTGAAATGTAGTGTGCATAAACAAAGTAATTGAAATAATTCACCTCGCTTATGTTGAAGTCCTTATAGAGGATTTGAATCCTCAAATCCACAAGTAGGAATGCTTCAATGGATGTAGGATGTCTCAAATCAATGGCATTTGATCTTCAACACCAATCTTGAATTGATCTTTTCATATGAGGAGTCTTGGATGAATGTAGAAGGATGGATCTTCAAGGGGGCTCCAAAGAGATTGAATCCTTCAATAGCTAACAATGGATCTACTTGATGGATGAATGCTTGAACACTTGAATGCTTGAAGGCTTTCTTGAATGCTTGAATTCACTTACTTGAACTTGAGAGCTTGATGGAAAAAGATGTGAATGATGGAAATGAAAATGAGAGAGGAAGGCCTCCTTTTATAGTGAGCTAGGGAAAAATCCTCTAGAGGGGCCACCTTGGAGAATTAAATCCCAATTAGGTCCTAACTTTAGAAAATATATCTAGATTAAATGAAATTTAAGGATTTACCATTTCAAAACCCAAAATGGCCGACCCGGGTGTGGGAAAATAAATATCCCCGAAACTCGACACCCAAAAATCAAGGAAATTTGAAATCTGGACAGGGGGTCAAGGTCAAGTTCAATCTTGACCAGGTTAGGGTCGAGGTCAACTTTCACCCCATAAGGTGGACTTTGACCTTATGGTCAAAAACCTTAGGATCCTGACCCAGAATGCTAGGAAATGCAAATATGAAGTGAAAATTAGGTGCAGAGGAAAGAAGAATAGGGGGAAAAAAGCCAAATGCATGCAAAGACCTGATCAAGGTGCTTAACATGACCCTAGACCACTTACTCAGAGGGCTAAACACTCTTATCATGGAAGTGCTTACATTTTAAGATGATACATTAAGCCCCCACTTTAGCAAGAGTATGGACTCGATGCAAACTCTTGGTAAAGGAGATCAGAATGAAAAGATAATCTTATAATAATCCAAGGGACAAAGAGAAACCTTAAGCCCCCAGGGACTCAAGTCTTCATCAACTCCCAGATCACAATAAGAGAGACATCTCTAGAGAGAGAAAGAAAGGGTGTGATTACCTCGTCCAATGAGAACTTATGTCCCATTATGAACCACAAAAGGAAATGATGCAACTAGGAAGATGGAATTGAATTTCCTAGTGAATGTGGCTACTCACTAGTCAACCCATCAAGGAGTCACGCTTAGGAATATTATATTCCATAAGAATAAAACCAAAAACAAAAGAGATATAGTCTTAAGGACACCTCTGACCTTAAGGGATCAAAATATATGTATATGTTTGAAACTGGAGGGATCAAGAGATCCTGAAATATAAATCCATGCTTTAAGGATTAGTTACTATTCCAAAAAGGGAGAAAAGGTATCTTAAAAAATATGTGTGCGTATCGAATAGTGCTTGTGTACAACAGGTGAGAAGAGTGTATGTCCCCACGTTAAAGTCATTGCTGACACTTTAACAAGAGCAATGGCTTTAATGGAAACATAAACAACTCCACTGATTACGTTTCCACTTTGAGATGCCCCAAGACAAAGACAAATGAAGGGAAATATCACATAAACATACAATGAACATAGAAGGGATATACCTACCATGGGGTCAGTATGATCATAAGATAATATATATATGATATTATTGAAAATGAATTGACATCATTCCCCAAAGAAAGTAGAACTACGATCACAAAGGAGGAAAGATCACATAAGATATACGAAGGAGAATATTTTTGAACCATGACATGGAGACCAAAAATAATTAGTGCTACCATATCTCAAATCCAAGAAGATTACACAAGGAAACATTTATGAGCAATAGCACAATTACAACATAACATTGAACAACGCAAAGAAGAATAGAGATACATATAGAGGAATTTGAACAATATTTTTGATTCCTTTATCACCTTGTACCAACTGAGTAATAAGGATTGTATAAAAGAATCTAACAACATTTAGAAAACACATTATGGGAGAAGCACAATACAGTAAGAAAACACAACAAAGCTACTATGAAGGACAAGTTGATCAAGTGTGCCACCTACTCTCACCATCTCATTGTATATCATTTAGGGAAGGTGGGTAACTTGCAAGAGGGACTATATCCAACATAGTAGGAATGATAGCTAGTTCCAAACAAGGATCCTCTTGAGAATCACAATGTTCAACACTAGGTGTAAGAGTTAATTGTGATGAAAGCATATTAGGTAAATCAATGTCAATGTCAATAGTCTCATATTCATCATTAACATCATCACTATCATCAAGATTATCTTCTTCATCCAAATTAATTAAAATAGGATCTAAGATACAAATAGAATCATCATAATCATAAATATTAACATCATTGTTAGTAACAACTTATTATAACACATCATGCATTGATTTATCTGAAGAAGGTAGAGATCTTTGAAGAATAGAATTACAAGCTTTATCATGAGCATGCCGCTTCTTACGATGCTCATTAGCAGATCGATTACATTTTGATTTATTTGAAATAGGTTGAGAACTAGGAGGAACAATCATAGGATCCTTCACAAGCTCTTTAGGAAGATCAATAGAATTATCAATAATAGGAGGAATAATCACAGGATCTTTCACAGGTTCTTTAGGAAGAGTGATAGAAGGAACTTGATTAATAGAACTAGAAGCCATAGTTAAAGGAGGTATAGAAGGGGTAGGAAAAAGACCATGATTAAGATCCATAGGAGGAATTCTTAATTCAAGAATCTTATGATGTTTGTAAGCTTGATATGAATGGAAAAGATTATCAGGTCGAGGAGGACATGAATTAGGTAATGAAGGCCAAAAGAAATCAAGAGCAACATGATCTCTGGGCCTAGAAGGTTGATATAAACTATGATTAATCATCTTCACTTCTTCATCATGAATGAACTTAAGAAACTTATGGATAGGTGAAGCAACAACATGCATGGAATTTAAAAAAGGAAAACCTAGCTTAACTTGAAATTGATCGGAAGTAGGAACCACAACAAAGGTAGTGTTCACAATTTTTCCATAGAGTTCAATCGGTAAAGTAATAGAACTAAATGATGGATAAAGAAAACCATTACAAGTCTGAATCCACACATTCGATGTATCATAAAAATCATGTTTGAAGATTTTCATAAAAATATTTTCTTTAGTAATAACATTGACTAAGGATGTAGGATCAACAAGACAACCACAAGTAGGTTTCTGGGAAATCCTAGCATAAATTTAAAGGGGACCATCAGGAGCCTTAATAGTCTCAGAGTCATCAAAGGTAATCAAAAGTTCTTGAAGTCTTTTATTCTTAGGTTGTTGTCGAGGTTTAGGTTGAATTTTCAATTTAGGTTTAGGTTTTGGTCTAGGTTGAGATTGAACTTGAGATTGAATCTGAGGTTGATGTGGTGTTGCGATGGAGATATAGATTGACCAACATGCTCCACTTGATTAACAACATGATTGAGATCATCCATCTTAGAATCGTACATAATTTCCATAGAAGATATTTGAGAAATGGTATTAGTATCATGCATAGGTAAAGGATTTGTATATATTTGAAGGTTTTGATTAGGAGGAGAGACAAATTTGTTCCCACTACCATCAAGATTATCAACAAATAAGGCATTACATTCAATTAAGTCTTGACCCTTATGTTTTAAAGAGTTACATTTCTCAGTATCATGACCATTCTGATGATGATATTAACAAAAAGCATTTTGATCAAAAGATTTAGAAGCAATCGTAATAGGTAAAAAAGGTCGAATAGTAGGTAAAGTAATCATATTAGCAGCTAAAAACCTATTCATAATAGCATGTAAAGGTTCAAAAAGAGGAGTAAACATAAAATTTAATTAGAAAGCAGTGGATGCAGAAGTGGCATTATGAGATGCAACAACAAATTTATTAGCAACTACATTCGCTTGTTTTTTTGTCTTGACATAGTTGTTGAATTTTTTAAATTTGTTTGGATTAGGAGCATCATTACTCTTATCAACTGGAATAGGAGCCATTGGAGTGTTTCTCTCAAATTGACTCACTTTTAATTGATAATGATGAAGCACTGCACAAAGTTGTTGAAAAGAGGTAAATTCAATAAGTAGAATCTTATCTCTAATATCCTTTTGCAAATTTGAAATAAACATACATTGAATATCAATATCAGGAATAGGATAGGAAATCTGAGCATACAAATGCTTAAATCTACCAATAATTTTAGTTAATTTTTCTTTAGCACTTTGTTTACAATGCATCAAATCAGTCAAAGACACTTGTGGGCTAATGTTGTTTTGAAATTTTTGAATAAAGACATTAGCAAGTTTTGGAAAGGAATCAATAGAATAAGGAGGCAAGGAACAATACCATTGTAAGGCCTTGTCACGAAAAGTTCTAGTAGACAGTTTGGCTAAAATCCTATGGTCATGAGCATAATCACTGCAAAGGATTTGGAATGTTTTAACATGATGAATGGGATCTCCTTTTCCATTATAATTCTTAAGATGAGGCATATCACCTTACTAAGTAATAGGAGTATGAATAATATCCAAGGACAAAGGACTTCCCATGTCACATGTAGTGATACTAAACTTATTTTGAGTTAAGGAAGTAAGTTGTTGTTGTAAGGATGACACGGTTTGGGCCAAACTGATGATTATTGAATCACTAGAGGAAATAGGAGGAGTAGCAACATTAGACACACTAGGTAAAGTGTAAAAATCTATAGGAATAGAAGACACAACTGGAGGAACACTAGGAACTACAGTTGGAAGCTGATTGGAATAAGTAAAAGGAACATTATGATATGAAGGTTGTGATGTAGGAAGAGACACATGAGGAACACTCATAGGAAAAGAGGGAACCATCATAATCACCAAAGAAGGAGTATAGGTAGGAATACTAGGTAAAGGATTGGAAGGAGGTTCTACACTAGTGATAGGAGGAATCAACCCTAAATCTTGAGCTTCTTGAGCTAAAGGTTTAACATTTGAATGCATGAGGTGAGTGATACCATGTAAGAGGTTAACACCTTGAGCACTATCATGAAGAACTTTCTTAAGAGCCTCTATAGCTTCAATAGAATCTTGATTATGGCTCTCTTGAATAAGCCAATTACCCATTTTATCAAGTTCAGTTGAAAGTTTTTGAACTTGTTCAGGAGGAAATCTTAAAGCATCATCCTCATCATGAGATGAGTGGGAAGAGTTTTTCTCCATAGTAGGATTGGAATCATGAAGAATCAAATTATCATCCGAGACCCTAAGGAAAGGAGAGGAAGATTTAGGATCAAAGGCACCCATGAGTCTACGACTTCTTCTAACTAGAATTTTATAAGTAGGACTAGTAGTAGTAAAGCTCATAAACCAATGCAATACAAATGAGCTAAACTAAGAACACATAAAGCATGAATAATTTTGTATTTTGGAAATCTAATTAGCATGCAAGACCTAACACAAAAGATAAATCTAACACTAACAAGATAAAAGGAAATCTAACACCACAAAACACAATAGGGCATCTAATTGCAGAAAAGAAAGGAGAGTAAGTATGTCAAGCTCAACAAAATGAGCAGAGGTAAAATTGAATCACCTCTATTGAGTGTAATGTATAATTGTAAATTGTAATGTGGGAAATATGAGATCCACTCCTAAATCCAAATTCCCAGAGAGATCCAATTTGATCAACCAAAAGGTTAATACACAATCGAGTCAATCTATGGAGAATATGAAAGAGAGAGAAAAACCTTATATTTCACTATGGAGAATTGTGCTTGAAATCTGAAATAATTGAAATACAAGTACTAACCTCAAAATAGGGAAAATATGGAAAATGCCAATTTCTAATGTCTGTGTGTACTTTTGGGTAATTCTACAACTTTTCTCAAATTGGAAATGCTGAGATGAAGAAAACCAAGAAATCTTTTCTCTTTCTGACGGTAGGTGGTCTTTGACCCTCATAAAAGGTCAAAGGCTACATTCTTTATTTGAAGGTTGATTCTGACTTTGTTCACAGATCTTGAAAGTTTTCTAAAAAGGGTACCCGAATCCAATCTTAGATCCAAAATTCCACACCTATACCTGTAGGAAAATGGGGGTTTTGTTTGTATGGGGGGTTTGTCTTGGTCAAACCCTAATTTAGGAATTAACCTTGAAATTGAATTGAAATGTAGTGTGCATAAACAAAGTAATTGAAACAATCCACCTTGCTTATGTTGAAGTCCTTGTAGAGGATTCAAATCCTCAAATCCACAAGTAGGAATGCTTCAATGGATGTAGGATGTCTCAAATCAATGGCATTTGATCTTCAACACCAATCTTGAATTGATCTTTGCATATGAGGAGGCTTGGATGAATGTAGAAGGATGGATCTTCAAGGGGGCTCCAAAGAGATTGAATCCTTCAATGACTAACAATGGATCTCCTTGATGGATGAATGCTTGAACACTTGAATGCTTGAAGGCTTGCTTGAATTCTTGAATTCACTTGCTTGCACTTGAGAGCTTGATGGAAAAAGAAGATGTGAATGATGGATGTGAAAATGAGAGAGGAAGGCCTCCTTTTATAGTGAACTAGGGCACAATCCTCTAGAGGGCCCACCTTAGAGAATTAAATACCAATTTGGTCCTAACCTTTAGAAAATATACCTGGATTAAATAAAATTTAAGGATTTACCTTTTCAAAACCCAAAATGGCCGACTTGGAGGTGGGAAAAAAAAAATCCCTGAAACCTAACACTCAGAAATCAAGGAAATTTGAAATCTAGATAGGGGGTCAAGGATGAGCTTGGATCTAACAAGGTTGGGTCAAGGTCGATCCTGACTAGGTCAGGGTCAAGGTTGACTTTGACCCCATAAGGTCAACTTTGACCTTATGGTCAAAAACCTTAGGATCCTAACCCAGAATGCTAGGAAATGCAGATATGAAGTGAAAATCGGGTGCAAAGGAAAGCAGAACATGGGAGAAAAAAATCTAGATACATGCAAAGACCTGATCAAGGCACTTAACATGACCTCAGACCACTTACTCAAAGGGATAAACACTCTTATTATGGAAGTGCTTCCATTTTAAGATGATATAATAATCTATCCACATGACAACCCCTCACCTGATCATCAACCCTAGGAGGAATAGGAGTAGCAACAATAACTGGGATATGAACTCTACTTGATCTAGCTCCTCAAAAACCATGTCATCCATGCCATCCCCTAATCCTACCACCACCATCTCCACCATCATCTCCACTATCATCATCTCCACCATCATCAACACCATCATCTCCATCTGATACCTCATCAATGGAAGGAACTCTCTCCATAGGATCAGTGAATCTAGGAAAAGGATATCAATGTAGTCAAGAAACATACTCATCAGTAATAATAGCATCCATGATGTGTGATCTAGGAGACCAAGGATGATACTTGATGTCTCAGATCTCTTGCAAAGTTGTCCCATAATCCACACAGGGACCCCATAATGATCTCTCAGCATATCCCTGTGGCATATCCTGTGTACACCCATACTGATGCAAAAATTTCTAGAAGTAGAACCTCTCAATGACATATGTAGAATGCCCAATCATCCATTGGGGGAAAAACATGTAAGGTAGCTCAGAATCATCCTTGGGCCAAGCCTCGCAACCAATATAGGGCCTCCACATAATAGTGTCCATGTCATCAATGACATGATGCCACTAATCAGTCTTACCCATATGGGTCTGGATGATAATACCCTCGCACATCCAAGAAAATGACCAACCCAGATGACAATCTCATGCTGTAATAGGACGTGTCATTGGGATATGCTCCCAAGTCCAAAGCTATAAAAGGATAGCTCTTGTAGTAAGTGTGGAGAAACGTTTGTAAACCACTATGTGTAACTCATGGTATAACTATGCTAAGACACAAGAACCCCAATCAAAAAAATGAGGATGTGCCATCAGATCCTCAAGGATAGGACCCCAACCAATAGAAAAACCATGCCTACATCTATCAAGAAGTAAGAATCTTCCAATCAAGGTGCCTAATACAGCTAAAAATATAGGAAATGAAACAAACTACGCCCACTGGATGTGAGCATCACCAATGGTAGGATCACCAAAAACCCATCAACATGTAGATCCATCATAGAGGTAATCATAATACACCTTCTCCCCATGAGTAGGTAAATGGAGGATATGATATACATCCTTAGGATTAAAGGTCATCTCCCCTAGTAGCAAGTGGAAAGTATTATGGTTTGAGTGCCAACACTCAGCCATAGCAGTGATAAGACCCTGATTCATTTAGAATCAAGCAAGATGCAACAAGAAAGACAAGCCACATAGACTATTATGGTGATGATCCATTGCACTCAGATCAAGAATCATACTCCATGATAAGGGATAAGAACCAAGAATACCTAAAGACTTAAGGACAACCTACAAAAAGCAAGTTCAATTACATCAGAATTGAAATAAATTATTATTTGGATCATTCTAAGTCAATAAAAAATTTAAAAATATCAAACCACAATCAATTTTCATGTTTCTACTTAGATAGAATGGGAAATTTATCATCACCCATCATCTGAATCTAGATTGACAAAAAATATTCAAATCATGACTAACTCATATTGACATCTTAAAAATTGCTAAAAAATCAAGTTTGTTACCTTAACCTATCATCTGATCGACGACGTCGAGAAGATTGCAAAGTGGACTTAGTCGATTAAAACTCATTTCTGCCAAGGTGAAAGTGCTATTTTAGGCTTTAAAAGTGCTAAAGAGTGAAAGTGTTGTTTAAATGTGTAAACACACTACTTAATGGATTAAAATCACATTTCAGGGAAAAAAGCACTGAAAGAATTTGAAAGCATAATTAAAAAGATCGGAAGCGCTGTTTAAATTGGCAGAAATGAAAACAAGAACAAAAGTGCTATTTAACATGGCAAAAGCGGATTAGGGCCTAAAATTGGCAAGCATAGGCACACTTTCAGAATGCGAAAGTGTTGTTTAAAGTCACGGAAATGCAACTTGGAGGGTGAAAGTGCGGTTTAATTATGCAAAAGTGCTATTTGAATTTAAAGAAGGAAAAAAAGAGGGTTTTTACATGAAAAATTCAGATTTCTTGAAATTAAATGCATGAATTGAAAAAATGAAGAAGTTCAGGCACTCACCGGTGGTCCGTAGCCAAGTCGACACTGATAACAGTGACCTCACTTGAATCTATGCTCGGGAATGGGGATCGACATCATCCAAAGTGAATAGAGGTCAGAGAGCAAAAAGTGAAAAGTAAAAGTGAAAATGAATAGTGAAAAGGAGTTTTTACCCCTTTATATAGCCCTTTTGATCTAAAAAGGGTATCTTTGACCTATAAAGAGGAATATTTTATCACAATTGACCTAAGAATTTGAATTTTTCACCAAATCAGCAAAAACAAGGGCATTTCTCATCAAACAGATGTAAAAACAATATTGAAAATGAAATCAAAATTTATTATAAATTGACCTAAATCAACTCAAATTGACCTAAATAGTCAAAATTTTCAAGCATCAATCAAATTTTATTTCATTTCTGAGGGGGCATACCATTGGATAATCATCATGAACAACATCATTATTGAATTAGGAGAATGATCATCAAATCAGAGCGCAAGCTTTTATCATAATTTTTTTTGTAAAATAATCGAATGGGGCATTACATCAGGATTAATCATTAAATCAAGTATCACAGTAGAATCTTTCATCAAATCAAGCATCATATTAAGGATCAATCATCAGAACAATCATCATAACTACATCAAGAATATTAAATCAATCAAGAACCACATCAATTTCATATCAAATATCAAGAATCGATCATCGAGTAATATCGAATGAACATCAAAGATTGACCATTGATAGAATCAAGACCTTTTCATCAGCAAGATCATAGTATTCTTTGAATTGACATGCTTCACACGTCAACTCAAAGAGGGGCATTTGTAATCACCTGAAAATAGACAAAGACAATTAAGTAATAAATCAAAGAAAATCAAGGCAAATCAAGGACAAAATCAAAGCAATTGAATTGAATCAAACATTTAGCCAATCAAAATTAAAATCAAGCTTTAATTCAAGATAAATCAAAATTGAGAGCATTTGAATCAAGTGAAATCAAATCAAAGTGCAATTAATTCTATTAATTGTATAGTTTTGAATTAAATCAAATTCAACCCATTCAAGGGGTACATGGCTAAATAAATCAATTTAAATCAATTAATAAATACTAATTTCTCTCAATAGCCCAAAAGGGGAGGGAATTCAATCAACCAATAGGATTTGAGAAATGCATTCACATGGATCAAACCAAATTCAATCTCAATCACTCAAAGTGAAAGAGCATCTTGTCTACTTGTCCCAAGCTTTGTAGACATAAGCTTTGCATTGTCTTCGAAGGGTGGAACCAAAGACTGAACTCAAGCTTAATCATGATCAACATTTGAGAATTGCATGGAACCTCTTGCATTTTATAGCTAGAAAGGAACATTAAGGAAAATTAGTTGTATTTCATTTGGAATTGAAAAATTTATCTTGTTTATCATATCATTTCTCATTCTAGGACTGTCATTAATGGTAGCTTGCTGAGAGCTTCACATTAACACTCTTAGATAGAGAGCCATAGGATGCTTAATTGTGCTTTATTTGCTAAATATAGTATTAATTATGGTTTATTTAGTCTCTATTTGATTTATTGTATGATACTAATTCTATGAAGGTACATTTCCTTGTACACACCTTCAAAGGAGGAAATTGCTAGGATCATTATAGAAATGGTTACCCAAGTGCAAACTAGAAACATGACAGCAAATGATGGCATTGGAAAAGCTACAGGGATGTTTATAAAAAATAACACTCCTAAGGAACCCACCAGAAATAAATTGAGAAATGATTATGTAGTAAAAGTCAAGAATGTCAAAGGTAAGAAGTGGGAACCAAGGGGAGAAGGAGGTGTCAAGTTGTCTAATTTTCATGAAAAAAACACCCAAAAGGAAACTAAAAAGCAAGTTGATACAATGGACAAAGTTGAAAAAATGAAGGTGACAACAATAGTAAATGCATCTGTGAAGCAAAAGGATATTAAAGAAATGCAAGTTGAGATTCCTTCTTCTACCCCTATTGACATGTTATCAATTTTGTCTCAAATTACTGTCAAGGTTCTCATGTCTGAGTTATTAAGAATCCCTGAACACAAAGACAAAGCTCTGGCATGGGTGGATAGTGTTCATGACACTAATATTGCTTGCAATACCAGTGAGCTATAACTAGAAGCTAAGAAATAAGTGAAAGTTTAGGGAGTGGTATCTCAGATACCACCTATGTATTTGGATAATTCTGTCAATGCTAGCCTTGAAAACATTGATCCATTTTTCCTATGCTTCATAGTGAATGGAATGACAGTAAAAAAATTGGATGCATGATTGATTTAGGTGCATCAAATATTTTCATGCATTTTAAAATTATGGAGAGATTGGGTCTCAAAGTTGATACTATTCAAGGTAGATGTTGTGCAATGGACCAAAGAGAAGTGCCTATCATTGGAACTATCAATGCATTACCCTACAGATTGGCAACATATCCAGAGAAAGAATTGACTATGAGTGTCTTGGTTGTAGACATTCCTCCTCACAATGAGATGCTATTATCCAGGAAATGGAGTTCTGCTATGGGTGGAAGTTTGTAGTGTGACCTTTCCTTTGCAACTTTTAATATTGATGATCAGTCGATCAAGATTGAGAGAGTGCCAAGAGTAACCCATATGATTGAGAAGACTATTGATAATGAAATTGTTTTGTAGATACTGATGTAAATGATTTCAGGGCAAAAGTTACTATTCTTGAGAAAGAATCTATCTTGCCCCCTATCACTGTGGAAATGAATACTAAGTCTGAGAAGGGTGAGTTATGGGCAATCTAATTTGATGGTGCTAACTATAAAGATGGCTCAGGTGCAGGTATTTTAATCATTTCTCCTGAGGGAAACACTTATAAGTTTTCTTTTACATTGAGTTTCTCATGCACAAACAACATAATAGAGTATGAAGCATTACTAATAGGTTTGAAATTGGCACATAAACATGGGATTAAATGTGTGAGTGTTGTTGGTGATTCAGAGTTAGTTGTGTCTCAAGTAAGATTAGTATGCTTCCAAGAATAAAAGGTTAAAGAAATACAGAGATGTAGTTTGGGATATGATTGAATGTTTTGATGCCTTAAATATTGTGTGGAAGGATAGGAAAAAAAATAAGATGACTGACCTATTAGCCAATATAGAAATCAATCCTACTAATATCACTTTTGTAGGCCTCTCAAAAGTTGAAACTTAGACTAGACCTAGTATACTAGATAATATTGAAAACTAGTAGGTTTTTGACGATGACCAAGATATCTTGAGATTTATGAATTGTGAGGATAAAGAGTTAGATTTCTCAGCCTTGGTTGAGACTGTAGAGGGAAAGGAAGTTATCCTTGGAAATGAATTCATGTAGCTTAAGACCAACAAGGTTTCCAAGGGACTTGTTGTTTTAGAAACTATATTTGATAATCAGGACAAAGCCAAATGGATACCAAGAAAAGAGACCAAATGGACTTGGAAGAAGTTCATCTTGGTACCAAGGAAACACCAAAAAATGTGTATATTGGAAAAAAATGTCTCATCATGTAATAAAGTCTTTGATTGAGTTGTTAAGAATATTTAGGTATGTTTTTACATGGTCATATAATGATCTAAAAGTTTATAGATAAGATCTATTTTAGCATGTCATTCCTTTGAAAAAGGATGCTAAACCCTCTAGGAAGAAGAAAAGACCAATCAATCCTACCTTGGCTCCTAAGATGCAAGAAGAATTGATGGAGCTAAGAGATGATGGAATCATAGAGCCTATTAGGCATTCTTCTTGGGTGTCAGTCAAACTTAGTCCCTGTCAGAAAGAAAAATGGAGATATTAGATTGTGTGTAGATTTGAAGAACTTAAACATCTCTTCTTTGATGGATAACTACTACTTGCCTAACATGGAAGCAATGATGCAAAGAGTAATTGGATCTGACTTAATGTCCATGATGGATGGTTTCTATGGTTATAATTAGGTAATTGTGAAAGAATCAGAACAATTTAAGACAACTTTCACAACACCTTGGGGAACTTATGTCTATGTAAGGATGTCTTTTGGTTTAACTAATGTTGGCACTACTTTCCAAAGAGAAATGGATGTCTCTTTTGCAAACTTTATAGATACTTTCCTAGTGGTATACCAGGATGACCTTACTAGCTATTCCAAAAGGGAAGAAGATCATTGTTCTCATTTGAAGAAGATATTTGTGAGGGATCTAGAATATGGCATTTCTCTGAACCCAAGGAAATGTGCATTTTGGTGAGATTGAAGGAAAATTTATTGGCCATATAGTAGTGAACCAGGGAGTAAGAATTGATCCAGAAAGAGTAGTTGCAATTGACAAGATTCAAAAGCCAAAAAATGTAAAGGGAATTCAATCTTTCTTTCGTCAAGTAAATTTATTAAGGAGATTTGTTACTAACTTTTCTAAGATCACCAAGACAATATCCAAGATGTTAAAGAAACGATCTAAGATAAAATGGGATGGTGAACTTGATGAGGCTTTCAAGAAAATCAAGAAAGCAATCAAGGATGTACCTATACTAAAAGTGTTAGGAATGAATGCTAAATGTTTGGCAGCCATTCTATAGTAGTTTTTGTTGCATTCATGACTATGATTGTCATTGATGTCAACATAGTGATTTACTGAAGACTTGCAGAGAAGCAGACAAAGTTTGGATTAGCACATGTGGGTTATTGTAGTTGGAGCTATGCAATGTTGAGTATATATTCTTTGATATGTTATATGTCTATAGTTAAGAGAATGGACAATAATTCATTTATTCATGGAAGTTATGAGCATTTTGGTGGAAGCAGTATTCAGGCAGTGTTCCTGAGTAGCGATTTGTGGAAATCGGATGATATCTCCTAATCAGCATGGAATCTGGTTTTGCAAAATTAAAGGGAAGTTGAAGACACATTGATAGTGACATGGATAATAGGGAAAACTTTGAGGTCACATGAGTGAAGATTTATTGTATTTGGAAGCCGATAGTTTTGTGTAATTTTGATGTAACATGTGGAAACTTTTATATTGTAATTGTATACCGACTCATTTGTAATTATTTTAGTTTTTTATAAAGGAAGGAATGTATTTCCTTATTGTAATGTGGTTGTGATATGGGAGTAGTGGTTATGTGTGATGTTGTATGCATGAAGTGAAGAAAAGAGCTAAGTATGAAAGTGAATTTGTGAAGGAAGACATGTGAGGTACAAAGATCTAAAATTGAGATTTGATGTAATAGTGAGTGCGGTTTGGAACATTCAAAGAAGAGGTAACATATTATTCTATTGAGTAATGCAAAGATTATTTGGACAGTGTGTTCAGTGATCTTACCCTGAAGCTGTTTGGGCAGTGGGTCCTTCTGTCTTCCATAACTCTTAACAGGGTTAGAATCTTTTAACAGGGATTCAAAATCTCCTAATAGGGATTCATATGTACTAAATGTATTTCATAAGACTTGTAACAAATTCCATCCTTTCATAAGGAATATTCATATTAGTGCATCTTTTTGGGGCATCATTCCCACTGGGGTTTACTCTTTGATCAAGAGGTTCCATAGTCAACATATCTTACGTCATTTTGTTATTGTGTATGAATATCTTTCTATGGTTGGTAATTATATTGCTTATATGGTTTAATGTTGTTGAAGATGATAAAAGTTATAATTATCTTATAACTGATTCACCCCCCCTCCCTTCTCAGTTATCTTGGTGGACTTTACTTTATAACAATTAGTATCAGAGTGATAGGTCCTGGAAAAAGAAGTTTAACAGCTTAATGAGATCCATGGTGAATTTCAGGAAAGAAAGCCCTAAGTTTGATGGAGTAAATTTTGACAGCTGGAAAGAAAAGATGAAGACACACCTACTGTGTTTAGGACTAGGTTATTGGTTGATTACAAAGAATGATAAGACTATCATTGAAGAGGAAAAATCTTGAAACATGTACTATGGATGAGAGAGATCTATTCATGTGTAACATACTTGCAAGAGAAGCACTTTTGACAGCCCTTCTGGAGAATGAGTATAGTCAGGTAAAATATTTGAAAAAATCTCATGAAATTTGGAATGCTTTACACTCTAATTTTGAAGGTGATGAACATGAAAGAAGAGTTAAATTACATAATTGGATATGTGCATTTGAGGATATAAGAATGTTGGAAGATGAATCTATTAGAAGCTATATTGGTAGAATGCCAGAAATTATTACAGGTATAAAATCTTGTGGAGGAACAAAGATAGAGAATGAAGTGATATGGAAAATTCTAAGGACATTGACCCCTGTATTTAAGAAAACAACACAAATGATTGAACAAGTTATACCTTGTACTATAAACTTTACAAGAGAGACTCTTCTTGGAAGATTGGAAGCAACAGAAATGAACCTAAGATTATCAGTTGACTTACCTAGAATGGAGACAACATTCAGTGCTCTTAGTGTTCACCCTACTTTGTCAAGAAGCATCAATGTGAGTGGAGATTATGCTGGAAGTAGGATATCTAGAAATGAAGAAGGCAAGAAGATTAAAGAAGTTATTGCCTTGCTTGTGAAAAGAGAACCAGATGGTAAGAAAATATTTAAATTTTGGACTTGTCAAGAATATGGTCATTTTGCATCTAAATGTCCTAAGAGAGTTAAAAAGTACAGAAACAATTTCAAACCTAAAAGATCTAAGGAATGCTATTATGCTAATGATGGAGATCATGAAGCTAGTATAGAAAGAACTTTAAGTGAAAGTGATACTAAGAATAATGATGACATAGTATTTGTAGCAATTAAAGAAGAGAATCCAAAAACTGATGTTAAGGAAGAAAAATCCTTAGTTTGTCAAGTTGAAAAGAAAGCTGATTGGATTATAGATAGTGTTTGTTCACATCATATGACTGGAGACATGAAAAAGTTCATAAAGTTGAATGAATATGATGGAGGAGTTGTTAGAGTTGGAAACAATGCACCTTGTTTGATTAAAGGTATAGGATCTATTACTCTTGATGGAAAGGCTAATACTGATGATGTTTATTTTGTGGATGGATTGAAACATAATCTTTTGAGTTTTGGACAATTAGTTGATAAGGGATATCAAGTTTGGTTTACTAAGAAAACTTGTGTGATAAAGGATAAAGATGGAAATCTGATTGGAATTGGATCTAGAACCAGAGGTGATGTATTTCAGTTGAATCCTACTAAGATGACATGTTTGATTACTAAGATTGATGATAGTTGGTTATGGCATTGAAGGTTGTGTCATATAAACTTTGATAACATTGTGAAAGTAAGTACTACACTTGCAATAAGAGATTTGCCTAAAATTATGAAGCCTACTAACATGATTTGCAAAGAATGTGCAATGGCTAAACAAAAGAGAAGTTCTTTTCCCAGTAAGAAGTTTACATCTACAAAGAAGCTGGAGATTGTTCATACAGATTTGAGTGGTCCTACCAAGAGTAGAGGATTCTATGGAGAAAGGTATTTTATGATTCTTGTTGATGATTTTACAAGAATGATGTGGATTGCATTTCTTCAAGAAAAATCTGAAGCATTTGATAAGTTTAAGATTGTTAAGAATAAAGTTGAGAATGAATCTGGAATGAAGATTAAATGTTTAAGATCTGATAGAGGTGGAGAAATTACTTCTAGATAGTTTAACACCTTTTGTGAAGAAAATGGCATTAAGAGACAATATTCAGCCCCTAGAACACCTGAACAAAATGGCATTGCAGAAAGAAGAAATAGATCAGTGACTGAAGTAGCAAGAGCTATGTTGTTTGAGAATGATTTGGTGAAGATATTCTAGAGAGAAGCAGTGAACACAATAGTGTATACAATGAACAGAGTACAAATCAGAGCAAACACAGACAAGACACCTTATGAATTATGGTTTGGACATGCACCTTGTTGACACCAAAATTTTCAAGTTCTAAATGGACAGGATGTCAGGGAAGTATGTGTTGGAATCAATTGTCTGAAGGAAATTACTACTCAATTATGTATTGTCTTTGATGTCACACAATGTCATAGTCCGCAGCAACCAGTTACTATCGAGCTCAGTCGGTCTGCCAGACAGGAATATTAGTGCTTACCGAGTCCACTCGGTTATCGAAGAAAATCAGTGTCTACCGAGTTCACTCGGTTACCAAAGGAAATTTTAGTATTTACTGAGTTCAGTCGGTCATCGAAGAAAAGTTAGTGTTTACCGAGTTCAGTCGGTTATCGAAGGTAAAAGATTGTCGGTGTTTACCGAGTTCCCTTGGTCTCTGAAAGATTATAGAAAGTTATGGTCACCGAGCACTGTCGGCCCTTGAAGGATTTTTGCAAATAGAGTTTGCTTAATTCAGCCAACTGTTATACTAAATAATGTCAATTTGACAAATCTAAAATCATATAAATAAAAGGTCAAATGTGAAAAGTAAATAAGAAATATAGCAGAAGATTTACAGAAGAAAAGTGTATGTGAATTTGTGAAGGATGTTCAGATATCCTTGAGGTGCAGCAGAGATTTATTCAATCAGAAAGGATCAGACTTATGCAGAATAGAGATCTGTAATCAGCAAGACAGTTGCATTATTATACAGGTCATTTTTCATTGTTACCTTCTTATCATTGTAACAGTGAATTCTAAATCTCTTAACCGAGTTGGTTTAACAACCATATTGTAAATCCTCTAACAAGGTGACAATTCCATTGAATTGTTTTCAAGACCTCTTACCAGGCCACTCCTAGCAGGGTGTTTTAAATCCTCTAACAAGGTCACACCTAACAGTGTGTTTTGTAACCTTTTACCAGGTTGGCTTCTAACCGGGCATCACTTCAGAAAAGTGAAAATCAGTATCTAGATACATTGGTGGTTTTTCCGATATTGGGTTTCCACGTTAAATCTTGTGTCTCTTGTGTTCTTAATTGCTTTCTCAATCATATACATGTGCTGATGAATATCTAAAAGATAATTTTGCTAATACTTTCTGCATCTTCAAAGTTACTGCAATCTATTTACCGAGTGCTAAAATAGATAACATTGTTAAGATATCTTAAGGGATCTAGAAAGAATTAAAAGGGAAGTGTTTTATGGTTGACTAATTCACCCCCCCTCTCAGTCACCTTATCCATATTCCATCAATTGGTATCAGAGCTTTTGGTGCTTGCAGGAAGGGTTTCAAGGACCTAAGCTAAAGATCAGGATGTCTTACAAGAGGGAAATTCCAAAGCTCAACAGAGATAACTTTTCAGCATGGCAAGGTCTCATGTGACTTCATCTGGCTTCCATTGGTGATTCAGGATGCAAATACATTGATGAAGAATACACAATTCCTAATGGTGCATTAACTGTTAAGACATTGCAGATAAAAAGACTCACAACACCATGATGATAGACATTGCATCTGCTCTCAGCTATGAAGAATTTGATGATATTAAAGACTGCACTACTGCATATGAAATGTGGATGGCACTGAAGAAAATATATGGTGGTGATGTAAATGTGAAAAGAGCCAAAGCAGAAAGCCTAAGAGGACAGTTTGACAAGATGAATATGAAGGAAGATGAAAACATTGCAAAATATGTTGAAAGAATCAAAGCAAGTGTAAGTGCAATTAGAGCTTCTGGAGGAACCATCTCAGATGAAACTGTTATAAGTAAGGTACTCAGAACATTACTCCCTATCTATGCAATAAGAGTATCAGCTATTCAAGAAAGAAGATGTGAAACAAACCACAATATAACTTTGGATGCTTTAGTTGGAAGATTGACAGCTTTTGAATTAGACAACTATGACAACTATGTTCCTAGTTCCAAAAATATTGAATCAGCATTTGAGGCCAAGGTTTCACTAAAGAAGAACAAGAAAATTAAAGAAGTTCAGTCAGAAAGTGAAGAAGTATCAGAAGAAAGTTCTGATAGTGATCTTGAAATTGTAGAAGCATTACTTGCAAAGAAGTACTCTAGAGGGAAAGGTAAGTATAAAGGTAAAACTCCTTTAATCTATTTTTCATGTGAAGAAATTGGACATATTGCAGCTAGGTGCCCAAACAAGCAAGTCAAAGAAGAGAAGAGAAGTCACAAGTACTATGGCAAAAAGAACTTCAAATCATACAAGGATAAAGGTAAGAAATCATGTTTTATGGCTAAAGATTCTGATGATAGTGAAGAAGAAATTGTCTTTATTGCTATAAAAGATGAATCTGATGATGATGAAGATAAGATGGCACTTATTTCTCATATAAGCAAAGATGATATATGGATAATAGACAGCGGATGTTCACACCACATGACTGGTGACAAGACAAAATTTGAATATCTAGAAGACTGTGATAGTGGTAATGTAAGATTTGGAAATAATGAACCTCGTTGTATAAAAGGAAAAGGAAGAATCTCATTAACCAAAGAACTCATATGTGATAATGCTTATTGGGTTGAAGGACTAACACATAATCTTCTAAGTGTAGCATAGCTAATCAACACTGGTTTCAAGGTTGAATTCATGAATGGTCAAGCAAGACTGCTGGATGGAAAAGGAAAACTCATTGGATCAGGCAAACAAACAAAAGGTAACTTATTTTATCTTGATCTCAGTGAATATTCATGCTTTATTGCTCAAATAGAAGAAAGTTGGCTATGGCACAAAAGGTTATGTCATGTGAATTTTGATAACATGATAAAAATAAGCAAATTCAAGAAGGTTAGAGGCATTCCTACTTTGAAGAAACCTGACACTAGTCTATGCAAGAATTGTTAGATTGGCAAAATGAGTAAAACTAGTTTCAAGAGTAAGAACTATCAGTCTAAAGAAATTTTGGAAATTGTGCATACTGATTTATGTGGACCTATTGGAATACAAAGCTATACTGGAGATAAATTCTTTATTCTTTTCGTTGATGATTATTCTAGAATGATTACTGTTATGTATTTAAGAGAAAAATCAGAAGCATTTGAAAAGTTCAAATTGTACTTAGCAAGAGTAGAAAAGGAAATAGGGAAAAGATTGAAATGCTTAAGATCAGACAGAGGTGGTGAATTCATCTCCCATAATTTTAACAACTTTTGCATTGAAAGAGGAATCAAAAGACAGGTATCAGCTCCTAGAACTCCTGAGCAAAATGGAATAGCAGAAAGAAGAAACAGATATATTATGGATTGTGCAAGGACTCTAATGATAGAAAAGAACATCGCTATAAAGTACTGGAAGGAAGCTATCAGCACTGCAGTTCATACCTTGAACCGAGTACAACTGAAGAAAGACACATTCAAAACTCCTTATGAATTATGGTATGGCTATAAACCCAATATAAGTTACATGAAAATATTTGGTAGCAAGTGTTATATCTTAAAAGAATCCAGAAGAAATAAATTTGATGTGAAAAGTGATGAAGGAATATTCCTAGGATATTCTAGCAAAAGCAAGGCATACAAATGTCTGAACTTATCTACTCACAAAGTCATAGAAAGTATACATGTAAAATTTGATGAGTTTGCAGAAAAGACTGAGGAAGAAAGAAAAAGGGAACCTGAGAACTACAGAAGATTCATTTACATTGAACCTAAAACATTGGCAGACACAACTATCAGTAAGGAAACTATATCTACCGAGCCAAGCACAGTTACCGAGTCACAGGAAGAAGTTCAAACCGAGTCACAGGAAGAAATTCAGACTGAGTCTCAGCCTGAAGTTACCGAGCAAATATCTACCGAGCCCGAGCAACCTGAAGAAGAGATCCTAGAAGACAACAACATGAATCATTCAAAAGGCAAGGAACCTATACTAGCCAAATATGTCAGAAGACATCATACACCAGATCAAATCATTGGAAACAAATCAGATGGTACTATGACAAGAAGCAAGCTAAAAGGTACATGTCTGCTTACTGATTTTGAACCTAGAAATATCAAAGATGCATTGGAAAATGAATGTTGGATTGAAGCAATGAATGAAGAATTAGAACAAATACAAAAGAACAAAACTTGGACTCTTGTACCTAGACCTAAAGATAAGAATGTAATTGGAACAAAATGGGTATTCAGGAATAAGCTGAATGAAGATGGTCAAGTATCTAGAAACAAAGCTAGACTGGTATGTAAAGGTTATTCTCAAAAAGAAGGTATAGATTATGGAGAAACTTTCACTCCTGTTGCAAGATTAGAAGGTGTAAGAACTCTACTTGATTATGCAACACACAAAGGATTTAAGGTATATCAGATGGATATAAAATCTGCATTTCTCAATGGAATTCTTGATGAAGAAGTCTACATTGAACAACCTGAAGGTTTTGTTAATCCAGATAAAAGGGACATGGTCTGCAGGTTACACAAAGCATTGTATGGTTTAAAACAAGCTCCTACAGCATGGTATGAAAGACTCCATAACTATTTGATTTAGATTAATTTCAAAAGAGCTAATGATAACAGCAATCTGTATATTAAAGAAGGACCGGATGACAAAATTGTATTGGCAGAAATATTTGTGGATGATACTATATTTACAGGGAATGAGGATCAGTGCAAAGAATTTTTAGAGAAAATGAACAGAGAATTTGAAATGTCTATGTTTGGTTTAATAAAATTCTTTGTTGGTCTTCAAATTCAGCAAAGCAAGAATGGTATATACATTACTTAATCTAAATACATTAAGGAAATACTTAAGAAGTTTGGTATGGAAGAATCAAAACCAGTTGGTACACCCATGTGTACTGGACTGAAACTTACTAAGAATGATGATTCAAAAGAAGTTGATCAGACCCTATATCGATCTATGATTGGAAAATTGCAGTATGTAGTACATACAAGACCTGATATTGCCTTAGCAGTCGGTATAGTAGCTAGATTCTTAGCAAAACCTAAGGAAAATCACATGATGGCAATCAAAAGAATCTTAAGATACTTAAGAGGAACTGAAGAATATGGTTTGTGGTATAAATTTGGAGGCAATCTAGACTTAAAAGTGTTTACTGATGCTGATTGGGCAGGAAACATTAATGATAGAAAAAGCACAAGTGGTGGAGCATTTTTTCTTGGAAAAAGACTGGTATCCTGGACTAGTAAAAAGCAGAATTGCACATCTCAATCCACAGCTAAAGTAGAATATGTTGCTGCTGCAGTAAACTGTTCAAATATTGTTTGGTTTAAACAGCTATTAGAAGGTATGAAGGTCGAAATCAAAGAACCAGTTGTTATATTTTGTGACAATACCAGTGCAATAAAAATTTCTAAGAATCCAGTAATGCATTCCAAAACCAAGCACATTGCTATTAAATATCACTTTGTCAGAGAATTGGTGCAGGACAAGGAAATCAGATTAGAATATATTCATACAAAAGAACAGATTGCAGACATTTTTACCAAACCATTACCTAAGGATGCATTTGTGTATCTAAGAGGTAAGTTAGGGGTTATTCCCCTATCCGAGGCTCACTAAATACAGTTTTAGTGATGCATCAACCAGAGCATGATTGAAAATCAACTTGTTGATGCAGCATATTCAAGGAATCATTGCATATGAATCAGTACTTGAGGTACATTAATTTTCACCGGTAATATGTGAATTGTCTTTGGCATGTGTTGTCAAAGAGGGAGTGTTTGCTATGTCTTTGCTATTACTTCAAGAAATTTTCAATAAATCAGAAGGAAGAATTTTCAGGATACAGGAAGTTTGCTGACAGAGGGAGATTCGAATCTGAACCGAGCTAACTCTTTCAAATTTCTTATGATATGACATATTGTGTTGCCATCAATGCCAAAGAGGGAGATTGTTGGAAACAATTGTCTGAAGGAAATTGCTACTCAATTATGTATTGTCTTTGATGTCACACAATGTCATAGTCCGTAGCAACCAGTTACTACCGAGCTCAGTCGGTCTGCCAGACAGGAATATTAGTGCTTACCAAGTCCACTCGGTTATCGAAGAAAATCAGTGTCTATCGAGTTCACTCGGTTACCAAAGGAAATTTTAGTATTTACCGAGTTCAGTCGGTCATCGAAGAAAAGTTAGTGTTTATTGAGTTCAGCCGGTTATCGAAGGTAAAAGATTGTTGGTGTTTACCGAGTTCCCTCGGTCTCCGAAAGATTATAGAAAGTTATGGTCACCGAGCACTGTCGACCCTTGAAGGATTTTTGCAAATAGATTTTGCTTAATTCAGCCGACTGTTATACTAAATAATGTCGATTTGACAAATCTAAAATCATATAAATAAAAGGTCAAATGTGAAAAGTAAATAAGAAATATAGCAGAAGATTTACAGAAAAAAAGTGTATGCGAATTTGTGAAGGATGTTCAGATATCCTTGAGGTGCAGCAGAGATTTATTCAATCAGAAAGGATCAGACTTATGCAGAACAGAGATCTGTAATCAGCAAGACGGTTGCATTATTATACAGGTCATTTTTCATTGTTACCTTCTTATCATTGTAACAGTGAATTCTAAATCTCTTAACCGAGTTGGTTTAACAACCATATTGTAAATCCTCTAAAAAGGTGACAATTCCATTGAATTGTTTTCAAGACCTCTTACCAGGCCACTCCTAGCAGGGTGTTTTAAATCCTCTAACAAGGTCACACCTAACAGTGTGTTTTGTAACCTTTTACCGGGTTGGCTTCTAACCGGGCATCACTTCAGAAAAGTGAAAATCAGTATCTAGATACATTGGTGGTTTTTCCCATATTGGGTTTCCACATTAAATATTGTGTCTCTTGTGTTCTTAATTGCTTTCTCAATCATATACATGTGTTGATGAATATCTAAAAGATAATTTTGCTAATACTTTCTGCATCTTCAAAGTTACTGCAATCTATTTACCGAGTGCTAAAACAGATAACATTGTTAAGATATCTTAAGGGATCTGGAAAGAATTAAAAGGGAAGTGTTTTATGGTTGACTGATTCACCCCCCCTCTTAGTCACCTTATACATATTCCATCAGTATGATGTTAAATTTCATTTTTATATCATTTCCTTATGTTGAAAAAGTTAAAATGATAAAAGAGAAAATGTATTTTCATTTAGTAGATTGTTAATTGTTTTATTCTAATTCCATAAATGCATATTTAATTTTGAAAATAAATAATAATTATAAAAATAAAATAGGTTGAACAAAAGGTGGGGAGAGGGAGTTGAACACTCAACCTCTCAAGCCAACCTTTTTCCTACCTATCTACCCTCCCACCCCCTAACCAGTTAGTCTACTTGTTTTCTTTGAGAGGGTTATGAGAAAATACTTATTTATCTTCATTTTTATGTGCAGGTGAGAAATAAAAACAACCTCTTACACAGGGAGTTATCTCTTCCCTAATTATCTTTTGTAATTTAAATAATGTGATTATTATTTTATTTATGTATTTACCTATTTTTCTAATTTTAGGAAAAAGAACAGGGAGAGGGAGTTGAACACTCGACCTCTTGACCCATTCCTTTTCCTACCTAACTACCCAACCCCACCCCTACCAGTTGCTCTACATTATTCTTCAAGAATGTGTATGTAAATAAATGTATAAATTTAAGATAATCCTATCCCTTTTAAAATAAATTATTAAAATAAATATGGTTTATTAGATAGAAAATTTTGTATATTGTAATCACTAATAATTATTTTATTTTTAATTTGTGTTTTACCCTATAAGTTAAAAATATATGATGAAGTAAATGTATTATTTGATAGATATTAATTTGCTTAGGGTTTTGATGTAATTTCATACCACTTTCTAATTTTCATATCCCTACATGTGATTAAATATTTTCACCTTGGCTATATTTAATATTTTTAAGGTGAAAAGATTTTAGGGCTATTGCATTATTATCAAATTTTAGTTGTGTATAATGTAAATTGATTTTTCATATATATTTAGGGTTTGAATAATGATTAATTGATATTTACTTTTTAGTTTCAAATCCCTAAATGTAACCTTTTCATCTTTTCCTTTTATTTTGATTTTAGGGTTTTTCACCTTTCTTTAATTTGACTTTAACTTTTCATTTTGTACATTTTAGAATTTTTTAGAAGGTGAGATTATTTTAGATTTCTAAAACTATATGTGTTTTTAT
Source organism: Chamaecyparis obtusa (assembly GCA_027943335.1). Taxonomy (NCBI): domain Eukaryota; kingdom Viridiplantae; phylum Streptophyta; class Pinopsida; order Cupressales; family Cupressaceae; genus Chamaecyparis; species Chamaecyparis obtusa. The sequence continues at coordinate 1,936,938 of BSBK01006215.1, forward strand.
ATATACTAGTTGTAGCATTATTTTAAATTAGAAATATTTTGTAGTATTAGGGTGGCTATTTTGTAAAAAACAATGTACTTGCCCTATGTGAAGTTATTTAAATATATAGGGTAAATGCCCTCTTTTAAGGGTGAATTATAAAACTCTCTACCCTAATGTTTTTAAAATATTTCTATTGTATTATGTTTGTGAAATGAATATATTTTAATATAAATGCATTATGTCTTAGTTTGAACATAAATGTAGAATTCTAAACACAAGGTCATAATTTATAAATGTTTTAAGTATTGTCTTATTAATAAAATTTCCTATGTTTTGATAATTAATATGGGCAACTTATGACTAATGTTTAATTTTTATGCTCCACTTTATTTATCATAATACATTTATAGATTATGGCATGAGTTTATTATTAATTAATAAATGAATGATAGTGATCTTTATAAAAACCTAATACATTATGAATATGATGATTTTTTTTTTAGGTTTTATGACTGTCTAATGATAGGTGTTTTTGTGCACGAAATTAAATATCAAATTATTATGCACAGAACACCAAAGAACAATAAATTAATATATTTGTACGGGAAATATTTCTCAAAACCATTATTATGGTTTATTATGTATTTTAGGGTTAGTTTCTAGGATTAGGTCCTGTGAAAGGGCATGTCCTTTCACAGGGAACCATTGGCAAATATATTTATAATAGTTCGTATTATAAACAAGAACACAATGCTATCATGACAAAAAAGCTACTTCTCACGGACTGGAATTTAATGTCTCAAGATCTTATGCACGGATATCTGATAAGTACTCATGCCCTATTGATTATATAGTTTTTATGTTCAATTGGTTTCTTGGATTACTCTTTAGCCAAGGTATCCTACTGTATTGTCTATTTTATGCATTATTTTACAACTAATTTTTAGAATTTGAATAATGGTAGCATGGTTTGGGAATCTGTTACTATTTCCTTCGGACTCTTAAGTTGAGTTAAAAACCATAGGACCTATTTTATAAATTGTTGTAAATTTTGTTTTCATAGAAGCTTGTAGGGTGATGGTCTCATTTTGTAGAAATGAGTTATCTTAAAACCGTCTCTAGTTACATGTAGTATTGAATGTGTTTGACTCTATTTTCAATTTGGTATCAAGCACTGGTCTATTCATTTATTTGAAATTGTCATTTTTATTCCTCCATGACTTACATTTGATATCTTATCTGTTATCCTATTTCCAAACATTAAATTAGGTTTAGCATTAATTCATAGCATTAGTCTAAATATCTAGCTATCTGAATATTAGGATATTAGTTTGCTTTATCTTCCAAGGATCAGTAACCCCTTTGGAAGAGATTTGGTTGTTTATGCACGTAGTTTGTGCAGTTAGATAGTATATTCAATTTAGGCCTACCAACCTTGGTTCAATCAAACCAGAATTGCAGAGGCATCTACTGTGCCTGTTAGTTGGTCTCAAAATAATTAGCATTTTAGAGCCCCAACACACGCTCAGTTAAGTATTTTAGAATTTTTGGAAGAAAATGTTATATAAAGAGAGATGACGATATTGAAAATTTTGATCCTAGAAGTGATGAAGGTATATTTCTTGGATATTCTTTGAAAAGAAAAGCCTATAGATGTTACAATAAGAGAATGAAGACTATTGTTGAAAGTGCAAATGTTAAAATTGATGAAAAGTTCAAAATTCAGGAAAGAATGCTTGATTATGAATCAAATGAAGAAGCTCATCCCAAACCTAACACTAGATCTACTAAATTATTTTATGAAACTAACAGTGATTTGTTGAATGAAAGCCACAGTGAAGTCATTGAAGAACCTACATCTAAAGAGAGATCTGAGAGAGTGACACCTAGCAAGAGTTTGTTAAGAAATCATCCTATTGGACAAATTATTGGGAGCATCAAAAGAGGAGTTCTAACTCGAAATAAGGAACAAGAATAGTTATGTTTGATTTCTCAAATTGAACCTAAGACTACTAATGAAGCTTGTGAAGATGAAATTTGGACTAATGCCATGAAAGAAGAACTAGATCAGATTGAAAAGAACAAGACATGGGAATTGGTCCCTAGACCTAAAGACAAGAATGTTATTGGAACTAAATGGGTATTCAAAAATAAGATGAATGAACAAGGAGAAGTAGTAAGAAACAAATCAAGATTGGTATGTAAGGGTTACTCACAACAAGAAGGAATTGACTATGAAGAAACCTTTGCACCTGTTGCAAAAATTGAAGCAGTAAGAATGTTTTTAGCATATGCCGCTTACAAGAAATTCAAATATATCAGATGGATGTGAAGTCAACATTTTTGAATGGAGAATTGGAAGAAGAAGTCTACATTGAGCAGCCTGAAGGTTTTCCCTTAACTGGAGAAGGAGACATGATATGTAAATTCAAGAAAGCTTTATATGGACTTAAACAAGCACCTAGAACTTGGTATGCAAGACTAGATAAGTATTTGTTAAAATTGAAATTTACAAAAGGAACAATTGATAGCAATCTGTACACAAAAGAAATTGAAAATGGTTTGTTGGTTATAGTTATTTTTGTTGATGACATTATCTTTGGAGGAGAAGATGAAGCTAGTGACAAATTTGCTGATGAAATGAAGACTGAATTTTAAATGAGTATGATTGGTGAAATGAAATACTTTTTGGGATTACAGATAACATGAAACAATGATGGTATCTTTGTAAGTCAAACAAAGTACCTGAATGACTTGTTGAAAAGATTTGGAATGGAGAATTGTAAACCAGTTGGAACACCTATGGGAACTGGACATAAGCTATCTAGCACAGATGAGACTCCTACAGTAGAACAAAAGAAATATAGATCTATGATTGGAGGAATGTAGTATTTGACTCATACAAGACCTGATATAGCACATTCAGTTGGAATTGTAGCAAGATTTCAAGCTAAACCTAGAGAATCACATTATGCAGCAGTAAAGAGGATACTGAGATATTTAAGAGGCACAATGGACTATGGATTATGGTATGAAAAATTTGATGATTTTACACTATGTGCATATATAGATGCTAATTGGGGAGGCAGTGTTGATGATAAGAAAAGCACTAGTGGTGGAGCATTTTTCCTTGGAGGAAGATTAGTTTCTTGGCTAAGAAAGAAGAAGAATTGTATCTCACAAAGCACAATAGAAGCAGAATATGTAGTAGTAGAAAACAATTGTAACTAGATAATTTAGATGAAGTAGATGTTGAAGGATATTGGAATAAAATTTGTTGAACCTGTTGTTATACATTGTGATAACACTAGTATAGTAAGTATGTCTAAGAATCTTGTGTTACATTCTAAGACAAAGCATATAGAGATTAAGTATCATGTTGTAAGAGAGAAAGTTATTGAGAAAGAAGTCAGACTTGAGTACATAAGTACAAAGGAGCAGATAGCAAACATATTCACAAAGCCTTTTCCTAAGGATACATTTGAGTATTTGAGAGGTATGATTGGGGTTATGCACTAGCCTACTTTTGAAAAGTGATGTAGTTGGTTGCATCCATCTAGTGGTATATAAACCTTACCTTTCTTCTGGACTGGATGTTGGTACTTCCTCTATGGGGGAGTATGTGTATCTAAGCGGAGTCATGAGGACTCTAGTGAATGTATTTTCTAAATAGTGTCTTTTGACATTGAGTTTTTGTTGACATAATGATGAAATTTATATCATTGATGTCACTGGGGGAGAAGTATACATGAAAAACAATTTGAAACATCTGTTGGAGAGAATTGAATAGGATAACAAAGCAAGATTTGATTGATGAAGAGGATTTGTAGAAGTAGTGTTGTAGTATTGGATTTTTGGAACATTGGATGTTTTTCATTTATGTTTCCATAAATGTTAATGGTGGAGATTGTTAGGAATGAATGCTAAATGTTTGGCAGCCATTATGTAGTAGTTTTTTTTGCATTCATGAATATGATTGTCATTGATGTCAACACGGTGATTTATCGAAGACTTGCAAAGAAGCAGACAAAGTTTGGATTAGCGCACGTGGGTTATTGTAGTTGGAGCTATGTGATGTTGATGATATATTATTTGATATTTTATATGTCTATAGTTAAGAGCATAGGTATTAATTCATTTATGCATGGAAGTTATGAGCATTTTGGTGGAAACAGTATTCAGGCAGTGTTCCTGAGTAGCGATTTGTGGAAATTGGATGATATCTCCTAATTAGGATGGAATCTAGTTTTTCATAGTTAAAGGGATGTTGAAGACACATTGATAGTGATGTGGATGATAGCATAGACTTTGAGGTCACATGAGTGAAGATTTATTGTATTTGGAAGCTGATAGTTTTGTGTAATTTTGATGTAGCGTGTGGAAACTTTTATATTGTAATTGTATGCCGACTCATTTATAAATATTTGAGTGTGGTATAAAGGAAGGAATGTATTTCCTTGTTGTAATGTGGTTGTGATATGGGATTAGTGGTTATGTTTGATGCTATATGCATGAAGTGAAGAAAAGAGCTAAGTATGAAAGTGAATTTGTGAAGGAAGACATGCAAGGTACAGAGATCTGAAATTGAGATATGATGTAACAGTGAGTGTGGTTTGGCATAGTAAGAGAAGAGGTAACATATTATTCTATTGAGTAATGAAAATATTATTTGGATAGTGTGTTCAGTGATCTTACCCTGAAGTTGTTTGGGCAGTGGGTCCTTTTGTCTTCCATAACTCTTAACAGGGTAAGAATCTTTTAACAGGGATTCAAAATCTCCTAATAGGGATTCATATGTACTGAATGTATTTCATAAGAATCCTAATAGAGTCCATCCTTTCATAAGGAATATTCATATTAGTGCACCTTTTGTGGGCATCATTCCCACCGGGGTTTACTCTTTGATCAAGAGGTTCCCTAGTCAACATATCTTGTGTCATTTTGTTATTGTGTATGAATATCTTTCTATGGTTGGTAATTATATTTCTTATATGGTTTAATGCTATTTAAGATGATAAAAGTTATAATTATCTGATAACTGATTCACCCCCCCCCTCTCAGTTATCTTGGTGGACTTTACTTTCTTACAAAAAGCACCTAACTATGGTATTCTAATGCATGTCATTTTTTTTTCTTGTTTTCATACTGTTGCTGCAGTCCTACTACAGAAAAATGATGAGGGTTTTGAACAACCTATTGCATTCTTTAGAAAATATTTATAGGCTATAGAATTAAACTATGATATCAACGAAAAATAAGCATATGCACTTGTGAAGGATGTGAAGGCTTTTAGATGTTATTTGATGGGAGCAAGTGTGGTTGCTTTTGTAGAAAGTACTATAGTGAAAGATATTTTTCATAGAAAAAGGTGTCTAGAAGAAGATGCAAGTGGATAAATAGAATTCAAGAGTTCAACATTGATATCTAGATCACCAAGCTGGTTAGAGGACAAGGATTGGAAAAACTTATGGCACAGTCCAATCTAGATGCAAATCAAGTAAATCAAGCCAAAATTGATGATACATGTGATATGGATAATTATATTTGGTATCAAGATATAATCTACTTTTTAAATAATATGAAATATCCATTGGGAATGGATGATAAAAAGAAAAGAACATTAAAGTTGCAGTCAATCAAGTATGTAATATCGGATGCAAGCTATGAAGAAAAAAATTGGATTACATACTCTTGAAGTGTATTGATTAGAACTGGGCTAATAAGCTATTAAATGAAATGCATGAAGGAGTCTATGGTGTTTATTATGTGGGAAAAACTATTGCTCAGAGGATTTTGAGGGTAGGGTTTTAGTAGCCCACAGTTTTCAAAGATGCAGAAAAACTGGTGAGAAAATGTGATGCATGTCAAATATTTTTTGGTAAGCTAAAATTTTTAGGAAACATGCCACTAAGACCAGTAGATGTACATGCCCCTTTCCAACAATGGGGAATTGATTTTATTGGAGAGATACCAAAAAATTCTAGTGGGGGAAACTCTTGGATCCTAGTTTCTACTGATTACTTCACAAAATGGATAGAGGATATTCCCACAAGAAATTCAACAGTTAGGGTGGTGATTGATTTCTTGTTACATAATATTGTCACTAAATTTTCATGCCCAAAAAGAATTATTTTTGATAATACAATGTGTTTTAGGTCCAATGAATACAAAGAATTCTATGAGAGTTTAGGGATTCAATTATCATACTCCTCACCTTATCATCCACAAGGAAATGGACAAGAAAAATCATCTAACAAAATATTGGTGAAGATTCTTAAGAGGATTCTTGAAAAGAACAAGAAACCATGGAGTTCAAAATTTCCATTAGCTGTGTGGGCTGATAGAGTAATGGTGAAGAAGTGATGTAGGGGCAAGGTAGATACAACCAGAATCAAGAAGAATTGACTCCACTTGAATCAACAACAAGCCCTGATCAGAGTTACACAATAGAAGAAATATAATATTATTGAAAGAAATGTAAACACAATGGATATGAGGCAATCAATAGAAAGCAACAACAAAGAATGTTTATTATTTCTTTCAACATGCCCGACTGTGAGGCCTTCCAGGTTTCAGCCTTATACAATGAGAATTATGAAATTAGAATCACATCTTGCATCCTATCTTTGTCTCCAATGATGTATCTTGATAATCCTTCCTATATCTACCTCTTTATTCCCTACTACATCAATCTAGAGTCCTTATATAGCCAGCTAAGCCACAAGCCAGCCAGTCAGGCATTTAATTGCATTATAGGTCCAGTCTGGAAGATTTAAATAAAAAATAATGAAAGAGTGATCACCAAATGATGAACATCTACATTTAGGTCCACAAATGACCCAAGAATATTCCCTTAACTACACAAGGCCCCATTTCATCACACAGAACCATGCAAGAAGAAACACTCCATGTTTTGCGTGTAAACTAGCAGAAAATAGGTCCCTGCGAAAAATGGTCATAAGTTTTTACTCATAATGAATTAGGAATTTCTCCCTAAGGAAATGATAGTACTTTAGGTCCTCTTGAATTCCATAAGAGAGAAAAATCTGATTCCTTAAGGATCAATGTCGCCACTACATGCAATTAACACCAAAACTGTAGGAAATGGCTCCGATGGCAAGGAAAACAACTATAACTTTGAAACAATCCATCCAATCTTTATGTAATCATAGGAGAAGGTTCCCAATTAGATCCTAAAAATAATGTAAGCTTCAAACACCATTAAACCAAAAAATGAAACAATTAAAAGAAAACAATAGAAAATAGGTACAGAAATCAGAAAATGTTTTTGGTTGATGCAAGATTGCTCAAAGACCCAAGATGCTCCTGTTGGAGATTTGCCAGCAGGTCAGTACTGACTGTATATTTGTCATTTATGAAAACATATGGAAAGTAGCATTAATGGAATTATTATATAGTAATCCTTTAGTATATGATGCATGGACATGATATTATTATGATATCATGGGCGTAGAGGTTAACTGTAAGTATAGATAGTTAGATAGCAACTTGTGTCAGTAGTGTTCCTGACAGAGTTACTGGTAGTGTTCTATGTATGGTTGTCCATATAGTTGTCTTATGGGCATGTGCCTTAGGATATATGTTGAAGACATGTTAATGATGCTTCAGTTATGAATGCATAGTCTAATGATGAACGCAAGTGAAGTTATGCAGTCGCTATTCACCAGTAGTAGTTTCCTATGTTTGTTCAGAAGAGCCGATAGAGATTTTATTATTTCTTGAGTTGCACCTATCTTGAGGATATGTTCCCTTGGAGTTAATCTTGGAGAAGTGTTATTGATGTTAAATTAAGAGTACATAAGTTAATTTAGCTTACAAAGAAATTTCCAGTTGTTTTGGTAGAGCCGACAGTGTGCGGTGTGCATCTACAATTATTTTATTAGATAGGTCCTAGAATGAGTTGCATGCATAATAGAGCTGATATAATGTTTGTTGGAGTTTATTATGGTTTCTCTAATATTATTTCTAGGTGGTTCTAACAAGATAACTTGATTATATCATTTGGAGGAAAGATATTTATAGGCAGTCATTTGTGATTGTTAAAGTGTGGTTCATGGTTGATTAAGTAGAGTAGAGTAGAGTGTGTGAAGTGTTGAACCATCAGAAGAAGATCTATGTGACCAAGTAGAGAATGTGTGCTATTCATTGGAACTAATCTAAATAGTAGGTCAAAGCGTAGTTCACCAAGATCTAGATATAGTGTGTATCTATTATTCAGAAGGTTGTAGCCTTCGCCCATTTGAGTAGTGATCTCTCAGACAGTGTGTCCTCTCCCTTAATAGAGACAATTGTAAAAGAATCCTAACAGGGTCTGACCCTTAACTAGGTCTACTGTACTTAGTATATTGTAAAGCTACTCCTAATAGGGTAAAGGATCTTCTAGCAAGGATCATTATACACTAGTACAAAATATTAGTGGGTATCAAGTCCCACTAGGGTTTTTACCTATTTGGGTTTCCCCGTAACCAAAATATTGGTGTTGTGTTCTTGTGTTCTTTCATTATGTTTATGCTTTATGTTTAAGTATACTTAATTGGATAAAGAATTGAAACTTGTAGATAACTGATTCACCCCCCCCCCCCCTCTCAGTTATCTCTTGGGACTATTCCTAACAATTGGTATAAGAGCCAAGTGCCTTGGAGAGAAATTTTAATAGCTTGAGGTTGATCAGATGGCATACTTTTGGAAAGAAAGTCCTAAGTTCGATGGAGAGAATTATCTTGATTGGTAGAACAAGATGGTGACCCATTTGCAGTGCATTGCTTTTGAAGTTTTTAATGTAACCATCCAAGCATCCAAGATTCCTACATTAGAAGACCTTGAAAAAGATGATGCTACTGATGCTCAAAAGGAATTGTTTCATCAAAATGCTATTGCTAAAGAAGCCCTTATCAACACCCTATCTGATGGTGAATTTTTAGAAGTAAAAAAGATGGATACAGCCCATAAAATTTGGAAGCACCTTGAAGACATTTTTGAAGGAGACAAACAAGAAAAGGATGCATGCAAAAAGACATGGAAGAAAAGATACAAGGCATTAGAGATGCTTTCGAAAGAAAATATTAGAGCTTACAATTAGAGGATTAATGAAGTAGTTGCTGGAATCAGGAATAATGGTGGAGAGATTTTCGAGGAAGACATTATGGACAAGTTGATGACCACTCTTAGTCCATAATATGAGAGCAAGATCAACATCCTTGATGAGACCATGTAGCTTACATCAAATTTCAAGAGAGAGACCTTGATCAGAAAAATCTCATCTTTTGAGATTTCAAGATTGAAGACAGAACCAAAGAGTGAGACATCTTTCAAAGCAATAGTTCATTGTAAGAAATCTGCAAACACTTCTGGTAATTTTGATGATGATGATGAAGATAAAACACTAGATAATTTTATTGCTATGATTACCAAAAGAGAAAAGAAAGGAAAAGGAAAATATGAAGGTCAATTACCATTTAAGTTATTTTCATGTAATAAGATTGGTCACTTTGCATCTAAGTATCCCACTAGAGCTAGAAAGTTCAAAAAGGATTATAAGCCTAAGTATTCTAAGGAATGATACCATGTTGGAGATGGAGTCTTAGATGAAGAATTAGATGAAGAAGAAATTGGATTCATTGCTATTGTAGACAAAACAAATATTAAGTCAGTTCCTAAAAATGAGAAAGTGAATCAAGAGCTAGCATTGATTTCCCAAGGAGATATAAGAACAAACTAGATTATAGACAGTGGTTGTTCACATCACATGACAGGTGATAAAGGTAGGTTTGTTCATTTGGACAAATATAATGGAGGTATGGTCAGATTTGGAGATAACACTCCTAAACCTATAGTTGGTAGAGGAGTAATCACTTTGGATGGAAAGAACAGTATTGATGATGTTCTTTATGTTGATGGTTTGAAACATAACCTTCTCAGTGTTGGATAGTTACATGATAAAGGGTATTAGTTGGAATTCAAAGATGAAAAATGAATCATTAAAAACAAAGATGGTGTTATGATTGCATCAGGCACAAAGACAAGAGGTAATGTTTTTCAACTCAATTCAAAAGCAAGTTGTTTTGTTTCTAAAGTTGATGATAGTTGGTTGTGGCATAAAAGACTATGTCATATCAATTTTGATAACATAGTAAATATAAGCAATCTTAAAGCAGTAAGAGATCTACCTAGCATAGCAAAGCTAGTTGATACTATATGCAAGGAATGTGTGATGGGGAAGCATGTGAGAAATTCATTCAGGAGCAAGCAGAATTAAGTAGAGAACAAGTTGGATTTGATTCATATAGACCTATGTGGACCAACTCAAACAAGATCATACTATGGTGAAAGGTTTTTTTTTTTTGTTGATGATTATACTAGGATGATGTGGGTTGCATTCTTAAAAGATAAGTCAGAAGCTTTTGAGAAGTTCAAAATATTCAAAGCTAAGGTTGAGAATGAATCTAGATTAAAGATAAAATGTTTGAGATCGAATAGAGGAGGAGAATTCACCTTTGATAGATTCTATGAGTATTGCGAAGAACATGGCATAAAGAGACAGTTAAGTGCACCTAGAACACCTTAGTAGAATGGAATTGCAGAGAGAAGGAATATGATCATTCTTGATATAGCGTGCACCATTATGATAGAAGGAAAAGTTGCACATACCTATTGGAGAGATGCGGTCATTAAAGTAATCTATACAATCAATAGAATTTAGTTAAGGCCTGGTGCTAGCAAAACACCTTATGAGCTATGGTTTGGTAATTTTCCCACTGTAAAATACATTAGAATCTTTGGAAGCAAGTGCTACATCAAGAGGGATGAAGCAGTAGGCAAGTTTGATGCAAGAAGTGATGAAGGTATTTTTCTTGGTTACTCTACTAAAAGTAAAGCTTATAGATGTTTCAATTTAAGATTGAAAAAGATCATTGAAAGTGCTCATTTAAAGATTGATGAAAAGTTTATGATTCAAAAAAGATATCATGATTACTCACCCATGATTGAAGAAGAACCTAGACCCTCCACTAGTGAGACAGTTACTGAGGAAATGTTTGACAACATTGGTGTGTTGTTCAATGACCCTGAGATAAGTGAAGAAGGTACTCCTAAGGTTGATGAGTCAGCATCACCTAAAGTTCCAAAGTTTACATCAAGAAATCATTCCAAGAAAGACATCATTGGAGATCAGAGTGACAAAGTCTTAACAAGATCACAAGAAAAGAACTCAGCTAGCAGTGATGCAGTATGTTTACTATCTCAGATTGAACCTTTATGTGTTGAAGATGCTTGTAAGGATTCAGATTGGCAAGATGATATGAAAGAATAACTTGATTAGATCATTAAGAATGACACTTGGGAATTGATCCCAAGACCTAGTGATAAGAATGTGATTGGAACGAAGTGGATATTTAGAAACAAGATGAATGAAGATGGTATAGTAGTAAGAAATAAAGCAAGATTAGTATGTAAGGGATATGCACAAAGAGAAGGCATTGATTATTCAGACACATTTTCACCTGTGAGTAGATTAGAATCTATTAAGTTGTTTTTAGCTTATGCTACAGTTAAAAACTTCAAATTTTATCAGATGGATGTCAAATCGGCATTCTTGAATGGAGACTTAAAAGAAGAAGTATACATTGAGTAGCCTGAAGGATTCACCTTATCAGACAGACCTGATATGGTATGCAAATTGAAGAAGGCCCTCTATGGACTTAAGCAAGCCCCTAGAGCATGGTATGAGAGACTAGATGGATACTTAACAAAGATTGGATTCAAGAAAGGAGTAGCAAATTGTAATCTATTCATTAGAGAGAAATCTAAAGGTTTGTTACTTATAGCTATATTTGTTGATGACATTATCTTTGGAGGTAATGACAAACTCAGTGCTGAATTTGCCAAAGAAATGTAGAATGAGTTTGAGAAGAGTATGATTGGTCCTATCAAGTACTTTTTGGGATTAAATGTGCAGCAGATAGAAAAAGGGATTTTCATTAATCAATCAAAGTATGTGAAAGAGATACTGAAGAAATTCAAGATGGATGATTGCAAGCCAGTAGGAACCCCTATGATTACTAGATGCAAGCTTAAAAAGGAAGATGACTCACCAACAGTTGATATAACATTGTATAAGTCTATGATTGGTAAAATCATTTATCTTACTTAGACTAAACCTGACATTTCCAATGCAGTTGGTATAGTTGGAAGATTTCCAGCAGAGCCTAAACAAAGTCACCTCATGGTAGTAAAGAGAATATTTAGATACTTGTAGGGCACTATAGATTATGGTCTATGGTATCCTAATTCAGAAAATTTTGAGCTTCATGTGTACATAGATGTAGATTGGGTAGGATGTGTTGATGATAGACAAAGTACTTTAGGTGGAGCAGTGTTTCTTGGTGATAGACTTATCACTTGGACAAGCAAGAAACAAAACTATATTTTTCAGTCAACAATAGAAGTGGAGTATGTTGCAGAAGCCTTGAATTATTCTACAATTGTTTGGATCAAGAAAATGATAAAATATTTTGGAATTCAGATTGATTATCCTATTGTTATTCACTATGATAACACTAGAACTATCATTTCAAAGAACCCTATGATGCATGCAAAGACAAAACACATTGAGATCAAGTATCACTTCCTAAGAGAGAAAGTGGTAGAGAAAGAAGTCAAGTTGGACTATGTGAGTGCTAAAGAATAGTTGGAAAATATATTCACAAAGCCCTTGCCTAAGGATACTTTTGAGTATCTTAAGGGGAAGTTGGGAGTAATTCCCTTCCCTGATTCTACTTAGAAGGAAGCAAGAATGGCATCAATCCTCAAGGATTGATGGAAGGTTGACTAATATACCTCAGGAGTAGTACCAGTGCTTAAAATGAGTGGTGCCCTTTGCCATTGATGTTAAAGGGGGAGTATATATATAGATTCATGAAAAAAAAAATTAAAAAGAGGAGTAATATACTAAGGGGGAGCAACATTCAGTTATGACAGCGGTATAGTTGAGGAAATGGAGAATATTAGAAAATATTGCAACAGATGGAGGATTCATCTTTGGGGAAGTTTTGAAGAGGAAATGGAGAATGTTATAAAATAAATGTTCATTTGGGTTGATGGTGGTTTTTCATTCCACATGTTGCCTTCAATGCCAAAGGGGGAGATTGTTGGAGATTTTCTAGTAGGCCAGTACTGACTGTATGTTTGTCATTGATGACAACATATGGAATGTAGAATGCATGGAAGTATTATGTAGTAAGCCTTTAGTATATGATGCATGGACATGATATCAACATGATATCACGGGTCCAGAGGTTAACTGTAAGTACAGACAATTATATAGTAGCTTGTGTCAGCAGTGTTCCTGACAGAGTTACAGGAAGTGTTCTGTGTATGGTTGTCTCTAAAGTTGTCTTATGGGAATGCACCCTAGGATATATGTTGAAGACATCTTAGTGATGCTTCATTTATGAACACATAGTCTAATGATGAACGCAAGTGAAGTTATGTATTCGCTATTCACTAGTAGCAGTTTGTTGTGTTTGTTCAGAAGAGCTGATAGAGATTTTATTATTTCTTGAGTTGTGCCTATCTTGAAGATATGTTCCCTTTGAGTTAAGCTTGGATAAGTTTTATTTATGTTTAGTTAAGAGTGCATAAGTTGATTTAGCTTACAGAGAAAGTTCTACTTGTTTTGGTAGAGTCAATAGTGTGTGGTGTGCATCTACAATTATTTTATTAGATAGGTCCTAGAATGAGTTGCGTGCATAATAGAGCTGACAAAATGTTTTTTGGAGTTTATTATGGTTTCTCTAATATGATTTCAAGGTGGTTCTAACAATCAAACTTGATTATATCATTTGGAGGAAAGATATTTATAGGCAGTCATTTGTGATTGTTGAAGTGTGGTTCATGGTTGATTAAGCAGAGTAGAGCAGAGTGTGCGAAGTGTTGAACCATCAGAAGAAGATCTATGTGACCAAGTAGAGAATGTGTGCTATTCATTAGAAATAATTTGGATAGTAGGTCAAAGCATAGTTCACCAAGATCTAGATATAGTGTGTATCTATTATTCAGAAGGTTTTAGCCTTCACCCATTTGAGTAGTGAGCTCTCAGATAGTACATCCTCTCCCCTAATAGGGATAATTGTAAAAGAATCCTAACAGGGTCTAACTCTTAACCAAGTGTACTATACTTAATATATTGTAAAGGTACTCCTAATAGGGTAAAGGATCTTCTAGTAAGGATAATTATACACTAGTACAAAATATTAGTGGGTATCAAGTCCCACCAAGGTTTTTACCTATTTGGGTTTCCCCATAACCAAAATATTGGTGTTGTGTTCAAGTGTTCTTTCATTGTGTTTATGCTTTATGTTTAAGTATACTTAATTGGATAAAAAATTGAAACTTGTAGATAACTGATTCACCCCCCCCCCCCTCTCAGTTATCTCTTGGGACTATTCCTAATAGCTCCTACATTAGACACCTAGGGTAAATAAAGAATTGATTTCCACATCAGGAACTTCTCATATTCTGACCTGAATCATAAAGATCCAACTCAGCTTGTGTAATCCATGAACTGTCTTTAACTGGCTTGTTCTTCCACTGAACTAGATATTCCATGTAGTCCTTTCCTCTTGTACTCTTGCCCACTCTACTATTCAAGATCTCCTTAATGCTGTGTCTATTCTTCTTAGGATAATCCATATCATCTTCTATCTCATCATTTGATTCAAAGTACTCAAAGATATCAGCAATGTTGAATATAGGTGATATATCCATGTCCTCTGGTAATTCCACTTCATAAGAATTTCCACTGTCAAATTTCTTCTGAATCTTACAAGGTCCAAACTTCTTCATTTTTAGCTTGTTGTAGGTACCAAATAGAAATTTATTTTTCTTCAAATGAATCATAACCTCATCTCCAACTTCAAAATATTTATGTCTCCTTCTCTTATCTTTTCTCTATTTATATTTCAGATTACTATCCTCCAAATTCTTTTTGACTTCATCGTGTAAAGTTCTCATGTATACTACAAAATCCTTAGCTTCAACACTTCTTCTTGTCTCAGTAGGTAAATCTCTCAGCTCTATGGTTCCCTTAGGATTAAATACAGTAACAATCTCAAATGGTGTCCTCTTAGTGCTTCTATTTACATAATTATTATATGCAAACTCTTCTTGTGCCAAAACTAAATCCCAATTCGCAGGCTTATCTCCAACTAAAAATCTCAACAAGTTTCCCAAAATTTTGCTCACAACTTTTGTCTTTCCATCTATCTGAGGGTGAAATGTAGAAGTAAACTTCAACTATATATTCATCTTCTTCCAAAGTGTTCTCCAAAAATAATCAGTAAAATTTGTATCTCTGTCTGAAACAATAGATTTAGGCAAACCATGTAATCTTACCACTTCCTTGAAGAATAATTCAGCTACATGCAATGCATTAGATGTCTTCTGACAAGGTATGAAATGAGCCATCTTAGAAAATATATCAACCACTACCAAAATAGAATCATTACCTCTCTAATTTCTAGGCAATCCAAGAACAAAGTCCATACTCACATCTGTTAGAAATAGGGAATACTAAGAGGGGGGGTGAATCAGTATTCTACAAACTTTTACTTTTTCCCAATTATGGATATAATAGTTTATCTTAACACATGCATAACATATGAAGCTAAACAACATGCATAGCAATAAAACTAAAGAACTTATAACACATTATTTGTTCTCAAGGAAACCCTGGCTAAGGGAAAACCCTAATGGGGATGGTACCCATAAAGATCCACTAATCAAAAGTATCCTATTAAGGATGTTGACCCTGTTAGGAGTCTATTCCATGCATATAGTGTCTCAGTCCTGATTAAGGGACTATAGGCCTTGTTAGAAGCCTCAACCCTGTTAGGAGTTGATAGTACAAAAAGTGATTACCAGATGAGCCCACTGCACAAACAAGTAATGTACAATATTTATTGATTACAAAACTAGGTCAAGGTACATAACCTTATACTACTTGCATCGATATCTTTTCTCTTCTCTTTCACTATCACTATTACATTAAATTTGTTCCTTCATCATTATATCCTTCTTACAATTTACAATTATATTTATACAAGATATTAAGATTAATAACTTTCTAGTCGGCTATCATATTAAAAAATAACTTTATCCAAGGGTTAAAATATAGGATTTCATCGCTTTATATTGTTAAGTCATTATTTTGATAAAAATAATAATCCCTTAACTCTTTACCAATTCTGTCTTCATATTCTATCACGTCGGTTTAACACTGTCTTTAGAAAAACTATCATAACTTCTTTTGTACATGTCGTACTGACTTGTTAAAATAATAACAAAATATAGAGACAAATAGGAACTTTTTTAATCAATGAGCTTAGGAATAGGAAAATTTACCATGAATTAGTGCAAGAACTAGGAGAATTCACCAAAAATAAGCAACAAGGAGACAAGATTTTGAAGGGGAAAAAGCATAAAAAAAACCTCGTGATATTAATGAAAGTGGAAACAAATGCCTGAGAGAGAGAGAGAGAGAGAGAGAGAGAGAGAGAGAGAGAGAGCTAAGCTCATACAATGATAATCAAGAAGAAGTATCTCATGGAAATGAGATAGAAGAGCCATCTCTTAATAGAGATGTGAGAAAGGAGTTACATTGTAACTTCCAATTTTGTGTATGCCAAATTTCACTAGTGTGTGACACAAGTGTAGGATTCCTCATAAGGAGGAATATCTATTTTTCTTAATAAAGGAAATTACAAATATGACATGTCCTCCCACTTGGACTAGAGGATGAATACATTAGGATACCTTGGTTTATCCTATAAATACAAATATACCAAGAAAAGATTAAATTCTAACACCCCCCTTTAATCTTTACTTGGGGTAATTACATCAAGGGGTATCAAACCCAAATTGTTACAATGAAATTCAAATTTCTCTCTAGAAAGAGGTTTTGTCAAAATATCTACAACTTGATCTTCACCTTTGCAATGGATGAGGGAAACTTTCTTTTCTACAATGTGCTCTCTAATGAAGTGGTGGTGGAGAGAAATGTTCTTTGATTTTGCATGGTAAACTAGATTCTTTGCCAAGGCTATTGCACTTTGATTGTCACAATACAATGGTGTAGGTTCTTGTTGAGGTAGACCAAAATCTTCAAGTATTCTTCTAAGCCATAGAGCTTCTTTAGAGGCATGAGTACAACTTTTATATTCAGCTTTAGTAGAACATAGAGACACAAATTGTTCTTTTTTACTTTTCCAAGATATAGAACCTGAACCAAGAGAAAAACAATACCCAAAAGTAGATTTCCCATCATTGGGGTCTCCACCTAGATTTGAATCAGTAAAACCTTTTAAAGTAAAATTAGAATTTGCAGCATAAAATAATCCTAAGTTAATAGTACCTTTAATGTAACGTAATATTATTTTAGCAATTTTGAAATGAGTTTGTTGAGGTTTGGACATAAATCTTGAAACTAAACCAACACTAAAAGATAAATCAGGTCTAGTGAGGGTTAGATAAATTAAGCTACCTACTAGTTCTTTATAAGGAGTAGCATCAATGAAAGGAGATTCCATATCTATCATTAACTTAGTTCCTAAATTACATGGAATTGAAATATGATTAGCATCATTCATATGAAATCTATCTAGGAGATCTTTAGCATATTTACTTTGAGAGATAAAAATACCCTTAGGGGTTTGCCAAATTTGCATTCCTAAGAAATAATGTAAGAAACCTAAATCTGTCATTTGAAATTTTTGATTGAGTTGAAACTTAATATCAGAAATTAACTGGTTAGAACTAGAAGTAAGAATCAAATCATCAACATACATAATGATAATAATAATGTCATCTTCACTATGCTTGATATACAAGTTAGGATCATTTTGACTTCTTTTAAAACCTTGAGAAATAAAGAAAGCATTAATTTTGGAATACAACTCTCTGGGAGATTATTTTAAACCATAAATAGACTTCTATAGTTTGCAGACTAAATGTTCATTACCTTGTTGAATAAAATCAGGAGGTTGAGACATATAAATTTCTTCATGTAAATCACCATTTAAGAAAGGACTTTTAACATCCATTTGGTGAATAGGCCAATTCATTTTAGCAGCTAAAGAAAGAATAACTTTAATGGTAGGCATTTTAGCAACAGGAGCAAAAGTTTCATTATAGTCTATGCCTTCAATTTGAGAAAAACCTCTTGCTACTAGTCTAGCTTTAAATTTACTAATGTCATTATTTGCATTCAACTTAGTTTTATATAGCCATTTGCAGGAAACCAGATTTTTACCATGAGGTAAAGGAACAAGATCCCAAGTGTTATTAGAAATCAAAGAGTCATATTCTTCTTGCATAGCAGTTTTCCAATGAGGTTGATTGTTAGCTTGAGAAAAAGTTTGAGGATCATTAGAATTAGAGAGAGAAGTCATAAGAGCATAATTGCAGTAGTTTATCTATCTAGGTTTAAGTCCACCCATTATAGCAATGTAATCATCACCTTCATTAAGTAAATCTTTAAACCATTTAGGATTTCTCCTAGAATTAATAGAAATATTACTAGGAGGAGTAAACAGATTATTACCATCATCATCATCATCACTACTACTACTAGAAGGAAAAAAATCATTAGAAGGAGTATCATTACTATCTTTATGTTCATCATTAGTATTAGCCTCAATGTTAGGAGTAGAAACAAAAGGAATAGAAACTTTAGGAGCATAAATTTTAGGAATAGGGTTGAGAGACGGAGGTTGGTCCTCCACAAGAACAATGTTGCTATGACTAAAATCAGAATTTGAAATTTGAGAACAGTCATGGACACCATTTTTAGCAATGCAAACATCTCTAGCTATTTGAACTTTATTAGTAAGAGGATCATAAACTCTATAACCTTTAGTGTTTTCAAAATAGCCAACAAAAATATGAGGTGAGGATTTAGGATCTAACTTTTTCATTTTCTATTTAGGTGTGTGAACATAAGCAGCTGAGCCAAAAATCCATAAATGAGACAAATTGGATTTTCTACCTGACCAAACTTCTTCAGGAGTTTTATTTGGAAGGGACTTAGTAGGAGTTATATTAAGAATATAGGTGGCACATGCCATAGCTTCAGCCCAAAATTTATAATCCATAT
The DNA here is from genome assembly GCA_027943335.1 of Chamaecyparis obtusa. Lineage (NCBI taxonomy): Eukaryota > Viridiplantae > Streptophyta > Pinopsida > Cupressales > Cupressaceae > Chamaecyparis > Chamaecyparis obtusa. Next base: position 1,956,088 of record BSBK01006215.1, read on the forward strand.
TTCTAGCATGTAAGAAACATCTACCCATTTCAACTATTGTTCTATGCTTCCATTCTGCCTCACCATTCTATTCTAGTGTATAAGGAACTGTAAGCTCATGTTTGATACCAAAAGATCTTAAATAAGAATGAAAGCATGATTAACATATTCAGTACCATTATAAGTCCTAAGAATCTAAATTTTACAACCACTTTGTCTTTCTACAAAAACATGAAATTCAGCAAAAGTACCAAGGACTTGATCTTTACTATGAAGGAAATAAATCCAAGTTCTACGAGAGTAATCATCAACAAAAGTTAAAGCATATTTAGAACTTGAAATAGAAGTATTTTCCATAGGACCTAAAAGATCACTATGAATTAAAACTAACTTATTATTAGCTCTCCAAGATGATTTATGGGGAAAAGATTCTCTATGCATTTTACCACTCATACATCCATTGCAATCAAACTTAGAAGTAGAAAGCTTAGGTAGTCCATCTACCATATTTTATTTTTGCATTAATGAGATATAATCAAAATTTAAATGTCCTAGTCTTTCATGCCAAATGTGAAAATCAATAGTAGTGAGTAATGAATATCTAGGAGAAACAAATTGATAAAATTTAAAGAGATTATCATCATCTAATTTTGCATCAACAACTATCTGATCAGTGTTAGGATCAATGATATGACAATTATTTTTATGAAACTCAACCTTATAATCTTGACATAATTGAGGAACAAAAATAAGGTTAGCTTTCAAATCAAGAACATAAAGCACATTATGTAATTTACCATTTGGAACAAAAACATTACCAGTTCCTTCAACTTGACAGCAATGATTATCAACTAAAGAAACAGGAATATTCACAGAGTCAGGTTGCAAAGAATCAAAGACTTCCTTATGAGATGTAACATGTTGAGATGCACCACTATCAATAATCCATTCAAGTGGTTTAGAAGCATTAAAACAGATAGTAAAAGTAGAACGAGATTGATTTCCATTAGGGTTGCCATTTGAGTAATTTTGAGAATTACATTTATCATCTTTTTGTTTCTTAAAACAGTTATGAACTAAGTGACCATCTTTACCGCAATAGGTGCAATGAGGCCTACTTGACTGATTATTACTATGATAGTTATTGGAAGGCCTAGAATTATTAGTATTGTTAGATCTTTGATAATTTGATTATTATTTGAATTATTAGTATTGTTAGGTCTTTGATAATTTTGATTAGTGTTAGAAGATCTATTATTATTATGAGATTGAGAGACATATGCATGTTCATGAGTTTTAAGAATGCCAAACTGAATCAATTTAGCTTCCTCTTGACACAACATATTTTGAAAAATAACATAAGTTAATTGAGATGCTAACGAAGGAATAGCTAATTGAGAGTAAATGTTCGTAATAAACTGTTGGAACTGTCTAGGCAAACATTTATGAATAATAATATGAATTATTCTTAAATCAGAAAGAGGAACTTGTAAAATAGTTAGTAAAACTTTAATGGAATCAAACTTAAGCAAGAAGTCATCAACAGAGTTGAAGTCAGTATACCTGAGGTCTTGAAGTTGGTCTTGAAGCTGAATTTTTTGAGTTTCATCTACACTGTCATAGGTATTTTTTAGGATGTCCCAAGCCTGATGAGCTTCTGTACAAGTGGAAATGAGGACATACAATTTGAGACTTAGGGAAATTTTGATTAAGCCAAGTGCTTCCTCATTTTTTGTCTGCCAAGCAGTTTGGTTAGCTTGAGGAGCAGAGGCTGCTAGTTTGGAACTGGCATCAGTGACAATATCTAAAATGTGTCTAAATCTAAATATGAAAGTCATGTGTGTTTTCCATGCATGGTAGTTGGTACTGGTTAACTTAATTTCTGGCATTAGGGTGGTCATGATTAAATAAGGGATGAAAAGTAAAGAACAACTAAACTTGAATGAAAAAATGAAAACTTTATCAGAACTCAGAAAAGAAAAAAAAAAGGATTAAACTAAATGGACTTCCATGCAATAGTAGAAAGCTATAAAAGCTTACGCTAAGGAGGCATGCAAGGAAAAGCAACAAATAGAGGAAAAAAATTGAAACTAAGGTCACTAAAGAGAAAAGAGATGTTGGTTAAGCTGTTATAGATTAACAGATATCGAGAAGAATCTCTTGCATGAAAGGGACAGAAAACTAAATCTATTGCATGCAAAATAAAAAAAAATTTTGAACCTACAGAGAAGTGTTAGAACAAACTATGGATCTAATTTTTACTATGCATGTGTTAAAAGGATGACTGAAATGAACTAAGAGGAACAACAAAGATAAAAAAAGACAATATACCCTGCAAAAAAAAATGTTAGAAATCTGAATATACTAAAAAAGGTTACAGACCTAAAAAGAAACGTTAGCAAAAAAAATATGAAAGAATATAATATTAAACTAATTCTTTTATTAAAAAAAAAACCAAAAAAAAAATTTGAATTTAAATTTCTTTCTAATGAAAAAAAATTAACGAAAAAAACTAACCAAAGATGCTATAGATTCTAAAGGAAACTCTATCTAAAAAAGGTGAATAGAATGAACAGGTGCTAAATTAACATATATTAGAATTTCAAAGCTCACAAAGAACACAGAGATTAAATTGCCAAAATGTTACCAATCTAAGATTTAGTAGAACCCATACATGCGAATATAAACCCCGCTATAAGAATCAATTATAAGCCAAATCACTACATCTAAATCTATGAAGAGAGCAATGAGCATAAATACTATATTTGAATATCCCTTTTATAAGAAACCATAAATGATTATGCAAACACCACAATATAAATCTGAGCTTAGATAAAAAATGATTAGCACAATATAAAAATGACACAATAAGCTCTTTATCAAATGCGAGCAAATCAAAAGTGAGCCAATATCAACCGAAGGCAGAAAGCCTAATAAACAAAACTAAACCCAATAAAGCAAGAAACCAAAGGATCACTCAGGCATCGCAAAGAAAAACTAGGGGTGGCAGGGGCAAACAACTGAGTTTTATTACCACAGAGAACTAAAATACAGTGCATGCAAAAAGAAGGTATGGTAGATGGACTACCTAAGCTTACTACTTCTAAGTTTGATTGCAATGGATGTATGAGTGGTAAAATGCATAGAGAATCTTTTCCCCATAAATATACCAAGGAAAGATTAAATTCTAACACTTGCGCTCTAAGATGAGTCTTCAATAGTCACCATAGAGTCTATGCTCAAGTGCACAAGCACTGAACTTACTCCAGTTGACATCACAAACAAAAACTATCTTCAGGTTCACTGGTAAAAACACACTATCTCATACTTAGACAATTTCGCATTGCGCTCTGACATACTAGCTCTTTGACCTATGCAATCTTCATGTAGATCATATGTTTCCATAATGACAACATCTATGTAACCAACTCAGCCAAATTGCTAATAATCTCCCCCTTTGTCATTGGTGGCAACATATGAGAAAATCAGCTAAGTCTTACAACTTCAAAATCTCAAAATTGTGGCCATAGTATAAAATATATATACTATCCTTATAACTCCAAAAAAAAATCTTATCTCTAATACAGTACTTCCCCCAAGAGTATCAATCCTTATCATTTTCTTATCAATTTTATGCTATATATCTCTCCCCCTTTGACAACAATGACAAAATAAAGGTAAGGAGGGTTACAAAATTGTATTCACAAAAATTTATACCTTAATTCAATATTGCAAAGCCAGTAGGCTTGCAACACCATCTACAAAATCAATCTTTATAGCCTCTAACTCCTCCCATGATTTCTTAATAGAATCTGCCACACTGAGTAGTGCACATAATCCATAAGATGCTATCTCATATGCTTGGAGATTCTCAAAGCTAAACTTTTGAAAAGATGTCTTAGCTGAAAGACATTCTTCCAATTGCCCTTCAGTAATACTTAACTTCATAGAAGTGTGCTCTCTTAAAAGACTGAATCTTTTCATTTTCATGTCCTTTTCATCTTGCAAAATTATGATTTCATCATATATCTTATGAATTTTCTTCTCAACATCAAATACCTTCACATTGGGGCTTGAAAGAAAGTTAGTTTCATTTTGAATTTTTTCTTCCTTCATCTTCATCTTCTGATCTTCTTCTACTGTCAAGGTCTCTAATTTTGTACACTAGATGTACAAGGATTTTCCTCTTTCCAAATTCTTTCTCAAGTCCTTTATACAGATATCAAGATTGTTGATATCATTCCTGATATTCTGGCTAATGTTCAAAATTCTTTTGGCTTCATAGGATGCTTGAGCTTTCACTTTTGCTATATCAGTTAAATTTGTGAACTCACTATCAAAAGTGTTCATCACTTTCTTTTCTTTCTCTAGAGGGTTAGCTTCTATAATTTGTGTAGTTACAATGTCTTGTAACTTCTCAGTAAGCTCCTTCAAGCATCCTTCAAGACTTTTTACTTTCTTATTCTTTCCAATGATCTTGTTCAAGGATGTGATCAATTCCATCTAATCATCATCATCTACTTCCTTTCCCAAATTTTCAATCATAGATGCAATCTAATTCTTCTTTCCAATCTCAGGAGTAAGACTGATATCTTCTTTAGTGGAATTAGGTACTAGTTTTTCTGTCACTCTAGGTTCTACAACTGTGCTCTCTATTTTCCTTTTTCCTTTGGTAGTCTCCTACTCTTCAATATCCAAATTGTCAACAATGTTTTCCTAATTCTTGAATACATTATCATCAGTATCCAAGGTGATCTTAGTTCCTTCTATATTCATGACTTCATCTTCAATGTTTATGGCTAGTGGAGAGGGAATGTCCTCTTGTTCTATTTCACCTTCTTGCTCTGCTGCAACTGATGGTTCTCTAGAATTCTTTGACATAACCTTGATGATTTCTTGCTATGTTTCTGCATTAACTTCTTCATACCTACCTCCCATAATTTGAATGGTTCTCTTCTTGGTTCTCAAATGGGTGCTTAAAGCTTTCATAATCTGACTAAAGTGTGCTTCATCTTTTACAACACAAAGCTTTCTTACAAGCTTTTCTCTAATAGATGTGTCTTTTTCTGATGCTCTCTTCTTCATATTCACAAGTTTATTGTACAAATCATCAGGTATCTTACCCTAAATTGTATCAAACTTCTTATTAGACAAAATCATATGCTTTACCACTGCATTTTCCAGATTTAATCTCTTTGCATAATCATAGAGATCATAATACTTATTCATTCTTGTAAAGTCTCCATCTTGAATGATCTGCTCATTAAGCTTCTCAACTCTAGGTTTCCAAGTTTTCTTCTTAATATAAGTGTCATCATCTTTGATTTCTGCAAATTTCCTCGGAACTAGTTGCACCAAAGTTTTTTGCCTTTTACCTAGTCTAGTAGCACTCTCTTTTACTCTTTTGCTAGGTGTGGAGGAAGTGGATCTAGTGGATATACTTACTTCCTAATCCTTCTCAATTTCTTTGACTTTCACCTTAACTTGTGTTTCTTCTTGTTGTGCTACAATTGATGATAAAGGTGGAATAGACAAAACTTCTTTTTGTCCAATATCTCTGATTACTGTTGTTGTTTTCTTTGCTACCAAGAATTCATGCTCAGTCATTGCTATATCTTTTAGAATTTTCTTGATAGTACTCTCAACTCTTTTCTTTGACTGCTTCTCTTCAAGTAAGGTCTTTGTAGAGTTGAAGTTCTCTTCAAAGGTTCCAAACCTATTATAGTGAGTGTCCAACTTGCACTTAAGTAACTTGCTCACATACTCTTCTGTCTCTACCTCAAATATCTCATAGCCAAGAGGGTCTATGAACTCTATTCTAGGTTCTACTACTTCAATGTAGGTAAAGTCAGTATCAACCATGAAACATATCTCATTTTTATATTTCTCCACAAGAGACTATGGGATCCTTGATCTACTAGACACTATATCCTAAAATGTCTTGATTACCAATACTGCACTCTCATTCAATTTATCAATAACATGCCTCCTGTACACTAGGTTAATCCTTTCCATTGTAGTTTGGCCATCATTCCAATCATTTCCAATGGTGTAAGGAAATCTTTTAAATAGATGAAAAAACATATAGGTGATTAAGGATGAGAATCTAAACTGTGTATACTTAGTCTTCTTAATCTTTTCCAAATTCTCAAATAGTTGAATTTTTAGAATCTCACACATATCAACTTGTACTTTATCAACACACGTCAGATAATCTACATGTATCATTCCAACTTTCATGTCATCCTCTCTTGAGTTTGCACAAAACTTAGTGGTTAGGATCTTACATAAGTATCTGACATCATCTTGTTGAATCTTACTAATCACAATTCCTCTACCATTATAGGATGAATTTGTGTTGTCTATGACTATTTTCCTCATGTTCTTCTCATTTAAAGGAATGGCTCCTATTTTAGATAGTCCAATAACTTCATGAATCAAATCATCTATGATATTTATCACTCTATCTTCTAACCAAAACTTCCCATTATGAATTCTTCTTAGAATTATCTTAGTACATTCTTCATTATCAAATTCATACTTTAATGCATACTTAATGATCTCATTATCTTTCAAATGTTCAAATCCTTGTTTCAATGTCATGTCCTAGTTGTAGATCTTCTGATATTCCTTGGTGAAATCACTATCACTGATAGTCTCTAGTTTGCATCCAAGATAACTTCTAACATTCTCTAGATGTAAAACTCAGTTTGGTACGGATGATAAAGCTAACCTAGGATCATCTTCCAAGGGTTCTATTGGTTCCCTTTTCATCTTAGGTCTATTTTTATCTCTGAAATTGTGAATTAAAGAAACATCCATGATTTACTCTAATTCCTTTACTAATTTAAAGATTTTCCAAGTAAAATACCTCGATTTTGTGATTTAGGGCTTGCGTAGATTCGACACAAAATTCTTCTCCAAATCCTTGCAAAATGCTTCCAATCACTACTCTTTGATCTCCTTAACACTTGAATTCTCTTTGATGATCAAATAATATTGATCATGACCTTTTATTAATTCAATCTCACTTAGATCTAACATCACATTCAATTCTTTTGCCGCTTCTTTCCAAAAGGCTAATTCTGCTAACCTGCAAAACTTAAAACTTCTTGCGATCTCGCAAAACATAATATTTTTCTTTGTGCTCTTAACCACAACATTAGAACATCATATACTACCTTGCATTAATTGCACAAGAATCAATTCATCATATATCTACTTCTAAACTAATCTAAGTTCCTATTCGACTACAATTTTCATAGATTAAGTACTTTGAGATGGGTCAGGTAAAGATTCATTCTTACCTTTTAATACTTCACCTTCCTGATTACCTTCAATGTTGAATATGTATCCTTGATCTATTCTTTTGATAAACTTCACTTCATCTGAATTACTACAACATCCTTTCTGACTATTACTTGCATCTTCATTTCTTCTTGCATGACTTCTAGGGTTAGGATTGGTATGAAAAACTCTATTTCATTCTGCAGAAGCTTGCTATGAGTCCAATCTTGTTGCATATTTTACAAACTATTTCATTGTTCACATATCTTGGTCAAGGTTGATTGATCTGTGATCTACAATTTCTAGCAATGTGTCCAACCTTGTTGCATCTATAACATATTACTCCATTTCTTCTATTCATATCTTCAGTAGGTTTCTTATCTACATTGTTAGTATTCTTAAACATTCTACTACTATTATTATTCTCAATAAATTTAGATTTCCTACATTCAATATCTCTATGTCCAAAACCATGACAATTATAACAATAACCATTAAGAGGTTTGAATTTCTTACTTGTGCAATCTCTCTTCATATGATCAATAGTATTACAAGAAAAACATCTACCTTTGAATTCTCTTTGCATACCTTTGGGTGATTCCTCTTGCTTAGGTGATTCTTCTTCCTTAGGTGTATCTTCAAATTTGTTAATCTCATCAGACTTCTTCTCATCTATTTTTTTAGATATTTTTAGATCTAGTTCCTTTCTTTCTTCATTTTCTTTAAAAGTGTACCAATCTTATCATAGAATGGTTTTTGATAAGATATTTGTTCATCAATCTTCTCACTATTTGAATATAGCCTTTCAAGTTGTTTTTTGGATTGAGTTAGTTCACCTTTCACAATTGCATTGTATTTCTCAAGTTCAACATACTGCAAATTGACTTTCTCAAGTTCAGATGTTACTTTACCAAGTTTAGATTTTAGTCCTTCATTTTCAATCTTTAGACTTTCATTCTTAGATTTCAGATTTTCTTCATTCTTTCCATTTCCATCTTTCAAACTAAGCTTTAGATTTTCTATCTTCAGGTCATGCTTAACGATCTCATTTTCTTTTTCTAAATTGTCATCACAATCTTCAATGAAAACTTCGGATTCCTTTTTAGATTTCGGATCCTCCAACTTGTTTTTCAGTTTCTCAATGAGGTTCTTTGCATCATCATATTTTCTTTTCAGAGTATCTCTTTTATTAGTAAGAATATCAATCTATTCAAGAGCTTCTTCAAGATTCTTTTGTATTTGATCCATATCCATAGAGATCTTACTCAAGCTGCTAGGCTTTCCTTGAATGATTCTTTTTCGAGTAACTAAGCTCTGATACCAATTGTTAGAAATAGGGAATACTAAGAGGGGGGGTGAATTAGTATTCTACAAACTTTTACTTTTGCCTAATTATGGATATAACATATTATCTTAACACATGCATAACATAAGAAGCTAAACAACATGCATAGCAATAAAACTAAAGAACTCATTACACATTATTTGTTCTCGAGAAAACCCTGGCTAAGGGAAAACCCCAGTGGGGATGGTACCCACAAAGATCCACTAATCAAAATTATCCTGTTAAGGATGTTGACCCTATTAGGAGTCTATTACATGCATATAGTGTCTCAATCCTGATTAAGGGACTATAGGCCTTGTTAGAAGCCTCAACCCTATTAGAAGTTGGTAGTACAAAAAGTGATTACCAGATGAGCCCACTACCCAAACAAGTAATGTACAATTTTTATTGATTACAAAACTAGGTCAAGGTACATAACCTTATACTACTTGCATCAATATTTTTTCTCTTCTCTTTCACTATCACTATTACATTACATTTGTTCCTTCATCATTATATCCTGCTTACAATTTACAATTACATTTATACAAGTTATTAAGATTAATAACTTTCCAGTCGGCTATCATATTAAAAAATAACTTTATCCAAGGGTTAAAATCTAGGATGTCATCTCTTTATATTGTTAAGTCATTATTTTCATAAACAAAATAATCGCTTAACTCTTTACCAATTATGTATTCATATTCTATCCTGTCGGCTTAACATTTTCTTTAGAAAAACTGTCATAACTTCTTCTGTACATGCCGTACTAACTTGCACTCTAAGATGAGTCTTCAATAGTCACCATAGAGTCTATGTTCAAGTGTGAAAGCACTAAACTTACTCCAGTCAAGATCACAAACAAAAACTATCTTCAGGTTCACTGGTAAAAATACACTGTCTCATACTTAGACAATTTCGCATTGCACTCTAACATACTAGCTCTCTAACCTGTTTGATCTTCATGTAGATCATATGTTTCCATAATGACAACATCTATGTAACCAACTTAGCCAAATTTCCAACAACATCTTGCCAAGGTCTATCAGGTACAGGATAAGGTGTATACAATCCCGAATTCTAACTAGTTCCTTTTGCTACTTGACAAATTCTACAACCTTTAACCATTCTTTGTACATCTCTATAAATCTGCAGCCAAAAGTATCTTTCTAAAATCAAATTCATGGTCTTATCAATCCCAAAATGTCCAGCAAGTCGACCACTATGTTTCTCCTTCATTATGTTCTCTCTCATAGATCCTCTAGGTATGCACAACTGAACTCCTTTAAACAACATGTCTTCTTGAATGAAATAATCAGTCCACTTATCACTCACTGTGTGTTCTTTACAAGATTTCCAAGGCTCTAAAAAATCAATATCAGTCTCATACAAACACTTCAAATCATCAAAACTAAGTACCTCAACTCTCATCTCTATCAGCTGAAGGCATCGGCAACCTTATTTGACTGTCCACTCTTATGCTTCAATGAAATTCAAATATTTTGTTCTTCCATTTCTCTTGTAAATGTTTTACCATCAAACAAGCATACTCAAACTATAGTACAATGACCTTCATCAAACTTCTCTACCAAAGGAAATAACACTTGTTTCTTCCCATCCATCCAAATAGTATATCGATTCAATCTACCATCACGCAAAGTGATGCAGGGGCATCCCTGAGGCAAGTCAAAAACCATGTGATTAAGAGAAGTCACCATGAAACCAAGAAGACATCCAATCCTATCAGTTGGAACAAGCACTAGAGTTTCATCATGTCATCTTGTGATGGACAATGATGAATAGACTAATGGTTTTAAAATGTTTTAAGGTGTTTAAATTTGCATAATGTTTAAGTTTTCTTGTTTGTAATAATGGTTAAAGGATTGATCTTAAGATCTCCTTGTAACCCATCCACTTGTATGACTATGACCCCTTGGTATTGTTATAAGCCTTGGGTATCATTAGTCTTTGGATGCAATCTGATTGGTAGGTGTTTATTAAGTGTCTATTAGGTGTCCTTAGATGTTTTTAGGATGTTTGGAGGTCCAAAGTGACTTTAGTAAGGTTCTTAAAACTTAAAATTTCATTCTTTACCTTATCGGCAAAAAAATTGCAAAAAGATGTAATGCAACTTTAAAAGTTGCTAAGCAAATTACTGTTGTTTGTGGGGATAAACTATTCTAACCATCTAAAATGGTTATGAAACTATCTACAGAGCTATATTAGGATGCCATTGATCAAAGAAACAAAAGGAGAAGACATTTTGTAAGAAGTTTGCTTTCAAAAACTAATAAAATAACTCTATTTTAGAGTAGTTTCTGAGTAAAAACATGTACTGTACGGCTGTACGGATTGGGAGAAGTGAACTAAACCCTCTGGAAGTTGAATTAGTTCCATCAGATGCTTTGAGAGTTGGTTTGGTGAATTCAATCGGTTTTGAATCAAAGTTATTGTGTTTTTACTGAACCCTGTCTACAAACCCTTGTTTTTCAGGGTTTGATTGCTTTTATGGCCATAACTTGAGTCTTGACCATGGAAAATTCTTCATTCTTGGCAAGATGAGAGTTAGGGTAATTTATTTTAATATTTCAAAAGCTTTGGAGCAGGGTATTAAGTCTGTGGGTTTTGGGAGTAAGCCCTAGATCAAGAATCTTAATGTTCTTGACTAGAAATTGATGGATTATGTAACATCAGCGGGTAGCGACTAGTATAGGACCTAAAAATTTGTTGAAACTAGATCTCTAGAGCATGGTGGACAATTCCAAGCTCTGACTTTGGCTTCACAACCCAATTTTCAAGTGCTTTGTTAAGGAACCCACACCTAAGGCATGCATTAGGTCTACGGACTCAATGAAGAAATTGATGTGCAGGAGTGAGATCAGGGTCTGAGAGTTGGAAGTCTGAAAGAACATCAAAAAGGGTGTCTAGAAATCATATAATGTCCTAGGGTCCTTTCTTGAATTGCAGAGTTATTGGGGTAAATCAGGTTTGGGAGACCTAGTTGAATTCCTAGGTGCATTGAAGATTGCCAAGTCCCAAGCATTTGGGTGGTTAACCATTGGTTGGAATTGTTTGTTTTAATGAAGGTGAAGATGTTTATGACCACTGATTGGTTTGTCAAAGCATACAATAGTGAAAGTCTTATTTGATGGAAAAATAGGGAACTTGTCCCTAGAAGGGCATTTTTGAATCAAGTTGGATTGTATTTCAGGGTTGTAGAGAGTATATTGAAACCTTTTAAATTCATGTCATTGCAGAGTTTACACCTTTCCATATTGGAATCAGAACCTAAATGAGTGATTGAACCAATTTGGTGTCTTGAATTGGGTTGGGGCTTAAGACCAAGTTTCTTGCTGACCACTCTACATCACAAAGCTTTCCTATCATACTACCAAGGTCTACCCAAAAGAATATGACAATAGTCCATAGGCATAATATCACATAAGACTTCATCATGATAATTCCCAATTTTTAATTTAACAAGGCATTGTTCACTTACAAGTAGTTTATGCTCCTTTTGGATGCAAGCAATATGGTAAGGCTTAGGATGTTTCAATCTCTACAACTGCAATTTGTTAACCAACTCTTCAGATGCCAAATTATTAGAACTTCCACTATCAATGATTACCTTGCAACACTTATCAATGATCTTACATCTAGTTCTAAACAAACTTTTCCTCAAAAAAGGTTCCTCATCAGCTTCTTCATTCCACAAGATTCTTCTTAGCATCAAGTTCTTACCATGTTTAGGTTCATTAGACACTTCCTCAACTTCTTCACAAGCCAAATTGTTTCTACCATTACCTCCAGTCTTCTTTCCAAAGTTAGTACATTCAAAAGCTCTATGTCCTTCTTCACCACATTTATAATAAGTACCTTTAAACCAAGATTTCTCTTCTCTTTTCCCACTATTATTATTCCTAGAGTAACCAGTATAGCTACCTCTAGAGTAATTACCTCTTTTAGTAGGTTCATCTTTCCATCCTTTATCTTGCACTGCATTGTTAGATCTACTACTTTCTCCATAAGATCTGCCTCTACTTCTTTGAAAACTGCCACCTCTTCCTCTTTGTCTTTGTTCATGTATCTTTGTCAATCTTTCTTCAGCCTTCAAAGAAAATTGGTATGATTCTTCCACACTATCAATCTTCACATAACTGATCTCATCTTGAATAGATGTCCTTAGGCCATTTAGATATCTAGCCACTTTCTCAACTTCATCATCCACATGTCTAGATTTGATATCTAACTTGTAAAATTCCTTAGTATATTCTTTCACACTCATGTCCTTTTGTCTCAAATTATGCATCTTTCTCATCAAACTAACTTGGTAGTTAGCTAGAAGAAACTTCTTCTTCATCTTTCCAAGCATCTTCATCCATGTCTTCATCTTTTCTTTTCCTCTCTTCTGTCTCTTAGTTTGCAAATGATCCCACCATAGAGATGCATGCCCTTTCAACTTTGTGACTATTATCTTGACCTTCTTATTATTAGGAGTACCTTCATACTCAAAGTATTTATCCATCTCAGAGATCCAATCCAAAAGTGTATCGGTCTCAATTCTTCCATCATAGCAAGAAAATTCAACCCTAGGTTTAGAGTTAGCCTTAGAAAAAACTCTCAAAAGTCTTTCCTCATCTTGTTCAACTTCAGGTTCAAGATTAGATTCTACTTCTTGTTCTTCATCACTAACATCTTCAAGATGTGCTCCTCTTCTCTGGGTTGTCTCTATAGCTTCATGCCTAGTTGCAATCTGCCTCAACATATCCATGATAACATGATCATTTCCTCTACCATGAACTATCTTAACAATCAGGTTCCAGTAAGATCATACCCTTCTACAAGTTATAGGTCAGATCTTAGGTCCACCACCCTACAAAAAATCCAATAAGGTTCTCCATGATCCAATTCATAAGAAATAACTTGCTCTGATACCACTTGACGCAAGGGTAGGGTAGATACAAGAAGAATCAAGCATAATTGACTCCACTTGAATCAATAGCAAGCCCTACTCAGAGTTACACAATGAAAGCAATATAATATTATTGAAATAAATGGAAACAAAATGGATATGAGGCAATCAACTGGTAGCAACAATAGATAATTTATATTATTTCTTTCAACATGCCCGACTGTGAGGCCTTCTAGGTTTCGGCCTTATAGAATGAGAATTATGAAATCAAAATCATAGCTTCCATCCTATCTTTGTATCCAATGATGTATCTTGATAATACTTACTAGATCTACCTATTGATTCCCTACTACATGAATCTAGACTCCTTATATAGCCAGCTAAGCCACAAGTTAGCCAGTTAGGTATTTAATTGCATTATAGGTCCAGTCTAGAAGATTTAAATCAAAACTAATGAAAGAGTGATCACTAATTCATGCACCTTTACATTTAGGTCCACACATCACCCAAGAACATTCCCTTAACTATGAAAGGCCCCATTTCATCACACGAAACTACACAAGAAGAAACACTCCACATTTTGCATGTAAACTGGTAAAAAATAGGTCCCCGAGAAAAATGGTCATAACTTTTTACTCATAATGAATTAAGACTTGTGCCCTTAGGAGATGATATTAATTTAGGTCCTCTTGAATTCAATAAGAGTTAAAAGTCTGATTCCTTAAGGATCAACTTCACCACTATGCACAATCAACACCAAAATTGGAGGAATGTCTCCGACGGCAAGGAAAATAGCTGTAACTTTGAAATAGTCCATCCAATCTTTATGTGCTCATAGGAGAAGGTTCCCAAATAGGTCCTCAACATCATGTAAGCTTCACACACCATGAAACCAAAAAATGCAATAATTAAAGGAAAGAAACAGAAAATAGGTACAGAAACTAGGAAATGTTTTTGGTTGATGCAAGATTTTCCTTTAGACCCAAGATGCTCCTGCATCAAGAAGGCAATTGGGTGTGCACCATTTGACCTTGTATATGGAATACATGCAAGAATGCTTCAAAAAAACTTGTTAGAAATGTACAAGTTTGTTAAGCTATATGATGGTGATTTAGATGATGAGATGCAATTAAGGATTGAGGATTTGATCAAGCTAGATGAAACCAGAAGGGAATCAGCTTTAAAGAATGCTAGGATGCAGTTATAAGTTAAGAAATTGTATGACAAGAAAGTTGTAGAGAGAAAATTTGAACTAGATGACTTGGTACTACTCTATAATACCATATTGGAGGATAAAGGGAAACATGGAAAATTTGACCCAATTTGGTTAGGACCATATTTTGTTCACAGAAAATGGGGACCAGATTCATATCTTGTTAAAGATCTCAATAGTGTTATTCAAGAATTACCTGTTCATGGACAATTCTTGAAGAGATACTTATATTAAGAGGTATTTTTTCTTTCCATGAGTAGTAGTTAGGATTTTGTACATATTGTAATTTATTGTACATGTGTGGTGTGTTTCTTTCCTGCCTGGTGTAGTCATTATACATAGGTTTTTCTCAGTGCTCTTTGCATGTTGTCATTGTGTCAAGTTTGTGCTCTGCTCTCCCAAAAATTATAAGTTCTTTCATGGGCACATGTTAACCATCATCCCTAGACAAAGCCACTATTAGCCAATTTTTATGTACCTTCAAAGTCTGTGAAAAATTTGCATTCATCTTGGAAAACTAGGTCTTTTTACTTCTTAAGGTTTCATAAATTGTTATGCTTATTTCTTAAAAATCTACCCTTGATCTATTTTCATGTTACTTTTTCATGTTACTTATGTCCTCTTTCTAGCACATGGTTTTTATTTCCTTTTTCTCACCGGGTCTCATAATGTTTAAGTGTTGAAAAATTTCATCCAACGATTAGGTGACTAAGGAATGTCATATGGTATTCGTTGAATCTCAAAGTTCTTAGTAGTTAGTTGTTTTTATTTAGTGACCTAGCGAATGTGTTGTCTCTAGTTCTCATGATCCCTGGTGCTTTCCTTCAAACATTCAATGACCCAGTGTGATAGTCTTCTCCCATTCACTTAATTAAATGGTTAAGTCCTATAGTATTCAACAATCAAGCGTGGACCATTGATGTAATTCTTGATCGACAGTGGTCTTTTTATCTCATAATAGACTGTGCAGTTAGTGATGTATCCAATGATTCAATGATAATGGTTATCTCTTATTGACTTGATTTTGGCAGTTATCATGAAAGTATTCAGTGATCAAGCGAATAGTGTGTTCACTTAATTTCCAGGTCCTAGCAGTTAAATGAAACATGTCTAGTGATTTAGCAACAAGGTTGTCAAAATGATAAAATTTCTTTAGTCGCGTGATCTCTGAATGTAAATTGATAGGTAAGCTTAAGTTATTCAATGACTTAGTGAATGTAGTGTTCACTCAATCTCATGATAAAATAGTCAAGCCTTTAAACATTTGGCAATTCGGCGATA
This sequence comes from Chamaecyparis obtusa, assembly GCA_027943335.1. Lineage (NCBI taxonomy): Eukaryota > Viridiplantae > Streptophyta > Pinopsida > Cupressales > Cupressaceae > Chamaecyparis > Chamaecyparis obtusa. The sequence continues at coordinate 1,972,084 of BSBK01006215.1, forward strand.
GTTGTGGATGGCATTGAAGATCAATGGCTAGTATTTAATCTCATGATTGAACCTGAGTTAAGAGAAATATCTAGAAAATATGAGATTAAAGGTGTTCGTTGAATCTAATGATAGAACCAAGGTTAGTTAAGGCATTCAAAGAATATGAGAAGATAATTTTCACTGAATCTCATGATAAACCGAGAGTTAAATAAAACATTTGGAGATTAAGTGATGCAGTTGTCACTGATTCTCCAAATAAAGACTGTGGTCAAGTTTGACATTCTCAAGTTTGAAGGAGGCTTTCAGTCACCTATTTTCCATATGCATGATGAGTTAAGTAATGGTTTATGAGATTAAGTGATGTCTTCAATCATTTATTCTTGAGAGGTAACCATGGTTATTTTATTTTCCTCAAGATTCTGAGAATGCCTTTGGTCGCATATTCTCCTAATAAGAGTTGAGTTAAGGTAAAGGTTTCAAGATTCAGCATGCTCTGTTGATGGATTTAATATCAGACAGTGATCACCAGTTCGTAGAATCAAACTAGGGGTCAAGAAAAGATTGCGAGATCTTTCAAATGCTTCAGTCGTGTGTTCTCCTGATCAAACTAGGGTTAAGTGAAACATTGAGTGATCACGAGATTCCTTCAGTCGTTCAATTTCTAGGAAAAGGATGAGTTAAGTTAAAAGTCTAGCGATTTAGTGGTGGCCATTGATGTAAGTGAAATCGAGTGGCTATCACTGGATCTCTAGATAAAACCTGAGTTAAAGAAAACATTCAACAATCAAGTGAATCCAATATTTGTCGATTCTCCCAATTAAACCATAGTTAATGAAAATGTTGAGTGACCTAGAAAATGCCTTCAGTCATGTGATCTCTAGATAACTTAGAATTAAGGTGCTTGCCAAGGTCAAAGTGGGTCTAGTGCTAGGTATGTTGAGGTGTTCATTTCTGATTGGTCACTGAAGGGAAATGATGATGTGTCTGGTTAATTTCAAAAGATCAATTGACTGTTGTCAATTTATAAGGACTATCCAATGTGCCAAGAAAGATGATGATCAAGGGCTATATTTGAAACTTGATGGATTGGCTGTTGCTTCTAGTTTTTTTAAAAAATGATTAAGGGTTTTTGCAGGGTTTGTTAAAGTGAGCCTGAATATAACAAAGCCATATTAGATTTTGATTCTGTTCCAGATGGTGATGGATGAGAATTTATTAGTAAGATGCAGGTAGTCATCTTGATCTGATCTATTTTCCTATAGAGCCATGTCAAGCTTCATCCAGTGGGGAGGCCATGGAACAAGGTGGCATGGATAAGGGGAGCCTGATTTCTTAGAAGAGTTTGTCAAATTTCTCCCAGGATCGAATCAAAACAAAAAGGGGTACACATGGACATCAAAAAATGATGTTTTATCTTGGGATAAGAGCACCAAACCAAAGAAGAAAAGGCTTGCACCTATTGATTTGGAAGAAATTGAGGAGGATTAAGAAACATCTAGCACCTGATCATTGAGCACAAGGAGAATAGTCATCATGAAAAGGATAGTGTAAGTTAGCCGGTTGAGGCAGTCACTTTCCATGCAACAACCTATGAGACTAGTTTGAACATTTGCAGATAAAGGTGCCACCTGTTGAAGATATCAAATGATTTGGAAAATATTCCTCCAGTCTCTATCCAATTTTGTGTAATCATTTGTAACAATTTTTTTCTTTAGTGCTTTTCCTTTCCTAGCTATCTAAAGTTTGTTGCATCTTGATTCTTCCAAGATTCCAAGATGGCTAGTGAATGCTATAAGTAAGTAGTTTTAAATTTTTGCAAAGGATGTTGAAATTGTTAATTGAATAGAATACAATTTTTTCTCTCCAATTTTTATTCAGGCATTCTACCATTATCAATGTACTTATACAGAAAATATCAATGAGAATATATTACAATTCATTCTCAAATTTGTGTATGTCAATATTGCAAAGAAAAATTGATATATGGCTTACAAATTAGGTTGTGAATTTATGTTTTAGTTCTCTTTCAAGGAAGGGGTAAATTCTTTAAGATAATTTCATAGGGTTTGTACTTTTTAATAGGAATTGGATGTCTGAATGTGAGAATGAGAGGGACAATTTGCAATTCATTTGTTTTGAATTCTAGGAGTGTTTGAATGGTTTTTTCTATTGATGTATGTTGTTGATAGCTCTGTACCCTAGAATAAGACACTGGTCTATTCTTTAGAAGCATCTCTTCAACATAAAATAACCTATAATTCATAAAATCTTTAAATCAAAATAAGTAATACTCATGTTACATGATATAAGAAAGCTTTCTAATTACTTTCAAGAAGTGAATTCATAGGTATACCTGCCTTATCATTAAGGATTAAAGTGTGGAGGATCATTTCCTTGATCCTTGTTAATTGGTCCTTTTCCTTGAAAGATTTGGAGTGGGTTTCAAGAGTCAATGACATTAGTATGTTAGTTATATTGTAAATCTACAAATGGAAAGAAAATGAGCCAAAAAGTTCTAAACTTTTCCATGCACAATAGCTCTGTAATATATGTATAGGTATGTTTTCTTTTAAGTTGTGTGTTTATTTTGGTTGTGTGTTTGATTTTCATAGTAGGTTAATTTTATGTTTGGTCTGCCATCCAGAGATTCTAGGTTATTTGTTATGAACTTGTATTAAAGCATCCATAGATAGAGCCATTGTTGGAGTAAATTCTAGGTGTTATGAGAAATTTCACCTTTGGTCTTGTTGACATCCAAATCCATCCTTTGTCTAATTTATTTTATGACTCTGTAATAAATTATCCATTTGAAATCTGAGTCTCAAGTTTGCAAAAAAATGTTTGAATATCCTTTCCCTAGGTCTTTTTGTCCTCGGTAGGGTTTTATTTTTGAAGTATGTCTTAAGTGTGCCCTAGATCTTTTCTATTTTCATGTTACTTTTTAAGGCACTTAAGTTTGCATATGTGCATGTGGTCATTCATCTTTCATAATTTTCACCGAGTCTCATAAAAAAATTATTAAGTCCTATTTCATTCAGTGATCAAGCGACATGGTTTGGATCTCATTTTGTTCTATGCAGTCGTGTGATATCTAGTTAAGTCCCAATGGTTAGTAAATCCATTTGGAAATCTGGAAACAATGCTATCTCCAATTCTCATGATTCTTGGTAGTTTTCCTTAAACATCTAGCAACCCAACGTAGCGGTCTTCTCCCATTCGCTTGATGTAGCGGTGAAGTTCTAAAGTTTCCAGCAATCAAGAAGAGGTTGTTGATGAAAAAATTGATCAATAGTTATTATTATATCTCATCATTAACTTTGCAGTTAGTAATGAATTTGGAGATTCAGCAAGGCCATTATCTCATAATCTCTAAGTCTTGGTAGCTAATAACAAAACATTTAGCGATCAAGTGAATAAGGTGTTCGCTTAATCTCTAAGACCCAATGGTTAAGTGTGAAACATCTGGCAATTCAGTGATGAGCATATAAAATGGAAAAGATTTCTTCAGTCGCGTGATCTCGAGATATTGGTTGATAGTTAAGGTAAGCCATTCAATGACTTAGTGAATATAGTGTTTTCTTAATCTCATGAAGTTGACAGTTAGTGAATTTTCATTCTAAGATTTAGCGACAAAGGGAAAGGCACCAGTTATCTCATAATCTTGTAATAAAATGGTTAAGTATTAAGGCATTAAGTGATTTAGCGAGAACCGTAGATAATGTAAAAGATCAACGAATAATGATTAATCTCAAGATGTGACCAAGGTTAAGGAATTTATATAGCAATTCAAAGATAGTGGTGTTCACTGAATCTTGTAACATAACCAGGGTTAGTAAAGGTATTCTGAGATCATGAGAACATAGTTTTCACTGGATCTCAAGATTAAACTTGAGTTAAGATAAATATTTGGAGATCATGAGCTATAGTGTTCACTGAATCTCATGATGTAACTGAGGTTAAAGAGATGACATGGAGATTGTGAGAACATATTCAGTCGTCGAATCTCAGAGAAGGACTGAGGTTTAGTTAAAGTTTATGAGATTCAGAGAAAGCTTTTAGTCACCAGATTGTGCAATCAGATGTGAGTTAAAGTTAAAGGTTTGAAAGTTGTATGAGGGACATTGATGCAGATGAAATTAGATGGTGGTCGCCAAATCTCCTAATGATACCGTGGGTTAGGAAATCATTCAGAGACTATGAGAATTCCTTAAGTCTCTTGATCTCATAATAAAACTATAGTTAAGTAAATCATTTAGAGATTACGAGATGGCTTCAGTTGTTGAATCTCCAAATTAAGTCAAGTTAAGTTCTCATAAATGAATAAAGAAAAAGAGTTGTTCTGACATGGAAAGGTACTCTGTCAAGATGGTAAAAGTACATATATTAGCCAATCAGATGTCAAGTGAGGGTTTTTATCAGTTTTCAAGGGTTTTAAACAAATTACATAGTAATCATTTGTTTTTCTTTCTTTCCAAATTTTAAATCATAACTATTAGCATCTCACCATTATGGCTAGCTATGGTTTGAATTTGATCTTATGTAGAAGTGAATGCTGAAGTGACTTAGGAAAGATTTGCAGTGATCTTAGCAATTCCTACACATTCAATGAGAAATGATATATAGATAGGACATTCATGCATTTACATTTAACATTTTTTTTAGAGAGCAATTGAGAAGTTCAAAGCTATTGTAGTGTGTGTTTGAGAAGAATAAGTTTGTAGAGTTTAGAATTGTCTAGAATTGCAAAGATGAGCCAACCAGAATCAATCTGAGCCTTATCTAGTGAGGAGGCTAAGGAACAGGGAGAAGAAGATAAAGAAAAATCCAAATTTTTAGAATAATTTATCACTTTTCTCCCTAGATCAAATCAAAATAAAAAGGTTTGTGATGAAATTTTTCTTGACTACATGGAAGATTGTAGAGATCTTGTTACTCCCTCATGTTTTGGTTTCATGTTGTTCAGTTAACTTTATAATAACCATAGTAGAGCCATCCCCATTTGTAATACATGGACTCTAGGCATGGCCAAGTTAATTTTTCCAGATGTATTCTTAGATGTTGACCTCATGCATGAGTTAGCCAAACTCTATGACCATGTATGAAAGACCATCAGAAAGAGTGATTAGTCAGACCTAGTGACTCTAGGTAGGGGATATTTAATGAAGGATTTTGGTTTATATTATTCATCTTCCATAGAGATAAACCTCAAGAAAGAAAAGGAGAAATATGCAAGCCAATTAGGGCTTGTAATAATCTAGATTGCCCGGCATATGCCTATAACTGGAAAATATTTTGCCTCTCTCCCAACACACATGAAAGATCCTTATGAGTATAAAGCCCTCCATTTCTATATGAAATATCTATCCTATGGGTTATGTAGAGTTTTAGGGATAGATGGAGATAAAGAAATGATGCCAGTAGATATATTGATGATGATCCTGGAAATCCAAAATTTAAATGCTAATATAGATTACGATTACATTCCATGTATGATGATTAAAGATGATAAGAGGCCAATAAATTTCATGCATTATTCTCTCTTAATACATATGATTTTGTATTATAATATTAATAGTTTGGATGGGCATATGCTGAGACCAAGAATAATGTTTGAGGGATAGCCCAATCCTGTGTAGCTCTGGTTGAGAGTGTGGAACTACACCTCAAATGAAAATGATTTCTATGCATTTCAGAATTGGATAGTTTTGCCATTTTTAAACATATTAGGAACAAATATAACAAGGTTAGCAGTTATATTGTTAAGGCTTATTAGGCCTAAGGAATATGTGGACAAGTGGTAGATGGGTCATAATTAGGGAGATTTCTTCTTGGGCCAGAGCTACACATTTATTAGAGTTTATGGATGCCTACAGCCCCCACACATACTCCCTAAATATGTGCCACCAAAAATTTTCCAATTAGAATTCATATGGAAATTAATTTGAATTGATAAAGGTACTTGGAACCTCATAGAAAAGGTACTTTCACTCCTTGGTAGTTCAGATTATCAAGTTTCCTATTGGTAAAAGGGCATTTCCACAACTTAGTACATGGCTGAATCACTTTAGGATGGCCTCTAGTGTGTACAGGTATGTGGACTTTGAAGATTTTATTAAAAATTCTAGGAAGACACTCATCCCCAACATTGGTACTATCAAGGAGCACAAGGGGTGTGATGATGAGGATGTGACAAGAAATATGTTGGATGAAGATGAGATAAGAAGGAAAATTACCAAATAAGAAAGGTTGGAATTGCCTTTGGAGGATTTTTCCCTAACCTCCCCTATTTGAAAAGAATTAATAGAATGGTGGAGATGTATGATAGTCTCTCCAACCAATTAGAGGCTCAACTTGAAGGAAAAAAAGAGGTAAAAAAGGACTATTCTTCTTTAGACTATAAAGAATACAGTGATGAATCATAGGAAGGAAATAGTCCACCCCAAGATAATGAGCCCCCTATCATTGATCTGAGCCAAGATGCCCTTGAGGAAGAGGAAGTATTTGAGCCTCCTCAAAAGAAACAAAGACTTGAGGAAGGTGATCCTTCAAGAGGAAAGAAACAAAAGAAGGAAGCTGATAGGGTTGCAGCTTTAGTGCCTGGTGATAGGGCCTACTATCACCATATGAGGAAGACCATTAGAGAAGGAAAGAATGTGGCCTCACAAGAAGTGGAGTTTCCCCTACTACTTGGCAAAGATGAAAGGGAAATGTACTAGGAACAATTGATTAGTGATGATCAATTCATCGAGAGTGAGGAGTTTAAGAATTTCCTAATATGGAGGAAGCAACAGGAGATTACAAGAACAATGGCTAAGGGCACTAATCTAGATCATGAGGCACTAAAAGCCTTAGCTCCTTATGATCTAGAATTAGAGACTATCTCTATTGAGGATGTTAGGATACTAGTCAAGACTAGTAGAATGCTCCTAGTGCCAGGGTGGGATCTAACATCTTCTTTCATTATTGGTCAGATTAGAAGACAACCTGAGGGAAGTCTCTCATATGAAACCCAAATTAGTGATATGATCAGAGGATGTGGGTATGATTGTAAATCTTAGGCTTTAGGAATGTGGTCCCTTGCACCAAGAACTCAGAAGCCTTCCCTAGTCAGCATAGAAGAGAAAATGGAGGGGTGCAAGATCATATGGAGTGTTCAAAACACTAGTGATCATGAGGTGTCAAAGGTAGTGACACATTTTGCCCACCTAAATGAAGCTAAGATTGCCCAACTGTCAAATAGATATGGCAAGTTATTTAATGATGGTATTGGTCTGGAAAAGGATAGAGACAAAGGATTGATGAAAATCAAAGTCCTTGAGGATGAGATTGAAGAACTGAAAGCAAATCTTGAAGAGGCTTCTAAGGAAACTCCTCGTCTAGTCATGAAAATTAAAGCTATAGTACAATTAGTGGTAGAAGTTCCTATTGAGGCAGCAGAGGAATCAGAGAAGAACATGCTAGGTGTAGCCTTAAAGGCCCTCTCTGATACCATACAACATAGATGTGAGATAATCAAAGGGAAAATGGAAATAGTCCATAACTCATACACTATGTTACAAAGGACCAACAAGAATGTAAAGGATGCTATGAATACTTTAGAGCCACTTTTTAGCATATGGTCTAGTAGGGGTGCCATGTTTGAAAAACTTGAATTGTTGCAACCACATAGGTAAGATATCCCAGAGACAGTTACTGAAGTGGGGGAAAACATAGAGTTAATTGGTACCACTTGGGGTTTTTTCAAGGGCAAGGCCAATCAAGTAAGGACCAAAATGGACATGTTTGGCCCAGATTTTAGTAAATACTTCCCTCCAATTTGCATAGATAGTGGTAACATCATGGATATTGAGGAATGGAAGTTGGGTATGAATCAGTTAATGACTAGGTAGGAGGCCTTCCTAAAGGATGATGGTTCCCTGGACATGGAAAAGTTCAACAATATTCTAGATGACACTTTTAAAGTTGAAAATGAGTGCAATAGATTTGTTGTTGATACTAAATCCATTATTGATTCAAGGTGGGACAAGTAAGTCAAGCTATTAAAGAGACTAAAAGTATACACCTAGCTTACAAAAGAAGAGGTTGTTGCATGGGACAAAAGCACCAAACCAAAGAAGAAGAAGCCATCATCTATTGATGTAGAGGTAATGGAAGAAGAGTGAATTCCAACATGGCACTTGATCTTTGAGCATGGGGAGACTAACTATCTTGAAGAGGATGATCTAGGTTAGCTGGTATAGGTGGATATCATTCACAGAACAACCTTCAATAGTTAGTTTGAATACCAATAGATAAAGGTGGTGTTAGGGATTTTTCTTGTAGGATCAAACTAACTTTGAATTTAGGCTTCTTGAGGCTGATTCAAACAAGAGAAAGACCTAATTACTGAGGATTGGATAAGATCCTCCTTCATTTTTGAGCTCCACATACTCAAGCAGGTATTACCTTTTAATGATAACTAATTACATAGTATTTATATGAGTGGACACTGATCTGCCTTTAATTCTTCTTAGTGCATCAATCTATAGAATACTCTACATATGACCATGATCAATTTGATGCAGAGTTTAAATGGGAAAAACATGACTATAAATAGAGCAAAGATCAATGATTTAAGGATTCTCATGCTTCTTCCTTTTAAGGAGGGGCAACCTAGATGATTCTCTCTTCAAGGAATTAAGAAATATAGACTGTGTGCCTTTAGGGATAGTCCTATCTATTTTGTGCAATAAACATAAAATGAAAAATGAGTTGGTAAATGATGTGAAAGTTTCAATTTCTTCTCTGAAGATCTATGAAAGATAAAACCATAAGAAATAGACACCAAACCAATGCCTTATCCAATGGTCAAAATAAATCTAAATGCTAATCAACCAGATAATTCTAAAAGAAATACAAAAGTATGCCTTGCATACCAGCCACAATTTAAAATAGATTGCCTTACAAACTATTATGTTAACCAAATACTATTATTATTAGAATCCATACAGATATATCTACTTCTCAAGATGAACTATGAGAACCTTTAATTCTTTCCTTGAAAGAAACTCATAAATCAATCAAGTAAGTTACTTTACAACTGGTATATTTTAAATGCCTAACATGTAGAACATACAAGAGTACAATATAAAGGTAGAGAGACAACACCAGTATATGGCAAAAGTTGTTGTGTATTTGTATTAAAACCAACTTGCTAATTACATTCACAATTATATCATTCAGAAGATCAGACACAAGGCTTGGAAATCTACTTCAAAGAAATTATGTTCAAAATTTTCTATATCTTTCCGATAGACCCTTCAAAAGTCAAAATAGTTGCCATATATATCACTAGTCATCTTGGAATCTCAAAAAAATCAGGATGCAACAAGCTACAGATGACTAGGGCAAGGGTTAGGGTTTTCACCCACCAAACCAACTAAATTCAATCAGAAATTAATACATTGGATGAAAACCAAGCAACCTCGAGAGATTAGATCCAAGAATGATCTTTATTTATGATAATTCCTCTGACTTGTGTACCAAAGATCATGAATTCTCCATGTCTATCAATCTGATCACTTACCTAAAACATGCTTTGAGCAACTGGTTACCCACTTTTTCATTGTACCAACCCTCTGCAGTCAATCATCAAACTCTCTAGACCACTCTGTAGCACTGGCCAATATCAAAACTACCAGATCCAGCTGCCCAAGCATTCAATTTCAGTCCTTAGTCACTAAGAAACCCTTCAAATATTTAAATTTGGGAGAAATGGCTATATTATGGCACCAGACAACAAATCAATAGCCAACATTCAAATCTGGATCAACTTTATATCACAATCGTCAGATCCTCTACTTTCCCAGGTTTCATTTTCTTTTAGTCACAAGATCGCGTAGACATCTTACTCAACCTTATTTATTCTTAGTGATCTAGTGATAGAGGACCCAACATAACAATATGCAACCATTTGGAAGATCGAATGATCATCATTATACTGCAAGGTTAAACCTCATGCATCTTATATCAATGGTATAACAACAACCGTGAGATCATGTTGATCTTTACCCTTTGAAAAATATGACCCCACTGACAAATTCCATATCACCAAACCCATGGCCAATGAGAAATGAGCATGTCAGTGCCCACTAGCAAAAGGTCCCACAACATAGAAGCTTTTAAATCAGATGGTGGTTGCATGATCACATGGCTTGGAAAGATCCCATGCAATCAAGTGACAACCGTAGATCTTCATTCATGATAACTCTCCTTGAAAGATTCAAGCCCACTGACACATCCTTGTCATTATCCATGTCGACCAATGATAAAATACCATTAGTGAATACCTGGTAGTAGACCCACTAAGAAACACCATATTACCTAGAAGATCAGATGGTGGTCTTATGAGCGCATAGCCTTGAAAGATTCCATGCGAGCATAAGATAGTTGTTGATCTTGAATCTATTACAATTACCACTAAAGCATGACCCCACCCTATCGATAAGCCATTTCACCAAATCAGAACCTACCATGTTGCACATAGCGGGCCCATTCCTAAATTCATCTTTAAGAATAAGGTCATGTCAACTGCCACGTGACCTGAATCTCAACCAATCAAAAGCATCCATGTCATAATGACATGGTAGTCGAGGACCCACCACATATCAGCCCAAACAAGTAGGAGGATCGAATGGTGGTCGCATGATCTCATAGGCCACTAAGATTGGATGAGATGATGTGCCCACCATAGGATTAAAAAGAGACTGAGATACTGGGCCCACCATCATGTGATCTAGAAACTAAAGAAAAGATACAAGCCGCTAGCAAGATCACTGAATGTTTTAGGTTTAACTGCCAGGAACAAGAGATCATGCGACCAAAGGAAATCCAAATTGTTGAATGAAATAACTAACTGCATGAAGACTCAGAGAACTGGCAACTAACTAGGAGGGAAAAGTGCACATGCACTTATAATCACATAAGCGGCCTAAAAAAGGTAACGAAGGAATAGAAAGTCGAAAGGTAAACTAGGGTTTTTTGATTTTCAGGATATGTAGACCTAGAAAACCCTAAAGACTATAAAATTTTTAATAGACATCCTGTCTTTGGTGCAAAAAACAAAAATTGAGATTTTTAACCAATAGTGGCTCTATTTGAGGATGTTGAAATGTAAGTTTAAACAAGAACCACAGATCTCTGGGACACAGACCAAAAACCACACTAACCTAAAACAAGAACAGAAACACACAACCTGAAAGGAAGAAAACCTATACAAAATTTACAAGAGATTTACATATGCATGAGAATCAAAAACTTAATTGAAGAAAGGTTTCAAGAATTTCCCATGCACTAGCAACTCAAAAATTTCATCATCCATATTCTTCAACAAGTAGGAGTCTTTTCCAAAACTCTCATGAATCACAAAGGGACCAAGCCATAATGATTCAAACTTTCTATGCTTCCCTTTATCTTCTACTCTCACATTCCATTGAAGCACTAAGTCATTGTTCTGAATTTTATTGTAGTTTCTCTTTTGTCAAATAGGTATTTCATCTTCTTTTGCAACTTGATATTTCTCTTTTGACTCTCCCTTCTCAGTTCATCTAATTTAGTCAATTGTATGATTCTATCCTACATTGGCTCTAAGACATCCAATTCCTCATCTTGTATAAAATTGTAAATTGGAATTAGATTATTTATGGGTAACCTTGACTACATACCATATAAAATATCAAAAGGAGACTTCCCAGTGGCCTTCTTCACTGTGATCCTATCTACCCATAAGGCCAACCTCAACTTGGAATGCCAAGCTCTCTTATTTTTCTCAAGTGTTTTCTTCAAGATTGTTAGAATGCTTTTGTTACTAAAGTCAGCCTATCCATTTGCCTGAGGATGGTAGGGAGATGAATAAGATGTCATGATTCCATTGTTTTTACAAAACTCCTTGAACTCATCTGATCTAAAACACATTGCATTATCTGTGATCAATTTCATAGGGACACCAAATCTGGTCAAAATATTGTCAAGTAAGAAATCACACACTACTTTACTTGTTGCCTTCTTTGTGGGAATGACCTCTATCCATTTTGTGAAATAGTTGGTAGAAATAAGTAGCCAACTATGTCCTCCACTAGATTTCTCAGCAAACTCACCTATGAAATCCATTCCCCACATGGAAAATGGTGCCTCAATAGCTATTGGGTTTAACAACAGTGCTCTTGAATATTTTAATTTAGAAGCAAATTTCTGATAGGCTTCACATTTCTTAACAAACTAGAAAGAGTCCTTAAACAATGTAGGCTAAAAATAGCCAGCCCTCAAAATTTTATGGGTAGTAGTCCTTGCCAAATAATGCCCTCCACAAACACCAGCATGCATTTCACTTAAGACCTTTTCTGCTTGACACTTATCAAGGCAAAACAATAAGTCCCCTTGTATCAATGTATACTTCTGAGCTTGCAATTTCAGGGATCTCCTTTGATTATCTGTCATATATTCTGGGCATTTGGCATTCTTAATGAAATATACAATATCAGCATAGTATGGTTGCAACTCAATACTTGTAATCTTCATACCTAGAATTTCTTCATTATTAACCTAGACTATATCCATATTCTCTTTAGTCATCAATTTTGCTAGGCCTTGTCCTCTTACAAGCTTAGTGATATGTATCTATAAATTGAATTCTTGAATCCTAGTAATCCAATTGCATCTCTTACCAGTAACTTTAGACTGAGTAAGGACATCTTTTACTGCTACATGTGGGACATATGCCACTATCTTAGCACAAACTAGATAAGGTCTAAAAGATTTTACTGCTTTTACTAGTGCATATGCCTGCTTTTCCATCATCTCATAATTCAACTCGGTAGCTTGTAAAGATTTACTAAAAAATGCAATTGGATGCTCAAAACCTTCTTGATCCTTTTGTAATAATACAACAGCAATGGTGTGAAATGATGCAAAAGAGAAAAGTGAAAAATGCTTGGTATAATCAGGAGACCTAAGCACGGGTTCCTGTTGAACTACTTCTTTAATTTTATCAAATGCACCCTAAGCTTCTGTAGTCCATTGAAACTTGACATCCTTTTTCAGCAAGTTCACTATGGGTTTGACAATTTCAGCAAAATTTATAATGAATCTCCTAACAAAATTGATTTTTCCTAAATAGGATTGCACCCCTTTAAGATTGTTGGGTGTTGTAACCCTTTTGATAGCTTCAACCCTCTCTTGATAAATTATTATTCCTTCTTTTGATACAATGTGTCCTAGCGACTTTCCTTCTTTGACTACAAAGTTACACTTCTTTGGATTCAGAGAGACACCATATTCTAGAGCTTTGACAAAAATCTTTTCTAGATGTGAGCAATGATCAACAACCCATTTAGAATAAGTAGTTAGGTCATCTTGGTACAACACCATAAACAAGTCTATATATTCTTTGAAAGCAACATCCATGGCCCTTTGAAAAGTTGCTCCAACATTTCTAAGGCCAAATGGCATTCTGACATATACATAGGTTCCCCAAGGTGTTGTGAATGCAGTTTTGAATTGTTCAAATTCTTTCACCAACACCTGGTTATATCTAGAGAAACCATCCATCATAGACAATAACTCACATCTAGTGACTTTGTGCAACATTGCCTCATGTTGGGTAGTGAATAATTGTCCTTCAATGATGCAACATTCAGATTCCTAAAGTCCACACACAATCTAATATCACCATTCTTCTTTCTAACTGGGACTAAATTAGATACCCAAGTTGAATGCCTTATAGGTTGGATTATTCCTGCATCACTCAACTTGGCCAGCTCCTACAACATCTTAGGAGCCAACATTGGGTTAATGGGTCTTTGCTTCTATCTAATTGGTTTAACATCTTGCTTTAATGGGATCTCATGTTGGAACAGGTCCTCTCTATAAGCTTTTAGGTCATCATAGGACCATGCAAACACATGCTTATGCTTTCTTAACAACTTTATCAGGTTATATCTCAGCTGAGGGGCCAATCCCTTCCCAATATAAACCATTTGAGGTGCATTATGTGATCCCAAATTCACTTCCTCCAGATCTTTAGCCTTAGCACTACTTGTTTTTGATATATAATCATTTTGAATACAATATAATGCTTTTAATTCAGTTAAACCCTTAGGGATATGATTTGAACTCAACTAGATTACCTCATTTCCCATGACCATGTCCTTACCTTCAATTTCCTCAACCATTGTGTTGCAATCTATAAGTTGACCCTCATATATGTCAAGGCATTGCATAAATTTCAAAATGCCATGATCATCCTCAAAGACCTACCAATTGTAAATGTTGTCTACAACAACTAGTCTACTTTTTATTTCAACTATTGACACTCCAAAAAAATTTGAATCATCCCTTTTCAAAGTAAAATTTTCCAAAAAATCAGCTATTATGTTCTTGGATCTTTCTACCCAACATATATTGAAAGTATCAAACATTTCAATTTGATCCCATATTACATGTTTATATAGTTTTAACTTATCATTCTTAATAGCATACTTAGATTGCACTTGTGCCACCACAAGCTCAAAATCACCAAAAACCTTTAAAAATTTTATCCCATGTTTGATAGCAATATTCAATCCCAATGATAGTGCTTCATATTCAGTAGTATTATTTGTGCATTGAAAAGTCAATGAGAATTAATACTTAAAAGTGGTACTTGATGGAGATATGAATAGAACTCTAGCTCCTAAGCCTTCTTTTGAGAAAGCTCCATCAAAATACATCTACCATAGTCCATTTTGCTATTCTTTCAGTTCCAGAGCCAGTGGAACTAAATCTTCTTTTTGTGAAATGGCCTTTTCCACTCTAAAATTTTCCATGTCAACATCCATACAACAATTCAACTCATCCATATTATTTAGCTCAATCATGTGTGGGGTTCTGCTTTCTCTGGATACTCTCACATTTTCACCATCAATATTGAAAGTTTCAAAGGACAAATCACACTGAATACTACCTCCCATTGAAGCACTCCATTTTCTTGATAGCAACATTCCATAATGAGGTGGGATATCAACCACCAGAACACTCATTGTTAATAACTTGTCAGGGAAGGCTGCCAACCTATAAGGTAATGCTTTTATAGTACCAATAAGAGGGACCTCTCTTGACTCCATAGCCTAACATCTTCCATGAGGTGTATCTACTTTTAAACCCAAAGATTTCACTATTTATGTAGGCATAATAGTATTGGAAGCTCCTGAATTGATCATACAATTTCTTAACAACTTTCCATTTACTATTAGGGATAGAAAGAAAGGATCAACAATTCCTATCACAGTACTTACAACATTAGTATCCAAATAAATCTAAGGGATCTCAAAGATAATCTCCCCACACTGGTTCTCAGTTGAATCACTTGCAGCAGTAGCCATTCCACTAGTCTTGGTGGAATTTTGGGCATCAGAAGGAAGAACTCCTTTCACCCAACTCAAAGCCTTGTCTTTATGCTATTCTATTCTCACCATTTCTAATAAGGGGACCTTGACAGTAATTTGTGATAACAGTTTTCCCATGTCAACTGGAACATATTTGGGGTCAACTACATCCTACTTAATGATAGTAGCCTTCTTATTTTCTTCATGTTCCATAAGACCATGTTGATCCTTGTTCAGGGTTTTGACCTCCTTTTGGGCAGAAACAATAGTCTCCTAAAGATTTTTTTCCTTTACTTTGTAAGTCACATTAGGGGGAGCAAATGTTACATTCTTCTTGATTTTAATCTTGCTAACAATATCTGCAACCATATTTTTGTCTTGAGTTTGTTTTACATCTCTGTCTGTCCTTTTGATGAATATACCAGATGAATTTTGACTTAAATCACCCACCACTCTATTTCTCAAATTGTAGTTACTCTTGGCTTGGGTGACCATGTTTGCTATGATTTGTGCAATTTCTTCATCATAAGGTCTTCTCAACACTACTAGCTCATCATTTCTTAAAGTGTTGCACTAGACTACATCCAAGTGACTCTCTTCTTCATCAGAAAACACTTATTGATGATAAATCTCATTTTTGACTTGAGAACTATAGACATCTTGACTTTCATCTGCTTCAGTGGAATCCATTTCATCATATATGTATGAAGAAGTCATACCACATCCTTGATCATCATAAGACTCTTCATTGTCGTTGTCTTGCTCCTCATCTGCAGAAACACTTTGAGCAATTTCATAGTAATAAGGGTCATGAGGTGATTGGAAAACAATACACTAGGGAACATCATCATTCATATTTACTATATTTATATGCAAGGGGTCTGGGGTCTTATCATTTGGTTTATCCTTTCTTTCAGGGAACATTGGCTTCTCATCTTTCCACTGAGTGTTGTAGGGATAGTTCTGCATTCTTGGCAACTTGTTAAAGTTATTGAAGGATGGCCTATCACTTCCCTACACTCTACTATTCCTTGCTTCACTAGGCTTAAAATCTTTTATTGCTTTTAAAATTTGCTTCAAACTATCATCATCTTTTGGTTTTGTGTCAGATTTCCTTGGTTCCTTTCTATTTGAGATTGAAGGTTTATAATCCTCCCTCCTTCCCAACTTCCCTGATATTCTTCTATTTCTTTCTATATTTATGGCCAACTTGTAAGCTTCTGCAAGATTTCTAGGATTCTTATCTCTCAACAAATATCCCATTTTTGAATCAAAAGCATTTAGGTAAGTGACCAAAAAAATCTTGTCATCTAGTCTGATAACTTGCAACAATTTATGCATTGCCTTCTGAAATCTGACATTAAACTCAACAACACCCTCATTTGGATTTTTCTTGATGTTGTTGAATTCATTAAGCATGAAATCTTCATTGGTTTTATCACCATATTGTTCTTTGAAAAAATGTTTGAACTATTCCCATGAGCATATGCTAGCATGAGGTAAATTTCTAAACCAATCTCTAGCATCTTCTATTAGTGATTGAACAAAAAGATTCATGATCACATCATCAGGCTCAAATTTGTAGTCATCTATTACATCAATGAAACTTTTCAAATGCTCTTCACAAGTAATCAGGAATCCCAATAAAAACTAGTTGCTTATGCCTCTCATGTATGGATCCTATTTGAGATGGGCCAGCACCTATGGATGTTTGAATATTTGAAATAGTAGAAGTCTCAGACATACCTAGAGTTCTAGCAGTGCTCAACACACTCGCACTCTGTGCTAGAGAAGTGGAAAGTGTATTGGTGGGTCCAGAAGATTGCTTAAGGAAGTCAATCTTTCTTTTTATTTCAGCTACAGTAGCTTCTAGCTCTTCCTTTTCTAACTCTTTGGCCAATAATTCTTGTTCCCTTTTGGCCTTTTCTAAATCAGCATCTAATCTTGTTGCTTGATCTAGGGACTACTTTGCAGGGTTTGGTTCATTTATTGAAATCCCTATAGCTTTTTGCTTACCTTTGTCCCTAGGATTTCTTATCTCATAAATTTTTTGGACAATAGGTTGATCCTCTATTTGCTCAATTACAGGAACATGATTTTTGGCTTCAAATTCCAACAATTGCTTCTTCAATTACTCTACTTTGATCATAGCATGTCTAATCTTTTCTTCCTTTTCTTTCTCTCTCTTTTGCCTTATTTGAATTTTCTCTTGGATCTTTCTTTCCAATTCAAACACTTCTTCAAAAATTTCCTTAGAATCAGAAAGGGTTGTTTCAGATGAGGATTCTTGGGTAGGGCCCTCCTGTTGGTGGTCATCAGGTATTTGGTGGCCCTATAAGGGGGAATAATGGGGAAAAGAAGGAGAAAAGTCTTGCTTACTCCTAGTTTGGCTTCTAGATCTTCTATCATTCCCAAGGATGCCACTCCTATAGGGTTGTGCTCTTCTTCCATCCTTTTCAGAAGGTGATTAGTAGTCTTCATACTGATTTAATCCCAAATCAACTGCTTCCTCATATTTAGAAGTATTTCCTTCTTGATTTATTTAAATAGGATCCTCTATCCTTGTATTTCCTTTTTGCTCCCATGTAAAAGACATGTCATTAGTATTTCTCTCCTTCCTCATATGAGTTTGTCTTGATGTAGTCGAGAGTTCTCCCTCTAGGTTTTCTTCTGGATGTTCCTTTCTCCAAGATCTTGTATTTCTATGAGTCATTATAAAATAGGGAAATCTTTATTTGGAGCACTAGTTCAGAGATTTTGTAAAGAGTCACCACCCAATTTATTTTTGGGGTTTGGATAAAGTAGTCTTATAGTCCTTAGGAGATACTAGATTCTTCTTTTCTATTTTATCCCTAGCGGAGTCACCAGTTTGTTAGGGATTTTTCTTGTAGGATCAAACTGACTTTGAATTTAGGTTTCTTGAGGCTGATTCAAACAAGAGAAAGACCTAATTATTGAGGATTGGATAAGATCCTCCTTCATTTTTGAGCTCCAAATACTCAGGCAGGTATTACCTTTTAATGATAACTGATTACATAGTATTTATATGAGTGGACACTGATCTGCCTTTAATTCTTCTTAGTGCATCAATCTATAGAATACTCTGCATACGACCATGATCAATTTGATGCAGAGTTTAATTGGGCAAAACATGACTATAAATAAAGAAAAGATCAGCAATTTAAGGATTCTCATCCTTCTTCCTTTTAAGGAGGGGCAACCTAGATGATTCTCTCTTCAAGGAATCAAGAAATATAGACTATGTGCCTTTAGGGATAGTCCTATCTATTTTGTGCAATAAACATAAAATGAAAAATGAGCTAGTAAATGATGTGAAAGTTTCAATTTCTTCTCTGAAGATCTATGAAAGATAAAACCATAAGAAACATACACCAAACTAGTGCCTTATCCAATGGGCAAAATAAATCTAAATGCCAATCAACTAGATAATTCTAAAAGAAATACAACAGTATGCCTTGCATACCAACCACAAATCCAAATAGATTGCCTTACAAACTATTTTGTTAACCAAATACTATTATTATCAGAATCCATACAGATATATCTACTCCTCAAGATGAACTATGAGAACCTTTAATTCTTTCCTTAAAAGAAACTCATAAATCAATCAAGAAAGTTGCTTTACAACTGGTATATTTTAAATGCCTAACATGTAGAACATACAAGAGTACAATATAAAGGTAGAGAGACAACACCAGTATATGGTAGAAGTTGCAGTGTATTTGTATTAAAACCAATTACATTCACAATTTTTTCACTCAGAAGATTAGACACAAGGCTTGGAAATCTGCTTCAAAGTAATTCTATTCAAATTTTTCTATATCTTTCTGATAGACCCTTCAAAAGTCAAAATATTTGCCATATATATCACTAGTCATCTTGGAATCCCCAAAAAATTAGGATGCAATGAGCTACGGATGACTAGGGCAAGGGTTAGGGTTTTCACCCACCAAACCAACTAAATTCAATCAAAAATTAATACATTGGAGCAGAATCAAGAAACTTCGAGAGATCAGATCCAAGAATGATCTTCATTTATGATAATTCCTTTGACTTGTGTACCAAAGATCATGAATTCACCATGTCTATCAATCTAATCACTCACTTGCAACATGCTTCAAGCAATTGGTTACCCATTTTTTCATTGTACAAACCCTCTATAGTCAATCATCAAACTCTTTGGACCACTCTGCAGCACTAGACAAAATAAAAAATACCAGATCTAGCCGCCCAAGCATTCAATTCTAGTCCTTAGTCACTGAGAAACCCTTAAAATATTCAAATTTGGGAGAAACAACTATATTATGGCACCAGAAAACAAATCAATGACCAACATTCAAATCTGGATCAACTTTATATCACAACCATCAGATCCTCTACTTTCTAGGGTTTCATTTTCTCTTAGTCATAAGATCGCACAAACATCTCACTCAACCTGATTTATTCTTAGCAATCTGGTGACAGAGGACCCAACATAACAATATGCAACCATCTAGAAGATCGAACAGTCATCATTATACCCAAAGGTTAAACCTCATGCATCTTATATCAATGGTATAATGACAACCGTGAGATCATGTCGATCTTTACCCTTTGAAAAATATGACCCCACTGACAAATTCCATATCACCAAACCCATGGCCAATGAGAAACAAGCATGTTAGCACCCACTAGAAAAAGGTCCCACAACATAGAAGCTTTTAAATCGGATGGTGGTTGCATGATCACATAGCTTGGAAAGATCCCATGTGATCAAGCGACAACTATAGATCTTCATTCATGATAACTCTCCTTGAAATATTTGGGCCCACTAACACATCCTTGTCATTATCCATGTTGACCAATGATAAAGTACCATTTGTGCATACCTGGCAGTGGACCCACTGAGAAATGCCATATTACCTGGAAGATCAGATGGCAGTCTTCTGAGTACATAGCCTAGAAAGATTCCATGTGAGCATAAGACAGCCGTTGATCTTGAATCTATTGCTGATGCCACTAAAGCTTGACCCCACTTTTCTAATAAGCCATTTCACCAAATCAGAACTTGCCATGTTGCACACAGCAGGCCCATTCCTTAATTCATCTTTAAGAACAAGGTCCTGTCAACTACCACATCACCTGAGTCTCAACCAATCAAAAGCATCCATGTCATAATGACATGGTAGTCGAGGACCCTGTGAGTGCTTAAATCTGCAGATGATTAAATTCCCATAACTCATGTAATCCCAATAGATACAATCTAACAAAATACAAGCACTAAGGTGTTAAGGCTTAGAAAAACCTTCTTCACTTCGAGTCTCAAAAATCAAGTGGGTGTACCTATATCAATTCACTATTTGATTGAGCTCTAAATTGTGAACTAGCTCCTTCACTACTTTGTCATTGCCTTCAAAATCAACTCAATAAGATGTTACAACTCTGAGTATGGCCCAAATGATCCTGATACACAATACTGTGATAGAAATTATGAAAGTAATGCCAAACAATAGTGGCTTAAGGATATTCATCCTTCTTCTTTTTAGAGTTGAACTCAAGGAAGGTTAACCTTATTCAGTGCTTCTATAAAGCATTACAAAATACATCCTTGCACTTGTCACAAAATTCAAATAGAGATTATGCAGAGAAAGTAAAATGAATTAGTTGTTTATATCTTAGGTCGCAATAGATGCAAATGGATCTAAAACCAGTGCCTCATCTACTTGGGCATCAGAGTCAAACCCTACTTCCATAGAAATCTATCAAGATAAAAATACTAAAACTCAAATGACATTCCTAACACCCCATTCTTTTAATTCCTATGATTGTCATCAAATTCATACATAGATTATTAGTTCACAAAGATCTCCCCTAAGATTTTACTCTTTCCTTGAAAGATACTTAAGCTTAACCCCTATATTCACCTGGTGAACAATGCACTAAAAAATCCTTACAATTTAAATGCATAAGAAAACTAACACATCCATACACAAAGACAACAAAATAGTAGTAAAAGAGCTCCAATATTTTTTATTAATCATCAAACTATGTTCATACAGTATTCTCTTGACTTCAAAGAAAATCAGGTTTTGTATTCAGAACCTCTTTACAAAGTATTTTCAACCACCTCCACAAAGAGAAAAAACTTGCGCTATATATATCCATAGCCATCTTGGAATCCTCAAAGGATGCAACAAGCTTCAGATGGCTTGGAAAAGATATTACACTAAAGACAAAATTACAAACTGACAAAATTTGATTGCAACAACAGATTGCAATTATCTACTTCTCAAACATCTCACAGGTGGCACCTTTGTCTAAGGATATTTTAGATCAATTGCTAAATTTTCTGCATGAATGATGACCACCATTACAGGCTAACTTACATCATCCTCTATTTGAAACATGTTCTTCCATGAAATCTGGATCAGGTGCCATGTGCACTCTATTCTTCTTCCTCCTCAAGCTGGACAACTGGCTTCTTCTTCTTCTTTATTGTTAACTTCTCCCAAGCTCCCACATCATCATCAGATGGCCAGTTGTAAGTTTGCAATTCCTATAGTAATCCGATCTACTGATTCCACATGGAGTCAGTTATATTCTTTTCCTTAGCTACAAACCTTACGCAATCATTTTCAATTTTGAACAAACTATTAATTATGTTGTTACACCTCTCCAAATCCAAAGTATTGTTACCACTAAGGAAAGGATCTTGTGTAATTGTTAGCTGATCCATTAACACTTTCCACTCTTCCAAACTGACCATACTTCCACTATCATCACATATTGGAGGCAGATACCTACTGTAATTCTTATCAAACATAGTCAACTTGGCCTTTACCTATTTAGACTTACCCTTAAAAAAATTTAAAACAACACTAACTAGACTAATCTTCTCAAAGACTTTAGTCACCACCTGAAGGATCTCAGGCTTATGCTCTTGTAAGCTATCAAGTTTATCAAATAACAAACTTCTCCCAGACCAAATGCTATGAAGTGGCTCCAGAGCAGCCAATGATTCATTCACCTTTCCATTGGCCTGGTGCAATTGACTAACTAATTGATAAACTGTTTCCATCCTTTCTATTATTTTATCCTGCCTATATTGCACAATCTTTGCCATGATGTCCAAATATGCATCTATCCTTATCTTTTCTAGGTCCTCAGTAGGTTTCTTAGGTGCTTCCTCATTAATCTGAACAAGGACCTCAATCTAAAAAGGGGGAAGAATGACTACCTTTCAAGCCTCTTCAAGCTTGACTTTCACTTCTACCAACACATCCTCTAACTATTTGATTCTCATCATTTTCAAATCTCTATCTTTAGCAACTACACTTGCACTTTCAAACAATTGTGAATATCTCTCAGATAACTGAGCTATTTTTGCTTCATTCAAGTTAGCCCAATGAGTCACTTCCTTGGAAACTTCAAGGTTAGTTGTGTTTTGCATAGTCCATATGATCTTATTTCCTTCCATCGTATCTTATATACTCAATAAAGTTGGCTTTTGATTTTTAGGGGCAAGAGACCACATTGAAACAACATGAGATTTAGGGTCATAGCCACTGCCTCTAATCATATCACCAATATGGACCTCATAGGATAAGCTACCCTATGGTTTCTTTCTTATCTAATCAATGATGAATGCAAAAGTCAAATCCCACCCTAGAGTCAATAGCATTCCACTTGACTTAACCATTTCTCTAGCTTCATCTATAGTTATAGGATCAAGACTAGGATCGTAAGATCCTAGAGCTCTCAAAGTTTCTTGACTTGGTTCCACTCCTTCAGGAAGAGATTTCCTCACTTCTTCATGTTTCATCCAAATAAGGAAACTCTTGAATTCCTCACTCTTAATAAATTCATTATCACTCAAGAACTCCTCTTGATACACCTCTCTGATATCCTATCCTGCCCACAGGAATTTCTCATCACTTTCTTCATTAGTGGCCACCCTCTTGTTGGCTCTAATTACTTTCCTCAATTGTTGATGGTAGGCCCTATCACTGGGAACAATAGAATATTCTTTATCAATCCCTTTCTTTTTTTTTCCTTTCCTTTAAGACTCTCCTTCCTCAAGCCTCTACTTCTTCAAAGGTGGCTCTTGGACATTCTCCACCTCTGGATGGTCTTCAACAGGCTTAGCAATCTATACATCCCCAACTTTTGGTGGGCTATTCCCTTCTTGGGACTCATCTGAAGACTCCTCTTGATCAGAAGATGAGTAATCCTTCCTTTTCTTTGGCTGCTTTTGGTCAATCAATTTCTCCAACTGATTTGATAGAGTGTCATGCATCTCTATCATCTTGTCAATTCTTTTCAAATAAGGAAGGTCAGGGAAGAAACCCTCAAAAGGAAGTTGGGCTGTCATCACCTATTTTGATAGATCTATCAAATTAAAGAACCTATTCCACCTCCTTTTAACTTCATCCATATCCACAACATTTCTGATTATATCCTCTTCATCAAGGCCTTCATGTTCCTTGATGACACCAATATTAGGGATTAGGGTTAACCTTGCAGTCCTAATAAAATACTTAGGGTCCACATGTCTACAAAAACCAGACACCATCTTGAATTGATTTAACCATGCAGTGACTTGTGGGAAGGCTCTCTTGCTAATCAAGAAATCAGCAATTTTGAACTACCTAGGTGTGAAAGTACCCTTCTTATGGGGGGCCAAAAGCTCTTTGTCTGTCCACATCAACTACCAAATGAACTCCAAACAAGCAACTCTTGGTGGCACAAGTTTTGGTAACAAATGTGTGGGCTGGGGCAACCGTAGACTCTCAAGATTGTGGAATTTTCCCCAAAGTAAAAATAACTCTAGTTATGGCCTCCCTCCCACTTCTCTGCAAACTACTTAGGTCTTAGGAGTTGAAGGACCCTTGGTGATATCCTTATAACATTGATGCCTAGCATCTTTATAATGGGATAAACAATGAAATTCTAGAAAACATAGAAGTCACCCTCATTTGAGGAAGAGTTCCATTTCCTCACCCATAATTGTACTAGATTATACTAGCCTTTGAAGGTAAACCTTGGTTTTAGCATGTTCAAATCAAAGCTATTGATGTTGAAGAACAAAATTAAGTGCATCAACATTGAATAATGCATGAACTTAATGGGACTCTTACTTTCCTTAACAGATATCAACCCTGCATGCATACTATCAATTATATACTGAATGTAATCATAATCAGTATTTACTAGGGAATTCTGGATGTCTAAGATTATCATCAACATATTAGCTGGCAAGAACTTTGCATCCCCGTCAATTCCCAAAACCCTGCACAACCCATAGAAAGTCTACCTTATATAATGTTGGAGGGATTTAAATTGGTAAGGGGCATTCATGTGAGAAGGGAGGGGAGCTATATATTTATCCTATTTTGGGATGTGCTTCATCATTTGGTCCTTTACTATCCCTATGTTATTTTTGTACCTCTCTCTTTCTTGGCTCAGGTCAATTTCTATGGAGGAAGACATATAGAAATTAAAGGCTTTCATGAAAGAACCCCTCTCAAGAGTAACCAAAGGTGACTGGTCCTCTTTTCTAATTGTTTTGGAAATAGGGTCATAATGCCTAGCTAGTGCAACAATTAAATCCACATCTAAGAATACATCAGGGACAACTAATTTCCCCAAACCCAACACCCAACCATTACACACAGGAACATGCCTATCTCTATTTCCATAAAAGAAGTTGAAAATAGTATAACCTGTGCTATTTGGTATGATAGGATCTCTACAAAGCCCTAGAACATCTTTGAAGACATCATCAGGAGCTCTTTTCTTCTAGTTGGAACCAGGCAACAACTTCATGAATTCATCTAGATAATTCGGCTTGCTTTTATCTTCACCTCCTTTGGATTTTGATTCACTACTGGAAGAAACTACATTCTACTTTGGTTCACTCATTTTTCCTACAAATACTCTCAATTCTGGAAGCTTGATTCACTCGGTGCTCAAAAACTACTTCAGAAAACACAATTCTCCCTTAATGATTTTGGACAGATAAAATAACGAGTTAAGCTTATTTATCAATGTGGATCAGATGTGTACAACTACCAAAATCATTGCAAATCAATCCTTGATTGCTCCCACATTCAATTTCACATACCATCAGTTTTCAAACTTGAGCTAGCCGGTGTTTGCATGTTGACAGATAGATTAAACAATTTGAAAATAGAGCAAAAAGGCAGTGATTACAATTCTATACTTTAACCCTATTTACGTTACAAAATCCACCCTTGATATATGATTGGAAAACCAATTGCTTTTCTTTCTAGCTTGACAGCATAATTTTATCCACGTAGCAATGATTTCTAACTTTCCCTTTATTACTTTCTCCAACTGGGCCCATTTGGCAAATCAGCGACAGGAGGCTCCTCATGATCGCTTAATACAATGCTAACCCCAGTTTATATTCAAAGAACTAGTGACCAAAGCCTTCACGCATTCTTAGAATAAAACTCTTAACTCACCCATCTTTCAGTGAACCAGTGAACAAGCTGAATATAACCAAACATGATTAGTCATTACTTAGCGAATCAGCAACTAAAAGCTACCTCTTATTCACTTAATGTTCCAGTTAACTGTCAAGTTATCTTGAGACTTGGTGACTAAAGACTCTACTTATTTTCTCAATCCAAATCTTAACCTCATGCATATTATGTGAATTAGTGAACAAGCCTTCCTCTAAATTGCTAAATTCTTTCTTAACTACTAGCTTCAAGCCGTGATTTACATTCAACCATTGATCATAGACATAATCAACGATCCTCATTAATTCGCTGAATCAAAACAAGCCTTATCCTTTTATTGCGAGACTTAGTGAACAAAAGGTTCACTGAATCACCCAATACTTCAAACACTGACCATCAAATCATGTGATTAAGCGACTAAAAGCTTAATACTCTGCTAGTCTTTTGATTCTCCCATTCACCAAATACTTTTAACCTTCACCTTTCTTTTAAGAGAACTCATGACCACATGATTCGCTGAATCGCTAGATCATTTAAAACTTTACTAACTTATTCTAAGAATAAGCAAACAAAGAGAACCTTACCTCTGCCAAATTTATTACATCAAATCATCAAAGCCGCCAGATTTAGAGGATATTAAAAGAAGTGCTCAGTCGCTTATTCAGCAAGTTAAAGATGTAGGACCCAAAAGATGTTGAGATTAAAACATAACTATTGATCTTCACACCAATCAACGGTATTCACCAGGTCACCAATTGATATAACCCTTAACCGCCCGATTTAGAGAATGAATGATAACCATTATCGCTAGGTCACCACAAGCTTGTAGGAAACCACCAAGTAACTAGCGAATAAGAGACAACACTTATCGCCAATTCACTAGAAAGTTTGGATAACCGCTGGGAACCTTGGTGACTTAGCGAACAAAGAAAACACTTAACAAGATTTGAATACATTTGCCTATTCACCAAAAATCTTAAAGATGTGAAATTACATTACACAACTCAGCAAACGTCCCATGGAAACAATCATGTGCACAATTAAGGAAATTAAGAGACCAAAAAGCAACTGTGATTTATAAGAAACTAGGGTTGACTTGAGGGTTTTTTACATGAATTTGGATTTTTTAAGGACAAGACCTAGGGTAAGGGTTTCAAACTTTTGTCATGGTAATTTCAAAGAAATTTATAGACCCTAAACCATGCAAAAATGCTTGCAAGGAGACGAAACCAAAATTTTTGACAAAACCTCAGAAAATTAAGAATATACCCAATAGACCCACTGCATATCATCCCAAACAAGAAGGAAAATTAGATGGTGGTCGCATTATCTCATAGGCCAATAAGATTTCATGAGATCATGCACCTACCATAGGATCAAAAAGAGACTAAGATACTAGGCCCGCCGTCACGTGATCTAGCGATTGAAGAAAAGATACAAGCTGCTAGCAGGATCGCTGAATGTTTCGGGTTTAACTGCTAGGAACAAGAGATCACGCAACCAAAGGAAATCCAAATCATTGAATGAAATGACTAACCACATGAAGACTCAGAGAACTGGTGACTGACCAGGATGGAAAAGTGCACATGCGCTTATAATCACATAAGTGGCCCGAAAAAGGTAACGAAGGAATAGAAAGTCAAAAGGAAACTAGGGTTTTTTGATTTTCAGGATATTTAGACCTATAAAACCCTAAAGACTATAAAATTTTTAATAGACATCCTGTCTTTGGGGAAAAAAACAAAAATTGAGATTTTTAACCAACAGATGGCACTTGAAAGGATTCACTATGAGAAGAAATAGTTTTCTAGCACCATTTCCCCTTTTTCTATTCAATTTAAAATATGTTTTGTATTCGAGTGCAAGTAACTATCCTAGCCATCTGAAGCTTGTTGTATCCTTTTCTTGAGGATTCCAAGATGGCTAGTGTATATATAGTTAGTTCTCTATAATTATAAAGGTTTTGAAATACTTATTGTAAGGAGAGTTTTTGTATTAGTGTCTGGATTCAAAGGATCCTAGTTTTTAAATGTACTGATGCAGGAAAATATTAATGAAAATATACTAAAACTCCTTTACATATTTTGTTGTCTTCATGTATGAATATTGTTTGCTTTGTGTATTAAAAATTTTAGGCATTTTTGATATACCATCCACAAGGTAGATAGTGGGGTTAATCTTGAGTTTCTTTCAAGGGAAGGGTATATCTCAAGTGAGATCTCATGGAATTCATAATTTGTGTAGCAATCTGATGATAGTATATGAGAATGAGAGGATAATTTGCAAGGCATATTATCTAGGTTTTTGGGATGTTTGATTTGAGAGTTTTCTTCTAGATGTAATCTTTTGACTCTGATGCCCTAGGATTTGTCACTGGTCTTTACTTAATTTACATTTCTCACCATCAACAATCTAAAATAACCATTTATCTTAAGTTTTGTTGAATGAAATAAATGTTCTTATCTATGTCAAAGTATGGAGATGATTTTTGTGATTCTTTGAAGAATTGAATCTAATAGGTACACCCACCTGAGCTTGAAGCTCAAAGTGAAGAAGCATCCAAATCCTTAATACCTTAGTATTTATTGTTGATAGATGCATCTATTGGGACTACAAGAGTCAAGTATCAGAGTTACCTGATTATTTTTTATCATCTACAATTTTAAGCACTAAAAAGACCCATAAATTTTGGTGCCAACTTAGAACCTTTTCCATAATGCATAGGGCTCTTACATGGGTAGCCTCTCTTAAACATTGTATCTCCAATAGATAACTATCTATCGATCCTATGAGCATTAGCATACTTCTTCTTCCTATCCTGAGATGTCACAAGATGCTCTCTAATCCTCTAAACCTACTACTCCATATCCTATAACATCTAAGACCCAAGTAGTACTCTATCCCCTAAGAGATCCCAACTCAGAGGGGTATGACAAGAATGACCATAAAGATCTTGAAATGATGACATCCCCAAAGAATTGTGATAGCCATTTTTGAATACAAACTCCACTAGATACAGATAATCTTCCCAATGGGTCTATCTATCCATCATGTACATCCTAAGAATGTACTCAAGCACCTAATTAAATCACTCTATCTGACTACCAATCTCTGGATGATATGCCAAATGGAAATTCAGCTGATTCCCTAAGGTATGTTGCAAAGAGGTTTATAAATTTGAAGTGAACACTATATCTCTATCAAAGATAACCTTTCTAGGAATGCCATGCAATCTAACTATATCTTTCATGAAGACTCTAGCTACTAAGGTAGTAGTATAGGATGATTGCATAGGAGAGAAATATGCTACCTTGGTTAACTTATCCACTATGACCATGATAGCATCATGTCTCTGATACATGACCAGAAGTCCCAAAATGAAATCCATAGATATTGTATCCCATTTCTATTCAGGAATCAAATATGGTTGAAGGAGGCCTACTGGGTGATGATTCTCATCCTTGACCCTCTAACATTCCAAACACCTAGCAACAAAATCTGATATCTCTCTCTTCATACCCAACCAAAAGTATAGTGGTCACAGGTCTGAATACATCTTCTTGACACCTCGATGAGATGAATAGGGAGCACAATGTGCTTCCACCTTGATAAATTTCCTAAGATCACCTGAGAGTGGCACATAGATTCTTCCTAGCTACCTTAACAATCCATTTGTCTCTAAGGAATACCTTGAGAAACTTCCTTCTAAGGCCCTTCTTGACTCAATTTAAGCCTTAACTTCTTGATATAAAGTATCTAAAGGAAGTGATTACAAAATCTAACTTCTCAAATCAATCAAAAGTGAGAGCATGAATATCTTATGTCTCCTTCTACTTAAAGCATATGCTACCACATTCTCCTTACCTTGGATGTATTTGACCTCAAAATCATACTCACATAGGAACTCCATCCATTGGCTCTGCCTGGCATTGAGATTAGGTTGAGTAAATATGTATTGAAGGATTTAGTGATCAAAGTGTAACTCAAATTGATTCCCTAATAAGAAGTGTCTCCAATGATTCAAGGCATGAACTACATCTGATAGCTCCAACTCATGCACGGGATAGTTAATCTCATGGTTCTTAAGCTTTCTAGACTAATATGAGATAACTCTTCCTTCTTGCATCAATACTACCCCTATGCCTTCCAAGGAAGCATAAGTACAAACTACAAAATGTTCAACGGGGTCAGGTACTACCAAAATCGGGGTACTCGTCAATTTATCCTTTAGGATCTAAAAACCTTCTGAACATTTCTCAGTCCAATTGAACTTCTTCCCTTTCCTTTTCAAGGAAGTGATGGGATGAGATATTTTAGATAATCCTTGGATAAAGTGTCTATAGTATCTAGCTAAACCCATGAAACTATGAACCTTTGAGAAATTGGTCAGGGTTGGCCATTCAACTATAGATTGTATCTTGGAGGGATCAACTGCTATACCTTCTCCTGAGATAACATGACCAAGATACTTAACATCAATTTGAAAGAGTTAACATTTCTCCAAGTTTGCAAACAACTAATTCTCATGAAGGCATCGTAACACTTGTCAAAGATGTTGCTCATGTTCTTCCATTGACTTAGAATACACCAAAATATCATCTAGGAAAATTATGAAAAAAATTTCCAAGAAGGTCCTAAATACCCCATTCATAAGACTCATGAACATTGATGGTGCATTTGTGAGACCAAAAGGTACTACAGTAAATTCATAATGTCCATACTAAGTATGAAAAGTTGTTTAGTGAATGTCAACTTCATGAATCCTTAACTAATGATAACCTAACTTTCGATCAATCTTGGAAAACACCTTGGCTCCTTTCATCTGATCAAATAGATCATCAATTCTTGGAAAAGGCAATCGATTATTAATGGTTACTTTGTTGAGTTTGCAATAGTCAATGCATAATCGTAGTGAACCACCCTTCTTTTTAATAAAGATAACCAGAGCTCCCCAAGGTAACACACTTGGTCTGATAAAACCTTTTTCCAAGAGTTCTTATAGTTAAACTTTTAGCTCACTCAACTCCTGAGTGATCATGTGATAAGGAGCTTTAGAGATAGGTTCGGCTCCTGGAACTAGTTCTATGTAGAAATAAATGTCCCTTTTGGGAGCCATTCCTAGAATCTCATTTGGATAAATATCTACATCTACAAACTCTTGAAGTAAAGGGTATACAAGTATAATTTATGTATTTTTCTTTTCATCCAAATCATCAACTAATACTACAAGAAGCTAGCATCCCTTTCTCATGCATTTCTTAAGTTGCATAGATAATATTTGATGTTGACCAAGGCAGGGAGGATCCAATTAAGGATAGTCCAACATTGCAACTTTAGAATTACATAGTGGAAAACTTAACACAATAAGATGTTTGAACTCAATTTTTAACATGCTCAGCTATAAGGCCTTCCGGGTTAGGGCCAATTACAAACATAAGTAATTCTGTAAGATCTACAAGATCCAATACAATCCTAGCTAGTTTAGCTCTAAAAACTATCAGTAACTAATGAAAACCCTAAGGTAGATCTAAACTTGAGCTCAAAAGCATCCAAGCAATCTCCTTGTTTCCAAGCCTCAACTACTAGCTCTGCTACAAACATACTATTATAAATCAATTTGATCTACAAGATCCCATAGGAACTTTTCCAAAACTTCGCCACTCAAATCTGCTACCAGAATCTCCTATATGATCATCTAGATCTAATGCCTATAAGCCCTTCATTGATATGACTCAAAACAACTACCAAAACACCCCTTAAATACTAATCATTAGCCACAAGTTAGATGGATGAAACCATTAACTCCTCCTAACAAATATTAAAGGCAATGCAAGTCGGCTCTCAATAGCCTTACAATAAATAAATTCAACATGTCAGCCTATAATAATAGCTACCAACAATAAATGCACCAAGTTAGCCCAAAAAATCACACAAAACTCTAGCTAGTAAACCAAAACTACCGAGCACCAGTGAAATAACCAAGCATGCTAGGCATCACTAAGCACTAGTGTTGACTGAGCACCGCAGGCATCATTGAGTAACACTTTCATGAAGTGCCAAAGATTACCAAGTTCCTTCGGTGACCGAGCTTCCTTTAATGATCGAGACCGTTAGCCAAGGTTGTAACTGAGTAACATCGGCAAAACAACACACCTCCATGCAGATTCACTGAGTACGCTAGAATGCCCCTGCATTAGACACCCCAGGTTCAAAAAGATATTCATATGTGGGAAGAACAACCTTCGGGATTTAGCACATAAACCCCAAACTAGTTCTTCACATACAAGTCCACCTTTTCAGTTTGCATACTCTTCCACTCCAACTTTCTCTATCTCTTGAAATCTTTCCTTGATAACACATAGGTATGTACTTCACACTGATCAACCATACCTTCAGGATCCACCAACTCAACTCGGCTACCAATACTTAGGATTCTCCTACTAAGCATTGTATCTAGCAAAGGCATTAGGGAAAAATTCATGTCATCCTTCTCAACAGTAAACACATTTTTGACATAGTCATACATAGCTCTGCAATCATATTGCCAAGGTATACCGAGCAATATATCACAACTATTCATCTTCACAATTTCACATAACACAAGATCCTTATATTGGCCAATTTGAACATCAATAAAGCATTGTTCTCTTACTTCTAGAGCATGAACATCTTGCAACCAACCAATCCTATAAGGACAAGGATTCTTCATTCTATTCAAACCAAGTTTTTGAAAGATGTCCTTAGAAACAAGGTTATTAGTACTACCACTATCAAAAATGAAATCACAGATTTTACCTCCAAACTTGCATCAGGTCCTAAAAAAGTTACTCCTCTGACAAGGTTCCTCCTTTGTATCAAGCAATGTTCACTGAAGTAGCAAATTCTTAGATTCAGGTTCATTCTCATTCACCATAGCAGTTCATCAGTCACCAAGCTTCTTCTATGTACACTCAAAAGAATAGTGTCCTTCTTCTCCATAGTTATAACAAGTACCCTTAAAGATAACTATACATGTCTTCTTTGATTCAACAAGTTTATGTTCATCTTTTGCATCAGTCTATTTATCCTTCACCAAGTGATCAATATTTTCCTTCCCTTGGGAGTTACTATGTTGTTTCCTCTTCAACTTATCTTCTGCCTTCAGAGCATACTGATAAGCATCTTCAATAGAACCAATCTTTAGCATAAAAAGCTCATCTTGAATAGTGAATATCAAACCATTCACATACCAAGCTCTTGGTGTGCATACCAAATAGTAAGTTTGTAGAACTCCTTAGTAAAATCTATTGGAGCTTTTCCTTGCAAGACCAAACTTGAATCAAATAGATGGGCTTGATTCTCAGGGTAGGCACTCAAGTTTGACAAGAAAATAGTCCAATTGATGAGGATAAAGAATATCCTCCTTCTTCTTTGAGCTCCACATCACTTAGGCAGGTATTTCCTTATCTGCACACTCAAGACACCTTAAGATAAACAATAGGCCTGCAGATAGATTATTGTGGAATAGTCTTCAAACCCCTTTAGGTATCCTGTACCCCAATGAAGCCAATTCACATGCAATATCCCTACTTGCATAGAATGAGTCTGAAGACTAGAAAGAACCTCCAACTACTACTACTAACATGAAAGGGAAAGGTATTTGATTTGATGTTGGGTTGGAAGGGCTCTTGAGATACACTAAGTCTCTCATAGACCAGTGCCTTGTCCAATAGGCCATAGATTCAAATACCCTATTGCAACAAAGAGCTATGAGATAAGAAAACAATACATTCTAATATGTTGATGCCTTACACCAAACATACACCATCAACCAGATCATAATTTAACAATCCACTTGTGTACCCAAATGTGTTATCACCCATTCAAAGGATTTTAACCCTCCCCTTAGAAGAGACCTATAAACAAGCAATACATTGACCAGCATCCACTGGAAGACAAACATGAAATACCCTTGATACCCTAGTTCATACATGCTTGAAAACCAGTCATAGACCTAGTTGTTTATGCAAAAACAACTCTATTGCAGACACATAGGAAATGCATATAGAAAGATTACAACACCCTTGATGCCATAATCAATAAATCTAAAACTCAAGATGGAGACAATTTGATAATAGTAGGAACATATTGAATCTCATACATAAGACAAATTAATTACAATACATATCATATTCTCTGAGCCAACAAAGGAGAAAAGAACACCCTATATGCAGAGAAGTAGAGAAAATCTACAGGAAAAGGACCCTTCATGGAACTGAAAAGGAACCCTTGGGAACCAGGATTTTAGAACCCTTACAAAGTAAAAAATTCAACTATATATACCACTAGCTACCTTGGAATCCCAAAAGAATTTAGGATGCAACAAGCTTCAGACAGCTAGGGTTAGGGTTTCACCCACTAAACCCACAAGAAATGGTCACAAATTTATTATAGGGGATGAAAACCAATCGACCATGCCTAAGAAAGATTTGCACTTATGATAGATCTCTAAAAAATTATTGCAAATCATGAAATTATATGTCAATCAGTCCTTTTAGCCGCCTGCAATATGCCTTGAGCAACAAAACCATATAGTATAGACCCCTGCAAATGATCATGGCACACCCTGGACCAAACTGAAACCAAGAGCCACCAAACAAATCAAATATAACCATGAAAGCATTCAATTTTAGTCCTTCTGGTCATAGGAAACCCCTCACAAATTTGAATTTGAAAAATAGCGGTCATAATTTAAATCTGGGCTGACTTTATATCACGACCATCAGATCTTTCCTCTTCCCAAGCTTTAAGTCTTAACTCAACCACTACCCTCGGGTTTACTCTTAGCGACTATGTGACAAGGCTTTTTTCTGTTCGTGGAAAGAAAACCTTAACCTATCTTTAACTGCGTGACCTGGTGACAAGAGGAAAACATTAACCTTGGTCCCTTATTTAGTGAGCTGGCGACAAAAGGTTAGTGCCTATTTTTTGAATGTTTCACCTTTCTGCCAATTCATTTAGCTATTACGCAAACACATGTTCACTAGATCACCAGTTGATTTAGAATATCACCACTTTATTGTGCGAATGAGTGAGGCCTTTCAAAATTTGTCAGGCCACTAAACCATTTTGTCAGAATCGCCAAGTCCCCACCCTGGCCCTCCTGACACAATATCCAGTCACACAACATGGACCAATCACAACTTTCCATATCAGTACACCTAGCATGTGGACCCACCACACTTCATCCTATCTGAGAAAGATTGAATCAATGGTTGGCGCATGATCTTAAGCCTCTAACAGA
The DNA here is from genome assembly GCA_027943335.1 of Chamaecyparis obtusa. Classification (NCBI taxonomy): domain Eukaryota; kingdom Viridiplantae; phylum Streptophyta; class Pinopsida; order Cupressales; family Cupressaceae; genus Chamaecyparis; species Chamaecyparis obtusa. The sequence continues at coordinate 2,007,234 of BSBK01006215.1, forward strand.
TCCCATAAGATCATGCTGTTGTAAATATTTATGAATTAACCAAGTTACTGAGAGGGGAGGGGTGAATCAGTAACTTCAAATTTTCTTTCAATATTAGATGTATTAACATATAGTTCACTTTATCCTTTTGCATATAGAAAGCATGAAACATAAAAGCATTCACAATAATGACACATAGATTTGGTTACCCAGAAACCTTCCAAAAGAAAGTAAAATTGGGGTGGGAATGAAACCCACAAAGCTTTAGTACTGCAGTATAAAGTTGGCCAGTTAAGGCTTACATTGATCACTTCTGATGATCTGCCTTACTAGGAGCAATAAGGACTGCTAGGTCCACCTTGTTAGAGGTTTTACAAACATATAATGAAGTATGCACTCGGTTAAGAGATTTTACAAAGACTGTTAAGTCTACCCAGTTAAAGGATTCCAAGCTGATTCACCTGTTAGGATGAAACAGTAGATCTCTTACTTTGCAACTAGATTGCTAAATGAGATTCGCTAATGTACTGATCACCTTCTATGATGAATTTGTCTTTGCTACTTCTTATACTATTGTAGCCCTTTGTAATTCGCTTATCTCTGCCTTTTATCTCTTCTTTTTTTCATTCATACTCATACATCTTGGTATTTTTACAACATTATTTATATACAAGTCTAAACAATTAATTACAATTACAAAGTCAGCTTGACAAATAAACATAAGTGCTACTAAGTCGGCCCAAGTATGGTTACACGGTTCCTACAAGCTAACTCGGTGACTTTTTGATACTCGGCATCCACTGCATTACTCGACATCATCATGCACTCGGTAGAAGTGAAGGCTCGGTTCATACTAACCACTCGGTAAGCTTTGAACTTGGTAAATACTTGTGACTCGGTAGACATAATGTTACTCGGTTTACACTATCCTGCTCGGTTTGCACTGTCCTGCTCAGTTTGCACGGTTCTACTCGGTTTGCACTGTTCTGCTCGATTTGCACTGTCCTGCTCAGTTTGCACTGTCCTGCTCAGTTTTCACTGAGAATGAAAATAAGTGTTGTCACTAGTGGCAATCTTGCTTAATGCCAACAATCTCCCCCTTTGGCATTAGTGACAAAAACACTTATTGCCCAAAACTTATATACATGAACCATGCTGAGATTTATTTTGATTTTTCAAAATTTGTCTTTGTCATAGGGCTTAATAAATTATCTCCCCCTTTCAATGTACTAACTTTTTCTTCTATACATATCTCCCCCTTTTTGGCAATAATGCCAAAGGTGTATATACAAGTGTTTTACAGGGAGAATCCAAAATTTGATAGAAAAATAGAATGTACCTTCATTATCAGTGCCAGGGTTCTGTCCCAATTTTCTTGCAGAATCTTGCATGTTTGGATTGCAATTTGGACTTCTGCAGAGAGTGTAATCATGTGATCTACTATTGAGAATTGATTGTCATGAATTAATGTTTTGGAATGTTCAATGTGCTTATACATTGTATTCATGATGGGAAGGATCATGTTCTGAATGTCTAGCAGTGTGGACCGAATCCTTGTGTCTTCTTTCAGTAGTTATGACTGCATATTTGATAGGAATGAGATTTTCATGTGATGAGCAGAGTTTGAACTTGGTTCAAGTTGTAGCTTCTGTATGCTAATCTTCAAATCCTCATCAATTTTATTCATTTTATCCTTGACATCCTTGGTGAATTCGGCAACATTGCACAGTTTGGCCAAAAGAGAGGTAACATTCGAATAGGAAGATTCAATGTTTGTCAAAACTAAAGATAGTTCTACTTGATTAATAGCTATGTGCTGAGCAATGTGCTCAAGCACTTTATTGTTGAATTTCTTCTCATCTTTTTCAACTAACTTGTCTATCCCAGATGAATCCTCATTGTACTTATTTACCACTTCTGCTAATTGTAACAAAACATGTTGAGAGGAGTCTACTTCAATACCTAATGCTTCTGACAAAATGTCCTTAGCATCCTTAATGATTTTATATTCCTTGTCTCTCTCATCTTTAAGCTTCTTTTGCTTCGCTTTCCTTTGGAGAATTTCACCTATATTTTGCATTTGATCCGCTGATAGATTTGCAAAATCCAATGTTGGAATCTCTATTTCCTCATCTAGGTCTATATCCTCTACTATATTCTTGCCCAAAAATCTTATACTCGGTTGAGCCTTAGGCTTATCTATACTTAATGCCTTAGTAGTAGTGACAGTAGACATAGTAGGACTAGCTATAGAGAGTGGTATACTATCTACTAGAGAACTTAAAGTATTTACACTTGTAGAATCAAAAATTGGAATACTTACTACTAGAAAACTTGATGAAATAGGAGACTGCAACTCGGTAAACTTGAGAATTCATATTGCTCTGACCTCATTCGGTAATCATATTAGATCGCTCCTGACCTTGCTCAATGAAAATTGATACCGACCTTCCTATGATCTTATTGCATCTTGTATGCCAACTTAGATCTTTCTTTTAATTTAGTTTTGGAACTGCTTGAAATTTGTCTATGAGAATACAGTTCCAGTGCTTTCTTGGAAATTTAGTTTGAGTCGGTAGAGCCACCCATTTGATTACTTGGATTGGTTTTCTCGGTAGATTTAGGAATCCACTATTGTCTCATCTGTTTCCTGACCTTAGTTGCTTCATTCTTCTTTCCATCTTCAACTTCACTAGCATTCATGCAATTTTTGGCTATATGACCAAGTTTAGTGCATTTGAAACATCTTATGGTAGTATCTCTTTTCCTTAGATGATGTTTTATGCAGTTCATGCCAATGTGTCCATATTCTCCACAGTAGTGACATCTACACCAGGTGTTGTAATCCCATCCAAAAATTGCTTTCATAATTTGTTCTGCTGGATTGAATGTTTTGGATCTGCACTCGAATGCCTTGTGACCTTGTTTGTTGCATTTGTGACAATTACCTTTGAATCTTAGTTTTTCCCTGCATTCATTTGCTTTGTGACCATGCTAATTGTAGTTGTAGCATTTTCCATTGAATTCTGCTTTTTCATTGCTCCAACATTTATTTGAAGTATGTCCTATTTTGCCACAATGATTACAAGTAGGTTTCTGATTTCTTTGAGTACCTTGCTTAGAAGATTCACCTTCTCCTTTGTATCCAAGTCCTGCTTTTCCTTTTTGCCTATGAAGATTTCGATCATACAGATGATTTAAGTCTTCTTGGCTCTTCAACATTCTTTTATTGATTTGTTTTTTGGTGTTTAGGTCATCCATCAATCTTAGATTGATTTGCTTTTCAGATCTTAGTTCTTCTCTTGTGCTTTCTATTTCTGATCTTAGAGTCAGAATTTCCTCATTTGTATGGGAGATCTAATCAATTAGGTTTTCTAGCTGAAGGGTTTTATTTTGGACTTCATTGTTCCTTCCATCTAATTCATCTTTCAACTTGTTTCTTTATTCTAAGATCTCACAAAATCTTGTTGAGTGTAGTTCTTGTTCTCTTTTTAATTTTCTCACTTCTTCCTGCAGAGACCCATTCTTTTCTAGGAGTTCTTTGACAGCATTGTTTGCTTCATCTGAGCTATCTGAGGGAAAAAGATCTTCAATCTTTTCTTCAATGTAATTATGATCATTCATCTAATTTGCAAGTTCCTTCCTTCTTCTTAGGGATTGGGAAAGATGTTCTCTTGCTTCTTTAAGTTTAGCTATGGCCATTTCCAGATCTAGCTTTTCATTTTCAATCACCTTGTTCAGTTTGAATACCTCCATTGTCCCAGATCTTTGCTCAAGGTAGTTAAGCTTTATCTTGAGAACCAATATAGCTTTGATACCAATTTTTGGAAATATTTAGGAATTAACCAAGTTACTGAGAGGGGAGGGGTGAATCAGTAACTTCAAATTTTCTTTCAATATTAGATGTATTAACATATAGTTCACTTTATCCTTTTGCATATAGAAAGCATGAAACATAAAAGCATTCACAATAATGACACATAGATTTGGTTACCCAGAAACCTTCCAAAAGAAAGTAAAACTAGGGTGGGAATGAAACCCACAAAGCTTTAGTACTGCAGTATAAAGTTGGCCGGTTAAGGCTTACATTGATCACTTCTGATGTGGTATTCTGACATTGTCAGGACCCGCTGACGCATTCAAAAACTAGGTCCCATTGACAACTACCATTGTGATATTACATGGACCAATAGGATGCTGCCAACTATGCTTATGTGTTATTTTGGACCCATCAAGAACATTATACTGCCTGGGAGATCGGACGACTGGTGCAAGATCTGAAAGGCTCAAAAGATTCTATGTGCTTATATGCCAATCGTCGATTAGGACTCCTCTAATTGAGATACCGGGCCCACCATGCATTATAGGATATCTCAATGAATGATAGACTACCACATGAGCCTACTTGGTAGTGGACCCACCTGCATTGAAAGGGTTACATCACAGAGAGAACGAACGGTTGTCGCAACTTCGTATGCCTCTGACATATCACTTGGGCTTTAACGACAGTCATTAGATGTAGATGTTGTCAGAGCCAGGCCCAAGAAACACATAAGCCAAAACATTAGAAAATATTAGCGCATGGACTTAGGGAAAAATTAAAGGCCACCGAGGTAGAAACTTAGGAAAAATTAAAAGGGACCCCACCGGACATGAAAACCTAACCGCTGAACAACTTAAAGGACTTTAATTAGCACATGCAGATTAGGATTTTAAGTCGCCCAAAAAAGTAACATGAAAATAGAATAAGGCTAGGGCATTTTAGGTTTTTTCTCATGTAACGACTAGTTTATATGAATTTTGCAAGGGTTTCCAGGCCAGAGACACAAAAATGACTGCAGGGACCAGAAGAAAAAAGCTAGAGCCATGGAAATTTTTCTAGGTGCCAATAGTGGCTCTAGTTGGGGATGCATGCCTCCTACTGGCATGGCAAGAAATCAGATCTCTAGGAAAAGTAGACCACCTACTGGAAGAAGGGCATAGAGACCTCAAAAAACATAGGGAACACACTAGGGAAAACAAGAAGGGAAACTATATACAAAGTGTACACACTTTTTTTTAACAAAAAGCCCGAAACCTCAAAACTTGAACCAATCTTTACCCTTGTCAAAAATCTGGTTTTCATTTCTTTATTCTTGAGGTAAACTAGATACTTTATTCCCATTTGTTTCACTAGGCATATCAATACTTTCAATCAGCCCTTTAGGCAAAACAAAATCTTTATCTTCACCTTCATAGTGCATGTAAAAACTTGGAACACTCTCATCATCTTGCTCACTATGAAAGTAAAACTCAGCATGCTCATGAATACTATCGTCAAATTGAAACTTCTCTTTCTCTACTGATTCATGTATGCCATCAATCTAAAATGCAAAAGTCACATACTTTATTTGATAAAAATCTTCATTCATACCTTGACTTTGGGTATCCTTGGGTGTAGCTAATTTGAGTTCAAAAGGACAATCTGATCTATACTTACACATGTCATTATTATCAAATTCTGCAACATTTGAGACCTCCATGTGATCTTCAAACAATGGATTGATAATTCCATGTAATACTCCTTGTTGTACATTATGACATAGAATGGGATGATCATCATCATAGTCTTCATCATATAAAGTATTAGAAAACACTTTAAACTCACTACCCATTTCATCTCCATGGAGATTCTCAGCATACAAAGAAAAATCAGAATTATATGAAGATTCACAGTCAATATCACCTACCAAGCATATAGTGTCCACAATTATATCTTCTTCATTATCCTGTTTAGGGAAACCATCATAGCAAAACCATGGTTCACTCCTAAACTCTCTATTATATGCTGCAACCCCATTATCCAATGCAGGATCACTAGATAACCTTTTACTCAAATCTTCATGCTCATCCTCACTGATATCACATTGAATTACCACTTCCTTATCTTCAAACTTTGAGGAAAAATCACCCTCAACATCTTCATACTCAAGCTGATTTGTACTATGCAAAAACTGAGATGCACTATCACTTTTAGATTCAGAAAATGAAAACATACCTTCACTGATAAAGGAGTGTTCACTTCCATCATTACTTTCTTCCTCCCATGTGGCATCTAACTCATATGAAGACACCTCAACATTACTGCCTTCATCACTCTCACCTGAGTAACCACTTCCAGCACTATGTTCCTCTGACTATGACTGATATGCCTATGAATCATATTCCTCATCTTGTGTAGCAACTTCAAACTCATCAGTAGAGACACAACTTTCAGCCTCTTCATTTGTATAACATTGAGATATAAAAGCAGCAACCTCATGTCTAGGAACATAAGAAAAATCATGCTTATAATCAAAATTACAAGAATTGACTGCAGTGGAAAATTCACAACTCAAAACACCATCACACTACTCAATTCTACCAAGTTCTAGAATATATCTTACTGCTGTAGCATCCTAAACACATGTCTCATCAATAGAAAAAGACTCAACAACATTTGTACTCATATCTTGATTTGACATTTCAACTTGATTAAAAACTACAGTGGGAGTGTTGGTACATAGATTTGGAGTTGTGGTATCAACACTACAGTCTTCTTTTCTTTCATATTCATTATACCGACATACACTCATGGTAAAATGACCTCTGGTCAATCCATATTTCAAATTGTTCTCAATGTCCATCGCAGTTATAAATGCCTGATATAATGACCTAGGTTCTTTATCCCTTAGCAAATAGTTAATTTTCTTACCAAATGCATTGAAGTAGACATTCATAAATACTTGATCATTGGGTCTATAATTTTTAGGGATTTCATTCAATACTTTAGCAAATCTAATATTGAAATGAGGAACAAGTTCATCATTCTCAATATGAATCTTTAAAAACTTATCATAGGAATCAGATATGCTTACCCTTTCTCCAAATTGCTCCATGAAAGCTGAATGCATCTCACTCCCAGATGAGATAGAACATACTAGTAGAAAAGAGAACCAGTCTCTAGCATCACCTTCTAAAGTTTGAACAAACAATTTCATCCATAGGTCTTCATGTCACACATCAAAATCACACATCACATCAACAAAGCATTGAACATGTTTCCTTGCTAACTGATGCTAGTCCCTATCATACTTTGGTAAATATCTCCTAATTTTATCAGGGATCTTATTAGGGAAACTAGGTATGCCATCATAAAAAAATGGCACATATCCTTTGACAAAAGAAACCCTGTGAACATCCATCACTAGTTGCAACTTTTGCTCACCCACTTGAAAATCTTCAAGACTAATGACAAGAAATCTATACTTGAAACTAATCTTCTTTTGTCACTGAACCCTTCCTACATACTCCACACTTATTCCTTTTCTTAGTGCTTGATCACTTAATAAGGAAACATTTCTAAACATGAAAGCATGATACCTGGAAGTTCTGCAGCAAAAAAACTCTATTGACTGGAAGGCAAGGAAAAACTAGAGCTCATCATGTAGCTCCATCAGATTCTTTGCTATGTAGAGTCATCACCTCCTTGAAGAGGAAAAATACTTCACTTTTTGTGTCTTCTTCCGATCAACCAAGAACTTCACAAGACCTCACTATCTATCAGAAATTGCACTGATCAAACAAAGAACCTCAGAGCCGCCACTCAACACTTATTGAGAAGATATTAGCAAATTCTTTATTTTTGTATCTAACTCTTGATCATATAACCAAACTCTAGGATAGTTCAACAAATCAAGGAATTGGACATCTTAAACTTGTTTTCATTTATCATTTCCCCAATGGAGTCACCAATTTGTTGGAGCTTTTCCTTGCAGGACCAAACTTGAATCAAATAGATGGGCTTGATTCTTAGGGTAGGCACTCAAGTTTGACAAGAAAATAGTCCAATTGATGAGGATAAAGAATATCCTCCTTCTTTGAGCTCCACATCACTCATGCGGGTATTGCCTTATCTGTACACTCAAGACACCTTAAGATAAACAATAGGCCTGTAGATAGATTATTGTGGAATAGTCTTCAAACCCCTTTAGGTATCATGTACCCTAATGAAGCCAATTCACATGCAAAATCCCTACTTGCATAGAATGAGTTTGAAGACTAGAAATGACCTCCTACTACTACTACTAACATGAAAGGGAAAGGTATTTGATTTGATGTTGGGATGGAAGGGCTCCTAAGATACACTAAGTCTCTCATAGACCAGTGCCTTGTCCAATGGGCCATAGAGTCAAATACCCTATTGCAACAAAGAGCTATGAGACAAGAAAACAATATATTCTAATATGCTGATGCCTTACACCAAACATACACCATCAACTAGATCATACTTTAACAATCCACTTGTGTACCCAAATGTGTTATCACCCATTCAAAGGATTTTAACCCTCCCCTTAGAAGAGACCTATAAACAAGAAATACATTGACCAACATCCACTGGAAGACAAACATGAGATACCCTTGATACCCCAGCTCATACACGCTTGAAAACCAGTCATAGACCTAGTTGTTTCTGTGAAAGCAACTCTATTTTAGACACATAGGAAATGCATATAGAAAGATTACAACACCCTTGATGCCATAATCAATAAATCTAAAACTCAAGATGGAGACAATTTGATAATAGTAGGAACATATTGAATCTCATACATAAGATAAATTAATTACAATACATATCATATTCTTTGAGCCAATGAAGGAGAAAAGAACACCCTATATGTAGAGAAGTAGAGAAAATCTACAGCAAAAGGACCCTTCATGGAACCAAAAAGGAACCCTTTGGAACCCTTGGGAACCAGGATTTCAAAACCCTTACAAAGTCAAAAATTCAACTATATATACCACTAGCTACCTTGGAATCCCAAAAGAATTTAGGATGCAACAAGCTTCAGACAGCTAGGGTTAGGGTTTCACCCACTAAACCCACAAGAAATGGTCACAAATTTATTATAGGGGATGAAAACCAGTCGGCCATGCCTGAGAAAGATTTGCACTTATGATAGATCTCTAAAAAAGTACTGCAAATCATGAAATTATATGTCAATTAGTCCTTTTAGCCACCTGCAACATGCCTTGAGAAACAAAACCATACAGTACAGACCCTTGCAAATGATCATGGCACACCCTGGACCGCACTGCAGCCAAGTGCCACCAAACAAATCAAATTCGGTTGTAAAAGCATTCAATTTTAGTCCTTTTGGTTGCAGGAAACCCCTCCCAAATTTGAATTTGAAAAACAATGGTCATTCATGGCACCTGCAGCAAATTGGCGGTCATAATTTAAATCTGGGCCAACTTTATATCGTGACCATTAGATCTTTCCTCTTCCTGAGCTTTAAGTCTTAACTCAACTGCTACCCTTGGGTTTACTCCTAGTGACTACGTGACAAGGCTTTTATCTATTTTTGGAAAGCAAACCTTCACCTATCTTTAACTCTGTGACCTAGCGACAAGAGGAAAACATTAACCTCAGTCCCTTATTTAGCGAGTTGGTGACAAAAGGTTAGTACCTATTCACTAAATGTTTCACCTTTCCACCAATTCATTTAGCTATTACATGAACACATGTTCATTGGATCGCCAGTCAATTTAGAATATCACCACTTTATTGCACAAATGAGAGAGGCCTTTGAAAATTTGTCAAGCTGCTAAACCATTTTGTCAGAATCGCCAAGTCCCCACCCTAGCCCTCCTGACACAATATCCAGTCACACAATGTGGACCAATCATAGCTTGCCATATTAGCACACCTAGCATGTGGACCCGCCGCACTTCATCCTCTCTAAGAAAGATTGAATTGATGGTTGGTGCATGATCTTAAGCCTCTGACAGATCCCATAAGATCATGCGCCCGTCATCAATATTCTAACATTTTCAGGACCCGATGACGCATTGGGAAACCAGGTCCCACTGACAACTGCCACTATGTTATTACATGGACCAATAGGATGCTCCCAACTATGCTTGTTATTTTGGACCCACTGAGAACATTATACTACCTAGGAGATTAGATGGCTAGCGCAAGATCTGAAAGGCTCAAAAGATTCTATGCGCTTATACGCCAACCATTGATTAGGAATCCTCTGATTGAGATACTAGGCCCACTGTGCTTTATAGGATATCTCACCAAATGATAGACCACCATGTGAGCCTACTTGGCAATGGACCCGCCTGCATTGAAAGGGTTACATCACAGAGAGAATGAACAATTGTCACAACTTCTCATGCCTCTGACACATCGCTTGCACTTTAACAATAGTCGTTAGATGTAGATGTTGTCAGAGTCAAGCCTAGGAAACACATAAGCCAAAACATTAGAAATATTAGCGCATGGACTTATGGAAAAATTAAAGGCCGTCAGGGTAGAAACTTAGGAAAAATTAAAAGGGACCCCACCGGACACAAAAACCTAACCGCCGAACAACTTAAAGGACTTTAATTATCACATGTAGATTGGGATTTTAAGTCACCTGAAAAAGTAACATGAAAATAGAATAAGGCCAGGGAATTTTAGGTTTTTTCTCATGTAACGGCTAGTTTATATGAATTTTGCAAGGGTTTCAAGGCCAGAGACACAAAAATGACTGCAGGGACCAGAAGAAAAAAGCTAGAGCCATGAAAATTTTTCTAGGTGCTAACATAATCTTCAATGGATAAATCCTTCTATTTTAGATTTTGCAACTTCTTAAACAAATCAAGCTCATATTTAGAAGGTATGAACTTAGTTTTCAATTTTTTCACCATCAACATCCATCGATTGATCTTCATTTCACCTTCATCTTGTCTATCTCTTTGTAGTTCTTTCCACCAAAGAGCAACATGTCCTTTCAAATTTGTCTATGCTAATCTCACCTAAAGAGGATCTTCAATTTATTCCATCTCAAAATCTTCAAGTTCACCAATCCAATCAATCAAATTCTCAGGCTTCAAAGTACCAAAGAAAGTAGAAACTTCCATCCGGTAACTACTACTTAACCAAGCTCCTGATCTAGGAAACCGAGCAGTTCTATCTTCACTAGATCTATCCCTCTGGTCATCACCACTAGATCTAGCAAGTTCAAAGTCTTCAATAGATTCCTCATAACCATCTTCAGTACCAACATTCTAGGGTACACTAGCAACAACTCTCATGATCTTAGTGACCATGTCATTCTTCAGCAACTCCATCTTAGATCTGAAATCTAATTTCACCTTCTTTGTAATCCTAGAATCCATAGTATCATAGAGATCTAAAATCAAACTAGGGTATAATATTCTCAAAGGCATCCTTAAAGATAAGAGAAACCTATTGACTTGGTGGTTAGCACCTCCTTGGAGATTCATGACATGGCTTAACCGGCTCCCATGGATTGGGTTAAATTTGGCATTTGTATTGAGCATTGACAATTCAAGCTTTTGGTGCAATGACAAATGATTCCAACAATTGGTATCGGAGCCTTGGGTCATGGGTTTGAGTCTACCTTTAGTGGGTGCTAAAGGCTTAGTTGATGCTAAGGGGGAGATTGTTGACTTGGTGGTCAGCACCTCCTTGGAGATTCATGACATGGCTTAACCACCTCCTGTGGATCGGGTTAAATCTGGAATTTGTATCAGGCATTGATAGTTTGAGCTTTTGGTGCAACAAAAAATGATTCCAACAAAACCCTCTACAACAAACCCTACACCGACCACCTTGTGGCAATCTTCAAGTTGTATGCAAGTTAGATCTTAACCTGTCACCTTATACAAACAACTAGGGAAAGATCCACATGTTCACTACCATGGATCTGCAACCTAGATCATACAATCTTTTAATGAATAAGATCAACTTTGCAAGATCAGTCTTGCTAGGTCAACCTGTGCTCCACAAGATCAACTATACTCTGATACCACCTGACGCAGACCAAGGTAGGTAGGATTCAATTAAGGATAGTCCCACCTTGTAGCTTCAGAATTACACAGTGGAAAACTCAACACAATAAGATGTTTGAACTCAATTTTCATTAACATGCCCATTGTAAGGCCTTCCGAGTTAGGGCCAATTACAAATAGAAGTAATTCTGCAAGATCAACAAGATCTAGTACAATCCTAGCTAGTTTAGCTCTAAAAACTATCAATAACTAATGAAAACTCTAAGGCAGATCTAAACTTGAGCTCGCAAGCCTCCAAGCAATCTCCTTATTTCCAAGCCTAAACCACTAGCTCTGCTACAAACAAACTATCAGAAATCAATCTGATCTTCAAGATCCCACTAGAACTTTTCCACAACTTTTCCACTCAAATCTGCTACTAGAATCTCCTATCTGATCATCCAGATCTGATGCCTCTAAGTCCTTCATCTGATCTAACTCAAAACAACTACCCAAACACCCCTTAAATACTAATCATCGACCACAAGCTAGCTGGATGAAACCATTAACTCCTCCTAAAAAATATTAAATGTAATACAAGTTGGCTCTCAATAGCCTTACAATAAATAAATTCAACATGTCGGCCTGTAACAATAGCTACCAATAATAAATGCACCAATTCAGCCTAAAAAATCACATAGAACTCTAGTCGATAACTAGAACTACCAAGCACCAGTGAAATAACTGAGCATGCCAGGAATTGCTAAGAACCAGTGTCAACCAAGTACCACAGACATCACCGCGTAACACTTTCACTGGGTACCAGAGATTACTAAGTTCCTTCAGTGACCGAGCTTCCTTCAATGACCAAGATCATCAGTCAAGGATGCAACCAAGTAACACTCGCCAAACAACACACCTCCATGTAGATTCACTGAGTACCCTAGAATTCCCCTGCATCAATATCATCCAGAGTTAAATAGGTCATTGGATTCCCACAATTGTGTTGGGCTTACCTAAATCATCCAAGTAATGAATGATCTTTTTTCTACAATCTATCTTGGCTTCATGAGCTGCTAACTAATCCATTCCTAGGACAAATCCATATGATCCAAGAGGAATAACTCAAAGATCAACATTGGTAGAGAATGGTCCCAATCCCAAGTTGAAACTTTGAACACACAAATCTATGGTCATTTTATCCCTTGAGGCTAGCTCTACCTATCACTTAGCTCCTTTCCCTACTACTGCTAGCCCATAATTTTCTATCAAAGAAGAAGATATGAAGGAGTTGGTTTCTCCCGAGTCAAAGAAAATAGAAAAAGTTTTACCCTTTAACAAACTTGAAGTTTCTATGAAAGTGTTCTGGTGGTTAGCTTGTCTATGTTCTAGAGTGGTGAACACCTTGTGAGATTGACCAGTGTCTCCCACTGTTGGTTCTAAAAATAATTAATTTTGATTGGTGGGATTCATGTGCTGAGGGCACTGAACCATAGTATGTCCTTGTAGTCCAAAAGAATAACACCTAATGATTCATCCAAAATTCCTTGCAGGAGGAGCACTGGATTGTTGATAACCTCCTCTAATGAAATTCTAAGATTTTTGGGATTATGGGGGAGGAAATATTTATTGTGCTTGAAAACTATTACTATTCTGAGGTTGTTGAAACCTTCCATTGCCTTGGTTGTTACTCTGAAATTTCTTCCTAGGAAAGTTTTGTCCACCCTTGCAAGAGGATCACTGGTTCTTGGAGTTGGAATATCCTTGATCAAAATTTCCCTTAGAACTTGATCCAACATTGAATGTTTGGCTAGTATAATACTAACCTTTTCCTTTAACTTTTCTTTCAACTAGGTATGCCTTAGTGATGGCATCCCTAAGATTCTTGGGTTCTAAGACTGCTACATCTTCTGATATTTAGTCATTCAGACCTCTGATGAAATGTTGGACAAGTATGGGTATGTCATCTCTAAATCTTGAGAAATGCTTAAGTTCATAGAACTTTCTTTTGCATTCTTCCACCGACATGTTTTCTTGGTTAAGGTGGTGAAATTCTTCTACCCTTCCCTACCTCCACTGATCAGACATGAATCAATCCTTAAAGCTTTGTAGGAATAATTCCCATGAAATAGTGTTGATAGTGACTTGAAGTTTGTCTTCTTCCATACACCACCATGTAGATGAAAAATTCCTCAAAATCATAATAGCGCATATGGCCGTGACATTTCTACTAAAAGGGTACATAGAGTAACACCACTCAAGGTTGAACAACTAGGTTTCTGTAGTAGATCCCCCTTCATTTCCATAGAAAAGGGGTACCTTTACTTTGAGAAAGTCCCTCATGTGAGCAATATCCATGTCCTCAAATTCTTGCATAACTTTCCTTCTCCTAGGGATCCTATCTCTTTCCCTATCTTACAATTGATCTTGGTTTCCTTCTTCAACATTGACTATATTTTCAATGTTTTAAAGTCTATGTAGAATTTGTTGCATAAGTTGTCTAAGTTGGGCTCCTTTTGAGTCATTACTTTGACTCTCATTTCTATTATTATCTTGGTTATGTTCTCCCTCATATTCCCCATAGGAACTCTCTGGGTGAGATCTCAATGAAGACTCTTGAGCTCTATCCTTAGCTCATCTTGGAAGAGTGGTGTAATATCAGTTTTAAGTGAAAGTTTAAAAGGAACATTCAATGTGTTGAAAAGTTTTGAGTTTCAAATGAAAATAGACCATGATCTCCCAGTGTAGCAACTAGAGCTCTGATACGAAATGTAATGTCCCCACCAGGGAACCCATAAGGAATTAGGTCTAATGACCTAAAATCGCAACTAACAATTTTTTTTTTAATATTACATCGTTAATATATTCAAATTTACATTCCTTAAGGTTCCCTTAATGAATTCTTTTACTAACATATTTACTTTACTTATCCAATTGAATTTCATTTCTTTTCTTTACTTTCACATTTTAGATCTTAAGAGATAGGGTAAAAAAGTAACATTTCATTTGCAATTATATTCCTTAGTTCATAAAAAAATTTCATTTCTCTTTTCTATACATTGAAATAGATATTCTTGTTGGAAATATAGATGTAGTGACTGAGAGGGGGGGTGAATCAGTTAACCATAAATTTACTTTCCAAAGATCCCTTAGATGTCTTATTAAATCATTTGCTACTGTTATTCAGCAAACATACAGAGAAATGCTGAAACTCGATTATTGCAGTGAGTATTAATTATAACTATTCTTAAGCATTCATCAGTGATTAACATACATGAATAAAGAAAATAACATGAACCCAAGAGACACTAGATTTAACATGGAAACCCAATATGGGAAAAACAAGCAATGTAACTAGTTACTATTGTTCACTCTTCTGAAGTGATGCCCTGTTAGGAGCCAACCCGGTAAAAGGTTACAAAACACACTGTTAGGTCTGACCTTGTTAGAGGATTTAATCACTCTGTTACGAGTGGCCTTGTAAGAGGTCTTGAAACAATTCAATAGAACTGTCACCTTGTTAGAGGATTTACAAAATGGCTGTTAAACCAACTCGGTTAGGAGATTTTGAAATCACTACTACAATGGTAAGAAAGTAACAATGAAATGACCTGAATAATGATGCAACTGAATTGCTGAATACAAATCTCTGTTCTGCTTCACTAGATCCTTTCAGATCAAAATATATCTCTGCTGCTCCTCAAGGATATCTAATCATCCTTCAAAATTTGCTCACACTTTCCTTCTTTTTTTACTTCCACACTTTTAATTCACAACTTGACCTTCTATATATACCATTCGGATTGTCCATTCAGATTGTCAAGTCAGCACTATTAACATTACTAATCATTACAACAGTCAGCTGTAATAATCAAACTTTATTTCTCAATTTAACAAAATCCTTTACTGGACCGACCTTGCTTGGTAAACACTAATCTGAAAAGATTTTCTTTGGTGACCGAGAGAACTCGGTAAGCACTGCGAATTCTGCAACATCCTTTAGAGACCAAGTGAACTCGGTAAACACTAACTTTCCTTTGTTAACTGTGGAAGCTTGGTTAACACTATTTTCTACCATACTTTTCTTTGACACCCGAGATATCTTGGTAGACACTAAAAACTACCTGCTGACTAACTGAGCTTGGTAAATACTGGGAACTACTTTGCTGACTGGCTAATCTTGATAAATAATATGACATTTGTGTGACATCAAAGACAACACACAATTAATCCAACAATTCTTACAAATTACATTTTAACCTTAGCATAATAAGCATTTCCTTTTATCTCAACATAAGAGAGATAACGAAAATAATTCAATGTTTACACTTTACATATTTCCAACTTGATCTTTCAAATAACAACCCTTGAAACAAACCCTATAACTATCCCTCCCAATTTCTTTTCTTTTCAATTACATTTTTCTGATAATGAATCTCATTAAAATAGTAAGTATTGGAATGGACCGAAGGAATTACAACATATCTTTTCATCTTTATTTTCAATAATACATGATACAAAATAGAAATATCTTCATTAATGCATAAAATTTAATGCATCCAAGTCATGAACCATGAATAGGAGCTCAAAAGATTTTTGCCACCCAACCATGTGAAACTAGTGAAGTTCCACCCCCCATACTAGGAGATAGAACCAAGATACTCACAAGTCCCTAAGAATTATAAGGTTTCAAAAACACTAACTTGAATAAAAATACAAAACATTACAAGATATCACTTTACTAATCACAAGGATTAGGTTTCTAGCATACCCTCTAGGTGAGTGTCACCACATATCCTAGATTTTGGGATCCTTCCTGGAAAACATGTAACCCCAGTCCCCTCTTTTGAAATAGGGACCCATATCAAAAGTTACCCATGGTCCCGGTACTCCAATAGGACTATGTGGCCATTAATATATTTTCTTTCATTATCTTTTGTTTCCCCCCTTTCCCAAATTCATTATTAGGTTATCAATTTTTACTAACCCACCCATAGGCTCATTTGGAAACCACTTTAGGGTTCCAAAACCTATGGTAATCCACTCACCTATGGTACCTAGTCCCCTACCCCATCACAAGCCAAAGGTATAAGATAACATTTCCATGTCCCGATTCATAGGTTTAGGAAACTATCAGGCGCACTTAGGCCGTCATGAAAAGTCCTAACCTTAACCATGTACATAATAGGAACTGTAGGAAGGATTTCTACCTCAAGACATCATAAAATACAACATAGAACTTTCCAAATTCCTAAACTAAATATTCCATGGCTTATTTATAGGTCTAGGGTACCCTCCTATGCCTGAAATTTGGCTAAGTATGGAATTTGTTTTTTAAAATCCCTAAAATATAAAAACTACATTGTAACTTCTATAAAGTTTTAACCTATCTCAAACATCTTGAAAGGTATTTATACAAATATAACTTAAAGTATAATTTTGATAAATATATCAGACTTATACTTAAATGTTATATTTGTTTAAATCCTTCCACCAAAATGAGTTCTAGCCTCATAAAATGAACTCAAGTACATTCCAAGTATTGAAACAACATAAGTACCACATAATAACATCAAAAAACAAGTGAAGGACATACATAGGTGATACAATTTTCAACCCAATCATAAGGAATGAGTTATAGAGGTTCTAAACCTAAATTTTGCAAATTTTGAGCCCCTTATACCCTAAAAAACCCCATGCAACAATACCTAACTACCCATACAACATTATAGTAATTTTCATATGAAATTTGATCAATTTTTGTATGGGTATGTGTATATATTCCTATGACACTATAGGACACTTTTTCAAAACCAATTCCAAAATTGCCCAAAAAGGCCAAAAAACTAACTTTTTAGGCATGGAGAGTGCGTGGGAAATGTTTCATAAGGTCAACTTGATGCATGGTACTTAGTACCAAATTCATGACACATCCTCAACATTACCTAATCCTCACACAAAATAAATTAAATGTAAAATAATAATTTATAGAGAAGCCTGCAAGAGCAAAAGAGAAGGAAAAAGGACTACATCTCATTCCTAAACCATCCTAACCCTTCCTATTTCTTCCTAAACTTCCCTATTCCATAAAATAATAATGAAATACACCCTCCCATATGGTTACAAGATTTCCTAACCTCCCAGGAATATTTCATAATACCAAATACCATAAAATATGCATAATTTACTTCCCAAAAACATAATAGAAATACACAGAAGATAAAACGTTAACATTTCATTTTTAATACATAGTAAGTTATCACATATCAATACAATAATATAGAATTTATGTAAACAAACACACACATGTAGGATATGTAATACCCTCTCCTATGGTGATACTTGGACTTTCTGATTTGGACATTCTATTATGATGGTTAGAACTATATATTTACATTTATGTTTTGTGGATGATGATATGTTTATCAGATGATTGATATGCTCATTTATGGTTATCATTTATATGTGTATGAAATTAGAAAACCATCTATCTTTATATGTTTTATGGAGCTAACCCAAGGATTTGAATTTAACCATTATCATGATGTTTTATGTCTCATGGATATGTGTTTGATGTGTTTTCACGACTCAGGAAGAAGCAGTAGTTACTCACTTAGTTGAGGTCCACACGATGTATCGATCTTGGTCATCTGTTTGCATATATCTGATTTGTATGTATATCCATACGTATACATGTATCTCTTCTTGGTGATGCAAGATTGTAGGTATCAGGTATCATCTCCACCTGGCTTCATAGGTCTGAGCGATCCCTCAAAATCCTTGATCATCGTTGTTGTTACAGAGATATCACCAAGGTTCCATAAGAAGGAACTCTACCTTTGACCCTTTTATCCTTAGGTGGGGAGTTCCTGAGTCAGTCCCTTGTGTGGATGATGTATTTATGTGTCCTCTTAGTTTGTTGGTTTTGTGGATCTTGTAGTTGGTTTCTTGTCTTTTGCATTCATTGAGAATGAGGTTTTGAGTATGGTAGCTTTAATTGTCTTCATGGCATGTTCAATTTTTGTTAGTAGATTATTGATGTGAATTATTGTTCATATGAGGGTATGATTTAGTAATTTATCTTTATTAGTAGTTACTTATATGTACTAGTGTATCTTGTTAGGAATGAGTTAGTATGTGATTAAATCATGTGATTTTAATATCAATAATAATAAAGAATTTATGATATTAATAATGCTATATAATATTCATAATAATAAGATGCCTATGGCAATAATAATAATAAATGTTTTGATAACAATGGTAAATTCCAACTTATGTTAGTAGCTACCTAATATACATATATCACTATTGTATTTTGTAAAGAATATGGATTAGTGTATGAATAAATAATATGTTTTATAATAATAATATTATGTTTGCAATAATATTTATAATAAGAATAATATATGTACACATAGGCATATGGGTGCACACATATGCATATGCATACATATATAAATATATATTATTATATAATAAATTAATTATGTGAAGGAAATTATTATGAGACTATGGTAAGTCTAAGTTATTTTTATATTTGGGAAATGTCATTGGTAAATTACCATAGTAAGTAAGTTAGTAAAAGTATTCCTAAAATCTTTATTATCTATTTTGTCATCCTCAAATTTAGGGACAGATTAAAATCTTATTAAATAAAATTTATTTATCCCTTCACGAGAATGGTTCTACAAACCATATTATTGTTAACGAATAACTAATGGATAGTTGGGATAGTTGCATCGATTGAATTACCTATGCAACTACTCCCTCCAATCTATATACAGGAGAGATTTCTTGTGTGAGGGAGTTGGAAAAAAGGTTGATCTCTAAGAATAGTAGATGTTGCAGTTATAAGATATATTTTTTATTGAGAGTTCCAAGGGAAGGCTGGGGATTGCATCCAGAAGGAATCTAAGGAATGTTGGAAGGAGACTGAGAGAATAGGATTCTTCTTCATCAACCGATTCCCGCAGGACTCCAAGTTGGAATCCATCCTAAGAGATAATTATCTTTTCTATTTATGAATGTTGTTTCTATTTGAATGCTTCTCTATATGTTTTTTTATGTTGCAGAATGTTTATGCTATATTATTGTATTCTGTCAACTGTTTATACAAATGTTAGCCGTTTAATGTTTATGATATATTATTGTATTATGTCAGCCATTGCTATATCATTATACTCTGTCAGCCATTTATACAAATATAATATTATTGTATTTTGTTAGCTATTTAGACAAATATAATATTATTGTATTCTATTAGCCATTTATACAAATATAATATTATCATATTTTGTCAGTCATTTAGATAAATATAATATTATTATATTTTGTTTATACAAATATATACAAATATAATATTATTATATTTTGTTAGCCATTTATACAAATATAACATTTAATTATAAGTTTGATACTTTAATTTTCTGACTGAGCACTAGTATATGTCGAGTAAATTTAGTGTTGACCGTACATCAGTATAAGCCGAGCGATAGGAAATTACTGAGTGAAGATAGTGTTTGTCAAGGAAGATAGTTTGTAGAGATGACTGAGGTACATAGTAATGACTGAGGAGAAGAGCACAGTATTGACTGAGTGTCAGTAATTTACATTTGGAGAAATAATTGAGACTCCCAGCCGACATAGTTGAATTATTGCGATATGAAAATCATGTTGACTTTATTAATGAATTGTATGGAGTATTTAATGCATGGTAAAACTTTAATTTCTTATACTTTAAGTTATAGTTGTATAAATAAATTAGATACATTTCAGGTTATTTGAGATAGGTTTCAACTTCATAGGAGATAAGATGCAACTTCTAGATTTTAGAGTTTTCAAAAAAATCAGACTTAGTTAAATTTCAGGCATGAGAGGTTTTATGGAGCATTGTGTTTTGGCATATGGAATTTTGTGTAAACTTTATATATGTTCATTACTTGTTTGGTGGAGGTTATATGGTGCATTTAGATGCTTTAATAGGGTTAGGATGTGTGTATGAAGCAAGATTAGGGTTTAGGATTGTCTGGAGGATCAAGACTATTCTAGGCCTCCCTTACACTCCTAATTTTCCTAAGCATACCTAAACTCTCCTATTCTTTTCTATTCTTTTATTCAAGTTCTTGAAAGTGTTTATGATGTGTTTTATTTCTTATATGATGTACTTGTGATGTTTGGGTTAAGGGTAGAAAACCTAAGAACACTAAGTGAGTGGCTCTTAGTGTGGGGTTGGGGCTCTAAGTGGCTAGTACTAGGATAACCAACTGAAGAGTTATTTTAACAAGTGATAATTTAATTAAAAGTTATGGGAATGGGTTCAAACACTAAAAATATTAATGTATGGATGGGACTGGGAGAAGGTGCCAATGCATAGGTACGATTGAATGGTGTTTGTCTGTACAAAAGGCGTTTGGTTTTGTATGTGCCTACTTGGGGGTCGGGGCCCAGAGTGACTAGTACTAGGACAACACAAGGGGTGAGGGCTATGTGATGAAACTCACTTAGCTTGTTTCTTAGAGTTTCAAAAAAGCCTTAGAACCTTTGGGAAAATATTTATACTTTGATCTTCTTTTCATTTTCTATTTGGGAAAGGTTACCCAACCCTAGGTATGGCCTAACTATTCCTTTTTTGTGGACCTTTGTGTTTATCTCCTAGCATGGGGGAGTGGGCCTTTTGGTATTCAAGTGGTTGGGTGGTAAATCTTTTTATCAAGGTACCTTTTACGGATGCAATGCTTAAGGATTCATGCTTGCATAATGTTCTAGTTATGAAGAATGAAGACTTGTATTTATCTTTCATGATGTAAAATTATTGTTACCTCCCAAGAGGAGATGAATGTAATGTAATAATTAATGTATTTCAAAATGATGTATTTGGAATGGGTAGACTTAGGAAAAAGGAAAAAGGGAAAGCATGAACTTTATGCATAGGATGTATGTTGGAAAAGAAAAGGATTTTGTAACATTTCACGTAAAGTAGTATGTTTCTCATTATTGTTGGTTAAGTGAAAAGCTATTGAAAACAAATGTAATATTTTCAATGTATCAAATTTTTAGATGATTCTATTATGTGGTATTAATGTGTTAAATTTTATATTGTTCATAAAGGATACTTAGGAATATAGATGGTTTTAAATGGCAAATTGAAATGAAAGTAATTTGTATTTATTTATAAAGACTCTACAAATGTTGTGATGTAGTTTTCTTAAGAAGTAAATCAAGTTGTTAGTACACTAAATGGACTTAAATGAATTGTGCATTAAATAAGAAGGGAACCTTGGAGGAATCTAAGTCAAACTATGTTTTGTTTATGTATTTCTTTTAAAATTTCAATTTTTTTCATAAATCATTACTTAGGTTTTCTTTTACAAAGAGAATCTTTGTTCTCTTCCCCAGTTCCCTTGTGGGGCATGACAAGATAATTGGAGAATTCATCCTAGTTTAGACCCTACTTGGGGTCCTGTGGAGAAATTATCTTCTCTTGGCTAGAGTCTGTCTATAAATCTTCAAGCCTTGAGTAGATAGCCTCCTCAAAAGCTTCCTCTAGAAACCAAGAAATCCACACACACTTATATTCACCAAATAGAGACTCTAAAACTCACAAAAAATTCAAATAAAATTATGGAAAAATCAATGCAAAACACTCCCAAAAATCTTCCTAAAACTCTAACTCGCAAACCACACAAAATTGTAATTATTTATCCTCCAACTATGTGGTTGGGGGAGTTTAACTATGAGAAGAAACTTCTCCAACTTCCATAGTTGTTTGGAAGACCAAACAAATTAATTCCTGTAAAAGACTTAATCAAAGTTTTAATAAATTTAATTAAAATAGTTTTAAAAGAAAACCATAACAAGAAAGTCAAACAAATAAATTTCAAGGAAAACACATAGCACACACGGAAACCAACTAGCCTAACTTCTAGGAGGTCTCAAGTTCAACTCCCTCCTAGATAGCTAGTTTTACTACAAAGAGCATTTTCCTTTTATTACTATTATTTTTACTTTTATTTTTACATTTTATTAAATACACTTTATTTAATTTACTTTATTTAATTATTATAAATAACATACCATTTACACAATCAATAAAAACATACAAATATTATTATCTATATAAGCATGGGTATGTGTGTGTGCACCCACATATACACATACTTATATAACATACAAACAATTTATAACATAATTATAGAATAATTATTATACATATTAAAAAGGTTAATTCTAACTCATAACATAATCTTAGAACAACATCAAATCACAAGAACACAACAGAAATTGCATTCTAATTTCCCAACTAGGGTAACTACCTAGCAGAAATCTAAGTCCATGGGTAACCTCAAGAGTAGCTTGGTTAACTCTCCACACAACAACAATTTGAGGATTTTGAAGGCATGCTTAGACCTATGTAGCAAGGTGGAGATGATGCCTAGTACCTGCATCCTACATCACCAATCGATATGCATATACATATATATAGATAGACATTGGAAAACAAGGAGGGAGAGTGAGACATCGTGTGTACCTCCCATAGGAGTAACTATGACTGCCCCTCCTCATCCTACACTCACATCACCCTGTAAACATCAAATCATAATGGGGTCATTAGCAAGGTTAGATCATAATATAAACCTCATAACATAAATTAATGTAAATTATTTTAGTGATAGCTTATTTCTAAGCATTCATGCTAACTCATTTAATATTTCCAAATAAACTGAGTAACCAAAGATATACATATGCTCAAATGTCTCATAAAATGCTAACTAATAATGATCATAGTCCAAACATATAATTCAAAGTGCCAAAAAAATACTCTTGTCAGTCTAACATAGGAAGGTGCTAGGGTGGGCATTGCAAAAATAAAGAATGAGAATTATTTGATGAAGATGGCTTGGGAATATCTCTTGATAAGAAGCCCACATGGGGAGAATTTTTGGAAGATATAAAATAAGCATAATTTTTTGAGGATGTATAAGAACAAAAATACATAGAATGGTAGCTACTTTGATAGAAGAGGAACCAACCTATGTAAGATTACACCAATACATTCCATTCACTTTAAGTAAAACTAGTATTGAGGATTCAGAGAAGAACCGAACTATGAAATATCATAGTGGACTTAACATGTATATTCAAATAGAGATGCAATTTTTGAATATTGAGACATTGGTAACCACCTATAAATATGCTACAAAAATTGAAGATAAATTCAAGAAGAAAGGGAAGAGAAGCCAAGGGTTGAAGTTGGCAATAAATCTGTAGGAAAAAAAATGACCAAGGAACCTCATTCAAATTATCCTAAGAACACATGGTGGGATGTTAAAATACACAAATAGGTATAGGCATGTGGTGTGAGATGAATAATTCCCCAACCCATATTACAAATGATTATTGAAGTATTAAAAATATGATGACAAAAATATGAGGAGAGGAAGCTGAACTTGAATCATCACCAATAGATACTTCTAAGAAAAAATAGAATGATTCCATCATAGAAGAAAACCCATATGCCATAGTTGCAACTGATAAAGTATTTCCTCATGAAGATGAAGAGATAATTTTTTATTCATAGATGTGGTTGATGGAAAACCTCTACATTTTATTGTTGATAGTGGGAGCCAAAATAATTTTATCTCTAGGGTGACAAGACACCCACAACCATACTCTATGGCATGGGTAAATAAGGGACAAGATATTCAAATAAATCAATAGTTTTGTTTGTCATATTCAATCAAGCCTTTCAACGATGAAGTGATATGTGATGTAGCACCATTAGATGTATATGATATCTTGCTAGGAAATCCATACATGTAATTAGAGGCATAGGGTGTATGAATCTAGGTCACATAACATTACAATCAAGCTTGGTGGGAAGAGGTATAAAATACCAGAGGTATGTCTGACACAAACTACTTCTTGAATTATTGCTAAATAATGTAAACACTTGATTTCTTAAACTGGAGCTTTTGTTCTTCTCATGATTCAGCCTAGAAAAACAAATTAAGATGTCCTTAATACACATGCTAAGGTAACCATTACAAAAAATCAAAAAAATTAGATGGATAAAATTTTGAAAGAATATCATAGTGTGTTTAAACCACTAGTGGGAGTTCCAACACACTATCAAGTCAAGAACTCTATTGATTTAATCCCAGGCACACCACTACCACATGATCCAATATATAGGAGGTCAATTTTGGAAAATGATGAAATCAAGAGACAAATTCAAGAGTTGATTTAAAATGGAAACATTCATCGAAGTGATTCACCCTGTGGCAACCCAATTGTCCTTGCTAAAAAGAAAGATGGGGCATAGAGACTTTGTATTGATTATAAGGAATTGAACAAAATCACTATAAAAATAGATATCCAACCCCTTGAATTGATAAATGTTGGACCAACTTAGGAGGGCTTAATTATTTACAAAAATTGACTTGAATTATAGATATCACCAAGTACCAATTGATCTAGCAAATGTGTGGAAGACTACATTTAAGTCTAACGAAGGTTTTTTTGAATGGTTGGTTATGCATTTTGGCCTTACAAATACCCCATCCACATTTATGAGGTTGATGAATGATGTGATTAGACCATTCATTTATTCTTTGGTGGTTGTTTATTTGGATGATATACTCATATTTAGAAAGACTTGTTCTAAGAATTTGTATCATGTTGAAGAAGTTCTTTCAACTCTAAAACAACACAAAATTTAGGCTTACATTGAGAAGTTCTCTTTTGATATCTAGGGTATTCAATACTTAGGGTATATAATATATACTGAGGGTGTTCATGTTGACCCAACAAAGATTCAAATAATCATAGACTAGCCATCTCCTAAAACTTTCATAGAGCTTCATAGCTTCTTGGGCTTAACCAACTTCTATCATAGATTTGTGTTTGGTTTCTCACATATATCATCTCCTCTTAATCAATCACTAAGGGGTGGAGCACAAGAACAATTTCAGTGGATAGAGGCAAAGAAATGAGAATTTGAGAATTTAAATAAAATATTATGTTCAACACCAATATTGGTCCTTCTAGATTTGCAACAACCATTTGAGATAGAAACAAATGCATCTGATTATGCTCTTGGTGTAGTAATAATGGAACATGGGAATATTTTAATACTTCCAACACCCATTATCTATCATAGTGAAACTTTTTCTGATACAATACATAGGTAACCCACCTATGACAAGGAGTTGTATGCTATTGTTCAAGTCTACAAATAATGGAAATATTATATATTGGAAAAGGAAATTGTTATACATATAGACCATAAAGCTCTTCAATTCTTGCAAACATAATGGAAGTTATAGAATGATAGACATCAAAGGTAGTTAGCTTATCTACAACAATTTCACCTTAACAATTGTCACAAAAAGGAAGTAGTCAAAAAGTGGTAGATTGTTTGAGTAGGCCTCCAATGTAAGGTTTGACAATGGTGTTGGATTCATGTGGTCATCAATCATCCACTTGAAAACAACTATATGGTATTGACCCTCATTTTTCTAACATCTGTAGTAATTTCGTAGAAGGAAAGTTTGTCTCTAATTTTCACTTGCAGGATGGGTTGCTTTTCCATGTTGGTCATATATGTGCACCCATCAAGGAATGGAAGAAAATGATATGGGAAGATCACTAAAATCATGTTGCAATAAATTTTGGTATTGGTAAGACTACTTCTATCCTTCAAAATTATTTCTATTGGCCAAACATAAAGTAGGATATCATTTCACATATACAAGCTTTTGTAACCTATACAATTGCAAAGCTAACAAATCATAAGTTGGGTCTATATTTATTGTTACATATTCCTAATAAGCCATGGTAGTTTGTTTCAATGGATTTTATGTCTTGGATTCTAACTACCAGATAGGGGCATGATTGTGTATATGTTTTGGTAGATAGGTTTTCTAAAAAAGGCTATCATGGTGGCATCTAAAAAGATGATTTCTACAAAAGAGACTGCCAAATTATTTTTTGAACATGTTTTGGGTCATTTTGGTTTGCCTCAAAGCATTATTTATGATAGGGATAGCAGGCTCATTAGAAATTTTTGGTCTGCACTATGGGCTAAAATGGACACAAAGTCAAAAAAGTCCACAACATTCCATCGCCAAATAGATGGGTATAGAGAAGTGGTGAATAGAATGATCATTCATATCTTACAAATGTATCATTCAAAAAATCCTCTCACATAGGATGAAATCTTACCCTATGTGCAACACAACTACAACTATGCACTCCATAGTACTATAGGGCATGGTCCATTTGAGATTTGTCTTGGGTATCAGCCATAGGTACCTATGGATGTAGCACTACTAGTTTAGAAATCTAATAGTCTATTGAATGCAGAAAAAGAGGTAGATGAAGAAGAAAAATTCATTGATAATATTAAACATGTACAACAACAAGTTCATAGGATTTTGGAGTAGAGTAATTAGAAGTATAAGGAAAGGCATGATAAACAAAGAACTCCTCATTAGTTTTAGATTGGTGACAAGGTATGGTTACATCTTCAAAAAGAGAACCTTCATAGAAAAAATAGAAATATTTTTCCTCTTCATTATGTCCCATATACTATTGTGAAACAATTTGGTGAGAATTATTTTAAACTTAATTTTCCATCCTTTTTGGGACTGCATCCGATTTTCAATGTGGGATTATTGAGACCCTATTTTCCTCCTTTGCTAGACATTTCCCAAGCTACTAAACACATTCAAGCTACAGAATTAAATCCATCTACTACTACTCTAGTTTAGTGTGGCCATGTTACAAAAGTCATTTTAAAGAATTTGAGAAATTAGAACATTCCTCTTTATTGGGTGGTTCGAGTTGGTTAGCATTCTCATCAAGGCAAGTGGTTAACTAAGAAATAAATTGAAGAAAAATTTCCTCATTTGTTGCAATAGATTATTGTAATGGGACCCATTTCCTCTCAAGAGGGGAGGAATTATTAGAGCATAGTCCAATATGGAATTGAGAAAATAACGAAATCCAATTTTTTTAGTATTTTCTATGTTTTAGTAAACTGCAATTTTGAAGCTATTTGGGGCACTTCGGGGCCTTGATACAGGACTTGTTGGAGATTTTCCAGTAGGCCAGTACTGACTATATGTTTGTCATTGATGACAACATATGGAAAGTAGCATGTGTGGAAGTCTAATATAGTAAGCCTTTTATATGTGTAGCATGGACATGGTATCAACATGATATCATGGGCACAAAGTTTAACTATTAGTACAGACAACTGTATTGTAGCTGGTGTCAACAGTGTTCCTGACAGAGTAACAAATAGTGTTCTGTGTATGGTTGTCCATACAGTTATCATGGAGCCTTGCATGCTTGGATATTTTTTGAAGACATGTTAGTGATGTTTCAGTTATGGATGCATATTTTGATGATGAATGCAAGTGAAGTTATGCAGTCGCTATTCGCCAGTAGCAATTTCCTATGTTTGTTCAGAAGAGCCGATAAAGATTTTATTGGTTCTTGAGTTGTGCCTATCTTGAGGGTATGCACCCTTGGAGTTAAGATTGGAAAAGTGTTATTGATGTTTGGTTAAGAGCGCATGAGTTAATTCAGCTTATAGAGAAAGATCTAGTTGTTTTTGTAGAGTCGACAGTGTGTAGTGTGCATATACAATTATTTTATTAGACAGGTCCCATAATGTGTTGTGTGCATAGTAGAGTCGACAGAATGTTTGTCAAAGTTTGTTATGGTTTCTCTAATATGATTTCAAGGTGATTCTAATAGGCCAAAATGATTATATCATTTAGAGGAAAGATATTTATAAGCGGTCATTTGTGATTGCTTGAGTGTGGTTCATAGTTGTTTGAGCAGAGCAGAGTAGAGTGTGCAAAGTGTTTGAGCCATCAGAAGAAGTTTTATGTGACCAAGTAAAGTACTTGTGCTATTCATTAGAACTGATCTAGATAGCAGGTCAAAGCATAGTTCACCAAGATCCAGATATAGTGTATATCTGTAATTTAGAAGATTGTAGCCTTTGCCCATTTGAGCAGTGAGCTCTCAAATAGTGTGTCCTCTCCCCTAACAGGGACAATTGTAAAAGACTCCTAAAAGGGTTTGACCCTTGACTAGGTCTACTATACTTAATATATTGTAAAGCTACTCCTAACAGGGTAAAGGATCTTCTAACAAGGATAATTATACACTAGTACAGAATATTAGTGGGTATCAAGTCCCACCAAGGTTTTTACCTATTTGGGTTTCCTTGTAACCAAAATATTGGTGTTGTGTTCTTGTGTTCTTTCTTTGTGTTTATGATTTATGTTTAAGTATACTTAATTGGATAAAGAATTGAATATTTTAGATAACTGATTCACCCCCCCCTCTCAGTTATCTCTTGGGACTGTTCCTAAAAATTAGTATCAGAGACAAGTGCCTCAGAGAGAAAGTTTAAAAGCTTGAGGTTGATTAGATGGCATACTTCAGGAAAGAAAGTCCTAAGTTTGATGGAGAGAATTATCTTGATTAGAAGAATAAGATGGTAACCCATTTTCATTGCATTGATTTTGAATTTTTTAATGTAACCATCAAAGTAGCCAAAATTCCTACCTTAGAAGACCTTGGAAAAGATGACGCTACTGACATACAAAAGGAATTGTTTCATCATAATTCTATTTCTAAAGAAGCCCTTATCAGCACCCTATCTGATGTTGAATTTTTTGAAGTAAAAAAGATAGATATAGCCCACAGAATATGGAAGAACCTAGAAGACACATTTGAAGGAGACAAACAAGAAAAGGATATGTGTAGAAAGACATGGAAGAAAAGGTACAATGCATTAGAGATGTTGCCTAAAGAAAACATCAGAGCTTACAATCAAAGGATTAATGAAGCAGTTGCTGGAATCAGGAACAATGGTCAAGAGATATTAGAAGAGGACATCATGGATAAGTTGATGACAACTCTTACTCCTGAATATGAAAGCAAGATCAATGTCCTTGATGAGACCATGAAGCTTACATCAAATTTCAAGAGAGAGACCTTGATTAGAAAACTCTCTACTTTTGAGATCTCAAGATTGAAGTCAGAACCAAAGAGTGAAACAACCTTCAAAGCAACAGTCCATGGCAAGAAATTTGCAAACACTTCTGGTAATTTTCATGATGATGATGAAGAGAAAACTCTAGAGGATTTCATTTCTATGATTTCTGAAAGAGAAAAGAAAGCAAAAGGAAAATATGAAGGTTAATTACCATTTAAGTTCTTTTCATGTAATAAGATTGGTCACTTTGCATCTAAGTGTCCTACTAAAGCTAGAAAGTTCAAAAAGGATTTCAAGCCTAAGTATTCTAGGGAATGCTACTATGCTGGAGATGGAGTTTTAGATGAAGAATTTGGTAAAGAAGAAATTGGATTCATTGCCATTATAGATAAAATGAATAACAAGATAGTACATGTAGACAAGAAAGAGAATCAGGAGCTAGCATTGATTGCACAAGATGACATAAGGACAGACTGGATTATAGACAGTGGTTGTTCACATCACATAACAGGTGATACAGGAAAGTTTTTTCATTTGGACAAATACAATGGAGGTATGGTTAGATTTGGAGATAACACTCCTAAACCAATAGTTGGTAGAGGAGCCATCACTTTGGATGGAAAGAATAGTACTGATGATGTTCTTTATGTTGATGGTTTGAAACATAACCTTCTCAGTGTTGGTCAGTTACTTGGAAAAGGCTATCAGTTAGAGTTCAAAGATGAAAAATGCATCATTAACAACAAGGATGGTGTTAGGATTGCATCAGACTCAAAGACAAGAGGTAATGTGTTTCAACTCAATTCAGAAGCAAGTTGTTTTGTTTCTAAAGTTTATGACAATTGGTTGTGGCATAAGAGACTATGTCATATCAATTTTGATAACACAGTAAAAATAAGTAATGTTAAAGTAGTAAGAGATATACCTAGCCTAGCAAAGCTAGTTGATACTATATGCAAGGAATGTGTGATGGGGAAGCATGTGATAAATTCATTTAGGAGCAAGTAGAATTCAGCAAAGAACAAGTTGGATGTGATTCATATAGATCTGTGTTCCAACTCAAAAAAGATCATACTATGGTGAAATGTATTTTATTTTGTTTGTTGATGATTATACTAGGATGATGTGGGTTACATTCTTAAAAGATAAGTTAGAAGCATTTGAGAAGTTCAAAATATTAAAAGCTAAGGTTGAGAATGAATCTAGACTAAAGATAAAGTGTTTAATATCGAATAGAGGAGGAGAATTCACCTTTGATAGATTCTATGAGTACTGCAAAGAACATGGCATAAAGAGATAGTTAAGTGCACCTAGAACCCCTCAGTAGAATGGAATTGTAGAGAGAAGGAATAGGATCATTCTTGATATAGCACGCACCATTATGATAAAAGGAAAAGTTGCACACACCTATTGGAGAGATGCGGTCAAGACAATATTCTATACCATTAATAGAATTCAATTAAGGCCAGGCACTCAAAAAACACCTTATGAGCTATGGTTTGGTAATGTTCCCATAGTAAAATACTTCAAAATCTTTGGAAGCAAGTGCTGCATCAAGAGGGATGAAGCAGTAGGCAAGTTTGATGCAAGAAGTGATGAAGGTATTTTTCTTGGTTACTCTAGCAAAAGTAAAGCTTATAGATGTTTAAATTTAAGATTGAAAAAGATCATTGAAAGTGCTCATGTAAAGATTGATGAAAATTTTATGATTCAAGAAAGATATCATGATTACTCACCCATGATTGAAGAAGAACCTAGACCTTCTACTAGTGAGATAGTTATTGAAGAAATGTTTGATAGTATTGATGTGTTATTCAATGACCCTGAGACAAGTGAACAAAATACTCCTAAGACTAATGAATTAGCATCATTTAAAGTTCCAAATTTTACATCAAGAAATCATTCCAAGGAAGACATCATTGGAGATCAGAGCGGCAAAGTCTTAACAAGATCACAAGCAAAGAACTCAACTAGAAATGAAGCGGTATGTTTACTATCTCAGATTGAACCTTTAAGTGTTGAAGATGCATGTAATAATTCAGATTGGCATGATGCTATGAAAGAAGAACTTGATCAGATTGTTAAGAATGACACTTGGGAACTGGTCCCAAGACCTAGTTATAAAAATGTGTTTGGAACAAAGTGGATATTCAGAAACAAGATGAATGAAGATGGTAGAGTAGTAAGAAACAAAGCAAGATTAGTATGTAAAGGATATACACAAAGAGAAGGCATTGATTATTCAGACACATTTGTACCTATAAGTATGTTGGTTCTTAAGAATATTTTACACTCCATGAGATACCAATATGCTTATGGCCAATGTTAAGGAATGGTTAATTCCAAATATGGGAAATCAATAACCAATTGGACCAACTATAGGGACAAGACAACCCTCTTCACTTTTGGTTCTGCAAAACCAAGGTGGGTACACCTGATCCAATAAATTCAACTCTATTCTTCACTTAATACTAGATCTTACAATAGATGACAGTGAGAAAGTACTAAATAACAACTTATTATTCATTGACTCTCCATCACTGGGTACAAAAACTCATATAAAGTAAAATAAAAGTAAAAAACTGGTATTGATTAAATGTTTTAGGATTACAAGATCTTGATCATTCCCCACAAAGGAAAGATAGGAAAATACAGGCCAGTGCCTTATCCATTGGGTAAAATATCAAAAGACATAATGAATACAAAGATGTTTTGAAAAGAAATGGTCTTTAGAGATAAATACAAACACCTCAACTCTTTCCTACTTATAGAAAATCCTCAAATAGATTTAGTAAACATGTATCCCACCCTGAGCAATATTTAATCCAATCCTAGATCATAACTCAAAGCCAAACACATACATATAAATCTCAGAAAGATTTAAAGATTCACAGACTAAACTCAAAAGATAGACAAAGATTTGAGATTTGTATTAAGTATAACCTTGAACATTGTATACATCATATTTTGAATAGTTTCTTGCAAAATAGCAGCAGCAACCTGTACTTCTTCTCTATTTCTTTGATAAAAATGATACAAAAATTGACAATCCTTGACTGAGGGCTAGGGTTTTAGAATCTCTATCTTTTTAACATCTAAACTCTCAATGCCTAGAATGATCGTGGAAAATCCTTTATATACAAGGAAGTGCAACAAGCTACTGATCATTCTAGGGTTTACAAAATTCCTAACCTAAAAAACATTACAACAACCCTATTGGGTTTACAATAAATACATTGATAAAATAGGTGAGATATTTGTAGATGAGCTACCTTGCTTTATGTCTTCAATGTTGTCCTCAGCTTCTTTTAACAAATGTAATTTGTAATATCTCTACTGTCAATCCTACAATAAATACCTTTCTGCATCTCAACAACCCTGATGGCTCAAAAAGTAACTACTTTACTTGTTTCAAGAGGCTGGTGGAGTATTTACTTTTTCTACATGAGGTATGTACTAATACATCCACCTATTGTACACCTCTTTGCTTGGGAACTCAAAACTTGCAAATTCTACATTTTTAGCAGACAACTATTCCCATCTGAGTTCCAATTGACCAATCTCCCACTGAATAAAATCAAACTTAGACTTAGCTGAGATTAAAGTCTCAATAGTATGAATAAAGAATAAAGTGTTCTCTAGGGTCAAAATTCTAGTCATCCTAGCAGAGAAATCATCATCAATTTTTTCTCACCATTTGATTAATTCTTTGAGATCACCATTCTTCCTGAAAACCCCTGGGATCAGGTCACAACTAGGAAGTGCCAATTCCTTCTTCATTAAATTTGACTTCCTCTCAAAATCAACTAAGAGTATGTCATGCTCCACTAACTTCTTCACATTCTAGTGTAATGGCTTAATCAATGGATCAGGATCATTTTGGGATTTAGATAGTAATCTGAACAATCTCACATTTGGAGATCTCTCAATCCATTTCCTTAAAACTAGTTCAAACTCACTCTTATATTTATCCAATGAGGTGAGTAATACTTTTAGCCTTCTGGCATGATCAAACAAGATAGTCGGGTTTAGGTTTGTAGCAAATTGCATAATAGCTTTTGTTACCTTGTCTTCATATTCTCCCTTCAACAGGCTCTTATCTTTCACATACTCTTCCCTTATCCTATCCAACTCTTTCCTCTTCCTCTTGAAGTGATTGGTTTCCTCTAGAAACTATTACTTCTCCCAACTGAGTATTGCATCTGAATGTGTCTCTGGGTAGGGGGATGGTAGAAACTCAATGATAGGACTAGAGGATGAAGCCACTACAAGTTTGTCAGCTATTCTTAGTTGTGGTGACCTATGATCATGTGGTCTTAATAACTTAGCAATTAATTTGTCCTTTTGAATTAGCTCTATCTTGAGCTCATTGTAAGACTTGAGGATAGTTTCAAATTTGAGCCTTAGCTCCTCATTTTCTTGAGCATCTTTCTTTTCCACTTTGACATTGAATTTGGTAGTCTCCAAAATCAGGTTTGAAGCTTCTACACTAGAAGTCTCACCTACTCTTTGTACCAATAGATTGACTGCATATTCTATGGAGAGAGCCTCTCTTTTTCCTTTGTCTTCCTCCCTCTTAAGGGACCACATCACCAAGGCTGCATGATCATCTAAAAAATCAATTCCCCTAGCAGCTTGTTGGGCATGTTCTATAGTAGCAAGAGTCTTTACCTTGCTCTTCCTAACTTGATCAAGGACTATTGCATCAACAATATCCCACTCTGGTAGAATTAGCACCCCTACAGTATGGATCATAGCCCTCCCCTCCTCAAGAGTAATATTTTCAAACTGCTTCACCATTTCTCCTTTGGTCTCATTCTCTATCTCTGTGATGTCCCTATCAGGGAACTCTTCCTTCTTCTTCTCACAGATCTCTTTGAACTGATTTATTCTCATTCTCCATAGAAATTGGAAGAATGCCCCAGGCCTAACAAATTTTTCATCAGTGACAAAAGAATCACTAGCTTGTTTCAAAATAGGGTCCATTTTTTTACCCTCAAATTCAACACTAGTAAGATCCATGGCCACCTCCTTAGGTGCCTCCAACATTCCTTCTTGCAACTCATCATTGGAAAGAAAAATGTTTCCCTCATTCCTCATCTGTACCAACTGCTCTGCTACCCCATGTCCATCTAAATGTAAGGGGCATTCAAAGGGAGAGTATACATTTTGTTCTTATCCTGACCCCTCCTATCTTTGCCTCTTTGGAGAGGGTCCTTGCATTGTTGGATCATTCATAGGCCTCTTTCCCCTAGAAGTAGAAGGAATATCCTCAATTCTTTATTGTTGTGGTAAGAGAATAGTGTACATGTTGGTGTTGTTTTTCCCCAAAGGTCAGCTTGGCATTAGGATTGATAGGTCTAGTGTCACATTCACTCAACACTCCAAATCTGACAGGAAAAAGGGCCAACTGACAAGGATCAAAGAGAGATCCTTCTACACTTTGAGCTCCACATCACTCAGGTGGGTATACCTCATTTGCACACACATATTAACTTCTGTTACACTATAGGCTTGCAATTCAATGACTTTAGAATGGTTCTCAAACTCTTCTAGGTATCTTATACCTCAATGAAGCCAATATCTCATGCAATAGACCAACTTGCATGGAGTGAGTATGAAAACCAGAGACCTAACCTATCAACAAGAAAGGGGAAAGGTGGGACTAAATGGAAATTATTTGAATGGATTGAAAGGAACCCTGAGATGCCCTAAGTCTCTGATAGACCAGTGCCTTATCCAATGGCCCATAGATTCAAACACCCTATTGCAAATGATAGCTATGAAACAAGAAAATAATATACCTAATGTGTCGATGTCTTACATCAATCACACACCATGACCAAACCTCAACTTAACACCCACCTATGCATTCAAGCATGTTATTATCCATTCAAAGGATTTTAACCCTCCCCTTAGAGGAGACCTGTGAATCAAACAATACATTTACCAACATCCACCAGAAGACAAGCATGACATATCCTTAATATTTCAGCCCATACATACATGAACACTAACCCTAAACCAGTTATCTTTGTGAAGACAACTCCACTTGCAAACACATAGGCAATACAAGTAGACAAATCAAACACCCTTAATGTATGATCAGTGAATTCAAAGCTCAAATGGAGATAGCTTGGTAACAGTAAGAATATATTAACTTCTCACACATAAGACAAATCACTTACAATATGCATTATGTTCTCAGAACCAGCAAGGAAAGAAGAACACTCTATATGCAGAGAGAAGGGGAAACTCTATAGGAAAACGACCGTTCATTGGAACCAGAAAGGAATTCTAAGCTAGAACCCTTACAAAGTCAAAATTTCAATAGTTTATACCACTAGCTGCCTTGGAAACCCAAAATAGGTTGCAACAAGCTAGGGACAGCTAGGGCTAAAGTTTCACCCACCTCAACCAACTAGAAACAATCATGAATTTAATTCAAGGGAAGAAAACACATCCAATCCAGGAAAGAGGAAATCCTGAACTGATCCTTAATTATGAAAGTCTTCTCTACAAGTACAAAGGATCACAAAACCAGGCTCAAAAGGATGCCCTGCAACATGCCTTGAGCCACAACTACAACGTACATTCTCTTTAAACAAGCACTAGACATCTTGGACCACACTGCAAATGACAAACCAATCGCTTCTCACCAAACAAGGTCATTTCTGCATTGAATTCCATAAAAATGGTACCCTCTATCACTGGAAACTCTCAAAAATTCAAATTTGAATCTCAACGGTTATTTCTTTGGCGCCTGCAGAGAAACGACGGCCAAAATTTAAACCTTTACCAACTTTAAAACACAGCCGTTCGATCAATCTCCCTTCATAGGCTTTATGACTTTCCTTAAAAGTGGTCCCAGTCAGACTTAGTGAATTGGCGACAACCAATAAGAACATGTGCCCTTGCTTCCCTTCTAACACTTGGCCCACACCTCTACCTTGCATCGAATAGAACCTTGCCACCTCAACATTATCTGATAGTGGGCCCTCTGCAAACAAACCTATCGACATCCAATCAGATGGTGGGCACATGATCGCAAGGGGAAAGAATATTCCTTGCGATCACATGCTAACCATAGATTGAAATCACTATCACAAGCCCCGCTGACATATCTAACTCATCACCACATGGACCAATCAGAAATGAGCACCTCAGCACTGTCTGACATGCAGACCCACCTAGACCCATGGCACGCCCACACAGGAAAATCTGATGGCTGTCACAAAAGTGTAGGGGATAAACACCATACATCTTTACCATGCAAACAAGTGACAACCATAGATCTTGTCTGAACTTTAACCACACCAGGCAATGGGAAGAACTGGGACCCACATAGACAGGTGGCAAGCAGTCGCATGATCGCATGTCTGAAAAGTTTGACATGTGGCCATGCGACCACCAATCACTTTGAAACCTTTGAAGACCCAAGCCCACCATCTAGTTGGACTTGCATAGTTAGAGAATGCCAACAAATAGGGCAGAAGTGTGAGGTTGAAAATACACAGGGTTTTCACTGGAAAAGATTGAAAACACACAAAGTTTCTGATGCCAAAAGATAAGCGCACAAAAGTGGGAAGGCATAAGGTTGAAAACAATGAAGGTTTTCACACAGACTGAAAACATCATGGATTTTCAAAAACAATGTGGGTTTTTGACACTATGGTAGATTTTGAAATTATTTCCTGCAGACCTTAGAACTTGAATAACTTTCTAAGTTTTGCAATTCAACACGTGTGTTTTGGACTGGAGCAAGGCGACATAATGAAGAACATAGGGTAGGACACTTCAAGAAAACTTGCAAGAAAATGGGCCACTTTCAAAATATTTTGTCTTGACCAGAAAATGGACTAACAGTGGCTCTATCTGGGGATGATGGGTAACTTGTGCCCATGTGAGAATTCAAGATTTCTAGGAGAGCAGACCACCCACTGGACAAAAATAGGGAACTCAAAAATTGGCAATTGAACAAGGAAAGGAAACACATAGCAAAGAGGGAAGAAAATTTTACAAAATTTACAAGATCAGAACTTTACAAATTTACTTGATGGCCCCAGGCCACCAAAATAAAATCAGAGACCCTCCTGCATCAAAAATCTAGTTTTCATCCACATATGTGACCCCAAGTCTGAAAATTTCTTCACCATTCTGCTGCAAACATATGTGAATAATCATGGGCTGAAAAAAAAAATGTACTGATCACTACCCATGCTTTTCCAATCATGACTATCGTATTCACACTCGTATTCATATTCCAAGAAGTAGGGAACATCATCTACTTCTTTTTGATGGCTGGAAACAAATTTTTGATCTTGTAATGCATTAGAAAATGGAACATATTGACTATCATGCATTACCATAAAATTACCTAGCTCAGAAGGAATTAGATCCTCTGATTTATCTTCATACATTACTTCAGCCACTAAGCAACGTGGTTGTTCAATGATGTCTTGATGAATTGGATCATGAACCAAGTGAAGGTCTTCTTTAAAGCTTCTGTGATAGGTGAACACTGCATCATCATTTTCACCAAAAGAATTTTTGTCCCAACTATTGAAGACTAGATCCTCAACACTGTCACACTTAGTATCATACTTTGCAAGAGAAGGAAAAGGACTTGAACAATAGACCTGTTCATCATTGCAATCTTGATGATAGGAAAATACACTATCATGTCTTTCTACCTCTTCTTCTGTAGGGTCATTACATGAGGGGATCTCTGATGAAAAAGGATCATCACTATCACTTTGAACACTAGCCTCATTATCAGTGTCAAGGGATACATCATAGGGGAGTTGCAAATCAAAATCCAAAGCAGGGGCATACCTCTAAAATTCTTCAGCCAAGAGTGTTGAAATCCTTTCACTACTCAATGGACTTTGGGCCCTGATATCATTTTCCTCAGCCTCACCCCTAGTGCTGCAAATATCATCCTTGTGAGATATAAGGATACACATTTCTGGCCCTAGATCATCTTGTGTGAAGAAATCAATGCAAGAATCATCATCTGCATCATAATCATATTCTTTCCTCTCACACAAAACATCATCAAACTGGGGCAAGAAGACTTCCCTCTCATGTTGACAAGAAGAAAAATTTGCAGACAAAAAGGGAATATTGCCATCCTCAAATTCATCTTCAACATCCTCATATGCACTGATCTCAGAATCAGCTTCATAGTCAACACTCTCTGCATAGTGAGAATCAACATCAGAAACACTAGCCTACTCATGAACATCATCAAGAGCCACCAGTCTCAGCAATCTCTTGTCCTCCTCTAACTGCCAGATCTCAGCATTGCTCTCTGCAATCTTCTTCTTAAGAGTAGAAATCTTGATGATAAGATTCTCATAGTAAGTATCACTCATGATGGGATCAACAAAGAACTACCCACTAATACTCATCCCTTTATGCAGTGCTTAACACTTGATAGGGATACATTTCAACTCTTGAGAAATACCTGGGAGCTTTGCAATAGAAGACCTTTGGCTGGAAGCAGGAAAGATTTAGAGCTCACCTTGCAGCTCCATCAAATTCTTTGCAGTGTAGAGTCACCACCTCCTTGAAGAGAAAAGTATTTCACTTATTTGTGTATGTCATCCAACCAACCAAAACTCACTAGGATAACATGCACTATTTATCAGAAGATGCACTGATCAAACAGAGACAAATCAGAGCTGCCACTCACAACTAGGTGAGAAGATTTTACAAGTGTGTTTTTTACTTCAAACTCTATTCTACACTCTCCCCAGTAGAGTCACCATCTTGTTGGTGTTCTTTTTCCCCAAAGGTCAGCTTGGCATTAGGATTGACAGGGCTAGTGTCACATTCACTCAACACTCCAAATCTGACAGGAAAAAGGGCCAACTAACAAGGATCAAAGAGAGATCCTTCTACACTTTGAGCTCCACATCACTCAGGTGGGTATACCTCATCTGCACACACATATTAACTTGTGTCACACTACATGCCTATAGGTAACTGACTGTGGAAAGGTTCTCAAACTTTTCTAGGTATCCTATACCTCAATGAAGCCAATATCTCATGCAATAGCCCAACTTGCATGGAGTGAGTATGAAAACCAGAGACCTAACCTATCAACAAGAAAGGGAAAAGGTGGAACTGAATGGAAATGATTTGAATGGATTGAAAGGACCCCTGAGATGCCCTAAGTCTCTGATAGACCAGTGCCTTATCCAATGGGCCACAGAGTCAAACACCCTATTGCAAATGATAGCTATGAAATAAGAAAATAATATACCCAATGTGTCGATGCCTTACATCAATCACACACCATGACCAAACCTCAACTTAACACCCACCTGTGCATTCAAGCATGTTATTATCCATTCAAAGGATTTTAACCCTCCCCTTAAAAGAGACCTATGAATCAGACAATACATTTACCAGCATCCACCGGAAGACAAGCATGACATATCCTTGATATTTTAGCCCATACATACATGAACACTAACCTTGAACTAGTTATCTTTGCGAAGACAACTCCACTTGCAAACACATAGGCAATACAAGTAGAAAAATCAAACACCCTTAATGTATGATCAATGAATTCAAAGCTCAAATGGAGATAGCTTGGTAACAGTAAGAATATATTAACTTCTCACACATAAGACAAATCACTTACAATATGCATTATGTTCTCAGAACTAGCAAGGAAAGAAGAACACTCTATATGTAGAGAGAAGGGGAAAATCTACAAAAAAAGGACCATTCACTAGAACCAGAAAGGAATTCTAAGCTGGAACCCTTACAAAGTTAAAATTTTGACAGTTTATACCACTAGCTACCTTGGAAACCTAAAATAGGTTGCAACAAGCTATGGACAGCTAGGGCTAAAGTTTCACCCACCTCAACCAACCAAAAACAATCATGAATTTAATTTAGGGGCAGGAAACACATCCAATCCAAGAAAGAGGAAATCCTGAACTGATCCTTAATTATGAAAGTCTTCTCTGCAAGTACAAAGGATCACAAAAATAGGCTCAAAAGGACACCCTACAACATGCCTTGAGCCACAACTTCAATGTACATGCTCTGCAAATGAGCACTAGACATCCTGGACCACACTACAAATGGCAAACCAATCACTTCTCATCAAACAGGGTCGTTTCTGCATTGAATTCCATAAAAATGGTACCCTCTGTCACTGGAAACTCTTAGAAATTCAAATTTGAATCTCAATAGTTATTTCTTTGGCACCTACAGAGAAAGGACAGC
Organism: Chamaecyparis obtusa; assembly: GCA_027943335.1. NCBI lineage: Eukaryota > Viridiplantae > Streptophyta > Pinopsida > Cupressales > Cupressaceae > Chamaecyparis > Chamaecyparis obtusa. Next base: position 2,048,290 of record BSBK01006215.1, read on the forward strand.
CAAAATTTAAACCTTTACCAACTTTAAAATGTAGTCGTCTGATCAATCTCCCTTCATGGGCTTTATGACTTTCCTTAAAAGTGGTCCCAGTCAGACTTAGCGAATTGGCAATAAAGAACCTTCACCAATTCATGAAACACTTCGCTGCTTCGCTAAATAATTTAGTGACTTCCCGACTATCATTCACCAAATCACCAAACAAATTAGTGAATCACCTTTTTTATGCACAAACATGCGAACACATTGAATTTTGTCGGCACCGCCAGATCTTTATCCACTCTGCCAAACCTCAGACCCCACCTAGGCCTGCCCAATGCCACTTGCAATTCATGCCTAGTCACTAACACTGGACCCACACTTTGCAAGCTATAAAATAAATGGCAGGGGTATGATCTTATAGCTCTGACATATCTCACCAGATCATACCCCATCCACATGATTTGCCACCATGTTAATCTCCTTCGAAACCTCAGGGCCCACTGACAAACTACCACATCACCACCTACCACTAGGCCTCAACAAGGAAGAACCTTGTCACATGATCACAAACTGTGAAAATGGCCCTTGCGATCATGCGATAAGGCCATAAGACTGCCACCTCTCCACCAATGGCCCCACAAGACAGACGTCAACCAGTTACATGGTCACATGTCAGAAAAATTTGACATGTGATCATGTGACAACCAATAAGAACATGAACCCCTACTTCCCTTCTGACACTGGGCCCACACCTCTACCTTGCATCTAATAGAACCTTGCCACCTCAACATTATCTGATAGCGGGCCCTCTACAAACAAACCCGTCAGCATCCAATCAGATGGTAGGTGCATGATCGCAAGGGGAAAGAATATTTCTTGCGATCACACACCGATCGTAGATTGAAATCACTATCACAAGCCCCGTTGACATATCTGACTCATCACCACATGGACCAATCGAAAATAAGCACCTTAGCACTGTCTGACATGCAAACCCACCTAGACCCATGGCACACGCACATAGGAAAATTTGATGGATATTGCAAAACCATAGGGGATAAACACCATGCATCTTTACCATGCAAACAAGCGATAGCCACAGATCTTGTTCAAACTTTAAACATACCAAGTAATGGGAAGAACTGGGACCCACATGGATAGGTGGCAAGCGGTCGCATGATTGCATGTCAGAAAAGTCTGACATGCGGCCATGCGACAACCAATCACTTTGAAACCTTTGAAGACCCAGGCCCATCATCAAGTCAGACTTGCACAGTTAGAGAATGCCAACAAACAGGGCAGAAGTGCGGGGTCAAAAACACACAGGGTTTTTGGTTGAAAAGATTGAAAACACACAAAGTTTCTGATGCCAAAAGATAAGCGCACAAAAGCAGGAAGGCATAAGGTCAAAAACAATGAAGGTTTTCACACAGATTGAAAATATCATGGATTTTCAAAAACACTATGGGTTTTCAACACTGTGATAGATTTTGAAATTGTTTCTTAGCAGACCTTAGAACTTGAATAACTTTCTAGGTTTTGCAATTCAGCATGTGTGTTTTGGACTGGAGCAAGGTGACACAATGAAGAACACAGGTCAGGACACTTCAAGAAAACTTGCAAGAAAATGGGCCACTTTCAAAAGATTTTTCCTTGACCAGAAAATGGACTAACAGTACCCACTTCTCTTTTGCATTGTATAAACTCCTCTTGGAGTCAATTTTACATATCCTAGCTGGTTCAAGATCTGCCTAGCCCTATCAGGGTCTGTTTTACTCATAGCAGCCCTCTTCTCCTTTATTGCATGCATAATGCCTTCAAAATGCTCCATAAGAGCCTCTACCTTTCTTGCCCATGGCTCAAAGCCCTTTAATAGATCATAAGCTCTATCAATTTTTTTTTATGAAATCTATAGTCTTCTTGTAGATCACCCATTTCTCCTTCTTCATTTCTTGAGTTTGGAGGTCAAACTCATTTCTTATTATATCCTCAGGAAAATAAAATTGGTGCTCCATAAGAGCACACCTAATCTTATCTCTAAACATTCCTGACAGGAAACCCTCATTATCTGAACATCTTGTTGCAATTGTGGGCATTCTATAGGGCTGCAATACCTAGTTCAAGTATACCCATCCTCCTTTAGTAATAACTTATTGATGAGCAATTGTTATATCAAGGAAGAGAGTCCCTCTTCCTTTACCAGTAAGGACATTCTCTTGTAGGTCACCAATCTATCTCAAAATCTCAACATATCCTACCTTCAATTAAACTTGGTAACACAAAATGTAAGGTGCCTTTCTACAGCCATAAACTCTAAAAACTATAGAAAAATGATATAAAATGATATCCCCAAAATTATTGACAATAGTAATATCCTAAGAGTATTCCTTCAGTTTAATTAATCTTAGTAAATCCCTTGGGATTCTAGGATTGTCAAAGAATAACAATGTCCTAAGTCTTGAAGAAAAGTCTCTGTCAAAGACAATGAAATTGGCATCAACTCTGTCCCATGACAAATTTGTGGTCCATAATTGGACTGGAAGGGTTTCTCCATTTCTCTCTTTCATAATATTCATTGTTGAGCTAAAAAACTACTCACCCTTTTACAAGAACATATGCATAAGCATTGACTACAACCCAAAAGGCCTACTAACCTTCATGTTCTTAATTCCCATTAATCCCTCATGGATTAGATCAGCCAAGTGAGATTCAAAGTCAAAGATTAATGCTAATTGGGGATGTAATGATTACACCATCATGAATATATATGGTATTGGCATATGAGTAGCCTCATCATGCCCTATGATTAAAGTCAAAGACTTGTAGAAACCCTATGCTATCTTACTGAATAAATCCATCCTAAAGGGCTCTGGTGTACTTGGACTAATGACACACATAGATCCAATCTGGTCTAAAAAATCTCTTAGAGGCCCTACCCTTAAATAATCCCTCTAAGCTTCATATATCTCTATGAATTCTCTAAAATCTATCTTCTCCAACCCAATAGAAGGGTCATTCAATGAGAAGACCTCCCTAATCTCCTCTTCTATGATACTAATCAAATTATTTCCATTTATATCCTTGACACCTTTTGTCATAGGATCATAGCACTTAGCAATTTGAATTAATAACTCTACATCCATAAAAACTCCAGGGACTACCAACTTCCCAATATCAAATTGCCATATGTTGCTGAGGGGGGCACATGAATTCCTTTGTGAGTAAGCTTCTTTGAAAAAAATGAGGCCATTATGATCTTTTCCCACCCTAGCATCTCTCATCCAATTCCCTCTATCATGGAGCCCACTATTTACATAATCCCTAGGGTTCCTCGAGACCAATTCTTTTAATCTAGCTGCCCCATTATCTGAATGTGGGAACAATTGCATTAAATCTTCAAAGACACCCCTGTCTTTATACTCTATCTTCCTAGAGAATCCTCTCTTTGGCAGAATTTTAAACTAGGGCTTTTAGAACAATATATAAATACCTGAGAAAAAGCCCTAAAAATATCAACAAGCCATACGATTTTCCTCCCACAATTCCTTCACAGACTTCAAACAATTCTGTAATTCAAAAAATTTTGACCTACGAGACACCTGAAAAACTTCACTTGATATCGCTTCAGAGAAAAATCCAGTTCACCAAAATGCTTATGAGAGTGGTAAAGCAAAAAAAATGATCAAATTTTGATATATAATGTTGCCAACCATTCATAATTCATCCGCACGTAGCTCATTAAGTCTGCCATTACTAAAAATTGGCAGCCTCAACATTCACAAGATGTGAACAATGTTACAAGGCAAAAATTTGAATTCAAACCTTTGATATTGTTTCCCCTTTGGCACATCGGACGATCAGAAAAAATAGTTGCGCAACCCTCTTTTACTTTCCCCAAATGAGCTCCCAGCCAATGAGAATAGTTCAAATTAGCCATCTAGGGAAAGAAAAGACTTAACTTTACCTTGATCAGAGATGATAGGTGTCATCTTGTTGCTAAAGCATGGGCTTAGAATTTGAGCATCTTCATCCAGTGGTGTAATGACAACCATAGGATTCTTTCCAACTCATAGCACTTTATCATTTCCCAAAGCAATGACCCCACCTTTCCCTTTGAAAACTTTATCGACTCAGGAAATACCACGTTGAACAAATCAATAAGTGGAAAACCCTAAATTTCCCCTTGGTGTCAAGTATACTAACAACCTGACATGTCATCTCTACCTTTGGCCAATAAAAAATGAACCTGTTAGCATGACCTAGTGATAGAGGACCCACCTTTTAGTCCTCATCTTCAAACAAGATCAATGGTTGTCGCTATACCATGATCTTAAAGATCATGCACTTTATCCCAGTGGTATACCGACAACCACAAGATCTTATCAAACCTTAACCATCTGAGAAGGCTGGCCCTACTATGACACATCACTTATCTTTCTGTCAAATCAAAAGATGCCACATTTACAAAAACAAGTGGGCGGGCCCTCTCTCCATTTCTTCTTTAATATCAAATATCCTATCAACTGCCACATCATATTTATTTCAACCAATCAAAAAACACACATGTTAGAGTGACATGGCATTTTAAGGCCCCACTCACCATCTCATCCATCGTATAGCATCAAATGGTCATTGCTATACTGCAAAGCTTAAATACTTCACATCTTCCATCAGTAGTATAACGACAACTGTAAGATCAAACTATGTTGTACCCTTTGAAAAGTTTGACCCCACAACTGTTACATAACCTAGGACAAGTGTCAACTTGGAAAACACACCACTAAGACTATCATGTTAGAACTCCTGCTACTGTCAGTAAAGCTTGATCGAACACTTGTCATTATACCATGATGCTTAAAAAGGAATCATCTCAACCAAATGGTATAATGATATATGTCAATGCACTATTATGTTTAACCACCAACACAACACCAAAGATGGGCCCGTTGAGATAGATGTTCACTCATCGCTAGATTGCATGTTAGAAATTTTGACAACAAGGAGCCTTGAGGTTTAATGACAACCACTCAATTTTAAAGGGCTAGTCACTTAGGAAAAATTACTGGAAACTTAGGCTTTGCGGGAAATATTAAAAAAGGGTCACGTTTAATAACCTAACCACATAACATATAAAGTGGTCATTTAAAAGGGGTTGAAAATCACACATGTCTTATTTGGAGAGTTAGTGAGCCAAAGAGGTAACACAAAATTAGAACAAGGCCTAAGACCAGCCAGGGCTCCTATCAAACTTAGGGTTTTCACCATAAAACCTTACCATCAGGTCTATAAACTAGATCTTTCAAAAATTTTAGCATGAAGCTCAAAAAATTTAATATAGTGATAATAGTAGCTCATGCTTGGGGATGTGTATCTCTTGCAAATACAATGAGAAAACTAGAATCTCTTGGAAGAGCAGACCAGAAAAAAAACTTTGAATGGGAAACAAAATTGCACACAAAACCCTAAACTTAAACCTACATAGGGACTTAGGAAAAAATATAAGAGAAGTAAAATTTTAAGAATTGACCATGAACTGGCAATTCCATGAGCTCTCATGTTAGATTCTTCAATAAATATGAATTTGTTCCCCATTTTTCTTCAATGATATATGATCCTAACCAGATGGGTTCAAATTTCCCATGCTTTTCTTTATCTTCCAATCTTGCATTCCACATCAAGACCAAATCACCACTTGCAAAATTTCTCTGAGTAGTCCTTTTGTCATACAGGACTTTGCACTGGTCCTGCATCTTCTCATTTTTATCATGTGCATCATTTCTTACCTCATTCAATTGAATCAAATCATTTATTCTGACAGTCATATCTTCTTCCACATCATCATCATATGCTTGTATGAATTGATACATCTATAGTAAATTATTCTGGGGTAACCTTGCATTAATCCCATATACTATGTCAAAAGGGGCACACCCTATTGCTTTCTTTATTGTAACCCTGTCAACCCATAGGGCTTGTAAAAACTTGGAATCCTAGGCCCTCTTGTTCTTATCTAATACTCTTTTCAAAATTTTAATCAAACTCTTGTTACTGGATTCTGCCTGGCCATTTCCCTATGGATGGTAGGGAGATGAATATGAGATTTTTATACCATTACTTTGACAAAAGTCAACAAACTCCTCTAACCTAAAACACGTTGCATTATCAACCACCATGGTTTCTGGGCAACCAAACCTTGTAAGGATATTTTGCATATAAAATCTATTACCACCTTACTAGTTTCTCGTCTTGAAGGGATTGCTTCAACCCACTTGGTGAAGTAATCAGTTGCCACCAAGATATAGGAATGTCCTCCACTGGACTTATTAGGGATTTCACCAATGAAATCCATACCCCACTTTTGGAAAGGAGCCTGAACAGTAACAGGTTTGAGAGACAAGTTTCCACTAAATTTCAATTTCCCTGCAAATCTTTGACAAGGATCACACTTCTTTACAAACTGATGGGTGTCTTTGAAAAGTGATGGCCACCAAAAACCTAACCTGATGATCTTATGGGCTGTAGTATTTTCCATATATTGTCCTCCACAAATCCCATTGTTTATTTCATCCATCAAAATCTTGGCCTTATCGTGATCTACACATCTAAGAAAGACACCCTCATTTCTTCTCCACCATAACTCGCCACTTATAATTGCATATCTTATGGAATGAAGCTTAATAGTTCTTTTCTTGTTATCATCTAGTCTAGGGGGTAAAACCATTTTTTGCATATATTTGACAATATCCTTGTACCACTCACAACAATCCATGTTACATACAAAAGGTCTTTGATCCTCATCCAACATATTTATCTGGTTTGCATTTAGATTTCTTTCAGCCATCAACTTTGCTAGGCCCAACCCTCTTACCAACTTTGTAATGTGAATGTCAATATTAAACTCTTGAATCCTATTAATCCACCTACATCTTCTTCCTGAAACTTCTTGCTAGACCAAGATATCCTTAACTACAACACTTTGAACATAGGAAACCACTGTGGCTCCAACCAGATAACATCTAAATGTTTTAATAGCCTTTACCAAGGCATAAGATTTCTTTTCAATAATATCATAGTTCAATTCTGCTGCTTGCAAGGTCTTGCTAAAAAAAGAAATAGGTTGTTCAAAACCATCAGCATTTTTCTGTAATAGTACTACTGCAATAGTATGGGTAGATGCAAAGGAAAAGATCTACATAGGTTTGATATAATCTAGTGTTTTTAAAATTGGGGCATGATTGATAGCCCTTTTAATATCATTAAAAGCCTGTATTGCCTCCACATTCCATTCAACCTTTTCTCCTTTTTTTAACATTCTTGATATGGGAATGCTAATTTCTATAAAATTTGTAATAAATCTCCTCAAGAAATTGACTTGTCCTAAAAAGGACCGAATCCCCTTGATATTCTTTGGTAAAGATAGTTTATCCATAGCTTCCACCCTTTCAAGGTCTATCCTCACTCCATCCTTTGAAACAATATTCCCTATAATTTTTCCTTCTACCACACCAAAAGCACACTTCTTCGTGTTCAAAGAAACCCCATAATCTAATTCTCTAATAAAAATCTTTTCTAGATGTTGGCAATGTTGTTCCTCCTTGGCTAAGAAAGCTATTAGATCATCCTGATATACCACCATGAATCTATCAATGAAATTTGCAAAGGCTACATCCATAGCCCTTTGAAAAGTGGCACCAACATTAGTCAACCCAAAAGGCATCCTTACATAAACATATGTCCCCCATGGGGTTGTAAATGCAGTTTTAAATTGCTTTGTGTCCTTAACCATAACTTGATTGTAACTAGAAAAGCCATCCATCATGGACATCAATTCTAACCCAGTGACATTCTGCAACATGTTCTCCATATTTGGCAACCCATAGTTATCCTTCAAAGAATTTATGTTAAGATTTCTAAAATCAACACAAAGCCTAATGTCACCATTCTTCTTTCTGACAGGCACCAAATTTGAAACCCAAGTGGAGTGCCTAATAGGCTTGATTATTCTAGCATCCATTGTCTTCTTGAGTTCCCCTTGCATCTTAGGTGTCAAGGTAGGGTTAACAGGTCTCAACTTCTATCTAAAAGGTTTTGTCCCCTGTTTGAGTGGAATCTCATGTTGAAAAAGGTCCTCCCTATAAGCTTTGAGATCTTCATAAGACCAAGCAAAAACATGCCTAAATTTTTTGAGAAGATCAATCAAATTTTTTCTAGTTCTTGGGGATAAACACTTACCTATATAAACCTTCTTGGGGATAATTCTTGTGCCCAATTTTATTTCTTCAAGCTCATTAGTCTTATCAGTACAAGTAGAAAAAGTTTTGTCTTTATTGTCAAATGCCCTTTCAAGAGAAACTAATCCTTTGGGAACTCTATTTGATTTTAACTGCAAAACCTCTTTCCCAAAAATGACATCTTTACCATTCACTGTATCAAGATAAGTACTGAAATCCATTTCTTTGTTACCAAAATGAGATTCACATTGGAGAAATCTTAATATGTCTTGGTCATTAGAGAAAACCTACCAATTCTCTACATTATCAGGGATTGAAGGCCTGGCTTGCACTTCTATATTGGAAATATCTACAAATGTAACATCTTCAGGTCTAAGGCCACATTAGCTAATAAGTCAGCCATCCTATTCTGACTTCTTTCCATCCAAAAGATGTTAAAAGAACTGAAGTTTTCAATCTCATCCCATACTGCATTCCTATACTACTTCAATTTCTAATTTTTTGAAGCATACTTTGATCTAACTTGGGAGACAACTAACTCAGAATCACCCACTACTTTAAAACATTTTATGCCATGCCTTGATGCCAACCTTAGACCTATCAATAAAGCTTCATATTTTGCAACATTATTTGTGCATGATAATAGCAAAGTAAAGGAGAATTTGAAATTTTTACCATTTGGAGATATGACCAATATTCCAGCTCTAGATCCTTCCTTGCTATTGGCACCATCAAAATACATGGTCCACAAACTATTAAGATCAATCCATCCTTCCTAGCTTTCTGAATTATGTGTATTTTCAACATTCTCATCATTAACTTTACCTTGAACCTTAAAAGCATTAATGTCAGTGTCAAGAAAACAATTCATGGTATCTTCTTCTTCTTCAATCATATGTGGAGTTTTGAGTTCTCTAGAAACTTTAATGTTCTTTCCCTCCAAGTTGAAAGTGGAAAATGAAAAATCACACTATATACTGACTCCCATAGAAGAACTCCACTTTCTTGATAGTAACATCCCATACTACGAAGGAATATCCACTACCAAGACACTCATGGTTAATTGTTTGTTGGGGTATGTAGCTAGCCTGTAAGGTAGAGCCTTGATAGTACCCACAATTGGTACTTCCATTGAATCCATTGCTTGAAACCTACCATGAGGTGTGTCCACCTTTAATACTAATGACTTCATAACCTCAGTAGGCATAACATTGTTTGATGCTCCAGAATCAATCATACAATTTTTTAGCAACTTTCCATTTATCTACAGAGTCAAAAAGAAAGGATCAACTGTTCCTACTATAGTACTAACAACATTTGCAACCAAATAAATTTGGAGAATTTTAGAAACAATCTCCTCATTGCAATTTTCATTTTCATCATTCATAGTTGCTACTTGTTTCTCAACCCTTTTTGTTTTTTGGGAATCTGTGGATATCACACCATTTACCCAATTTAGGGCCTTTTCTTTATGTTCTTCTATTCACGTCATTTCCAACAAAGGGACTTTGACATTAATCTATGACAATAATTTTCTCATATCAATTAGAACATATTTTGAATCAGAGACATCTGGCTTCGAATTTGCAACTTCTTTATCAATCTCCTAGATGAATATGTCTGCAGGTTTTTTAATATGGACTCCACCCTCCTTCTACAAAGCTAGAACAACCTCAATTGTGGGTTTGGATTTTACCTTATAAACAATGTTAGGCTTAGCATTTTTCTTTTTTTTGACCTTATCAATAGCATTAGCATCCTTAGACTTATCCTATGATGTCTTTATATCTTTGTCTATTTTCTTGATGAAAATTCCAGCAGGCTTCTGATTTGGATTACCAACTACTCTATTTCTTAGGTTGTAATTTGTTTTAGCTTGAGTAACTATATCTGCTATTATCAAGGAAATTTCCTCATCAGAAGGCCTTCTCAAAACAACTATCTCTTTAATTTTCAAAACATTGCATTGGATGTTATCAGGCTCACTATCTTCATCTAAAAAAACTTGTTGATGGTATGATTCAGCTTTAGTCTGAGAATTAAAGACATCCTGATTTTCATCCTCTTCAGTAGAGTCAACCTCATCCCAAACATGGTAGGAGATCATTCCACATCCTTGGTCATCATAAGGTTGTTCCTCATTACATTCTTGTTCTTCTTGTGAAGAAACACTTTGGGATATGACACAATAATTGGGATCATGTGGTGATTGAAAAACAATACACCATGGGACATCTTCTACCACATTCATTGAGTTTCTTTGCAATCGATCAAGATTTATATCATTTAGTTTATCCTTTCTCTTAGGAAGAATAGGCTTCCCATCTTTCCATTGTGTATTATATGGGTAGTTCTACATTCTTGGCAATTTGTTGAAATGATTAAAGGGAGGCTTATCCCCTCCTATAACTTTATTATTTATGTTCTCATCAAGCTTTAAATCCTTTATTGATTTCAAGATTTTCTTTAGGCTATCATCATCCTTAGGTTTTACACTTATAGGCTTTCCTAGATCTTTTCTATTCAACAATTGTGATTTGTTATCTTTACTTCTTCCCAACTTTCTTGAAATTCTTCGGTTACTCTCTATGTTCACAACTAGTTTGTAAGCTTGAACAAGACTCCTTGGGTTTTTATCTCTCAAAAGGTAGCCCATCTTAGAATCAAAAGCATTTAAATATGTGACAAGACACACTCTATCATCCAATCTAATGACTTGCAAGAGTTTATGCATGACCTTTTGGAATCTGACATTAAACTCAACAACATCCTCATTAAAATTCTTCTTAATGTTATTAAATTCATTTAGCATAAAACCCTCATGTGTTTTTATCCCGATACTACTCCTTGAAAAAATGCCTAATCTAATCCGTGAACCTATGCTACCATGTGGCAAAGCCCTAAACCAATCCCTTGAATCTTCTATTAGGGATTGTAAAAATAATTTCATGATAACATCATCAGGAACAATGTTATAATCATCAATCACATCAATAAAATTTTTTAGGTGCTCCTCACAAGTAACAACATTACTTCTAGTGAACTTGGGAAGTTTCTTCCTGATCTCTTTAGGGATGGGGTTAGGATATCTAGGGATGCCAGTAAAAACCAACTATTTGCATCTTTCATGTATAAACCATGTATTAAAAACACCAGCACCCTAAGATGTGGATGCATTAGTATTTTTCATGGAAGAAATTCTAAGTCCTCCTAGTGGGGGAAAACTAGTTGTATGATTTCCTAAATTTGCAACATTTGCCCCTTGTGTAATAGTAGAATTAGCAAAGTTAGTGGGTCCTGTAAACCATCTAAGAAAATCAATTTTCTTTTTCATCTCTAATGTTGAAGCTTCCAACTCTACCTTTTCCAATTCTTTAGCAAGCAATTCTTGTTCCCTTTTAGCCTTTTCAAGGTCTTCTTCCAATCTTAGAGTGGAATCTATGGGAAACTTAGGGCCCACTGGCTCATTAATTGAGACACCCACTACTTTCTACTTTCCCTTATCCCCTGGATTCCTTGTTTCAAACACCTGCTGGACAATGGGCTATTCACTTGTCTGCTTAGGAATGGGAACATAATTTATAGCCTCTAAATTTAGTAGTTGTCTTTTTAATTGGTCAGCCCTTATCATGGCATGCCTAATTTTTTCTTCTTTTTCCTTTTCTCTCTTCTACCTAATAGATGCTTGTTCATGAATTCTCCTTTCCAATTCATATACTTCTTCAAATATCTCCTCAAAATTAGGTAAAGTTGTTTTAGATTCAACCTACTGTGCTTGAGGCTCTTCTTGTTGATCCTGAGACTCATGGAGGCCTTGGGGCAATGATGAACCAAGGGTGAAATGTGGGACAAAGTTTTGTCCACTCCTACTTTTACTTCTAGATCTTCTCTCCCCTCCATACCATCTACTAGGGATTATCTTCCTATTGTGGGGTAACCTTTCACCCTCTCTTTCTATGGGGGAATAATAATCCCCATACTAGTTTAAGCCCAAATCAACTACCTCCTCATATTTTGAGGCATTTCCCTCATAACTAGGAGGAGCAAGACTTTCTTGTCTTGATTTTCATTTTTACTTCTAGGTAAGAGACACGTCATTAGTACTTTTTTCTCTTCTAACTTGACCTCATCTAGATGTGGCCAGAAGCTCACCCTGCAAACCTTCCTTTGGGTGTTCCTTCCTCTAGGACCTTGTATTTTTGAAACTCATAGTGATATAGTGATGTTTTAGAGACGCCACCCAAGCTAAATGGGATTTATATGATTTTAACAAATAGGAAGGGTAGGCAAAAAATGAAAAGGAGTTAACTCTGTATGTAAGGTAACTAACTGGTTTTGAAAATAAGCAGGACAGGAGTCTAGCTCAACTTATACCTACATTATTTTATACAAATCTTTACAATTTCCCCAGCAGAGTCGCCATCTTTTTGGTTCTTCAAAAGATTTTACACTCCATGAGATACAAATATGCTTATGACTAATGTTAAGGAATGGTTAATTCCAAATATGGGAAATATATAAGCAATTGAACCAACTATAGGGACAAGACTGTCCTCTTCATTTTTAGCTCTACAAAATGAAGGTGGGTACACCTAATCCAATAAATTCAACTCTATTCTTCACTTACTACTAGATCTTACAATAGATGACAATGAGAAAGTACTAAATAACAACCTATTATTCATTGACTCTCCATCACTGGGTACAACAACTCGTATAAAGTAAAATAAAAGTTAAAAATTGGTATTGATTAAATGTTTTAGGATTACAAGATCTTGATCATTCCCCATAAAGGAAAGATAGGAAAATATAGGCCAGTGCCTTATCCATTGGGCAGAATATCAAAAGACAGAATGAATACAAAGATGTTTTGAAAAGAACTGGTCTTTAGACATAAATACAAACACCTCAACTCTTTCCTACTTATAGAAAATCCTCAAATAGATTTAGTAAACATGTATCCCACCCCGAGCAATATTTAATCCAATCCTAGATCATAACTCAAAGCCAAACACATACATATAAATCTCAGAAAGATTTAAAGATTCACAGAATAAACTCAAAGGAGAGACAAAGTTTTGAGATTTGTATTAAGTATAACCTTGAACATTTTATACATCATATTTTGAACAGTAAGCTTTCAAAATAGCTATAGCAACCTATACTTCTTCTCTATTTCTTTGATAAAAATAATACAAGTTACAATCCTTGATTGAGGGCTAGGGTTTTAGAATCTCTATCTTTTTAACATCTAAACTCTCAATGCCAAGAATGATCATGGAAAATCCTTTATATACAAGGAAGTGCCACAAGCTACTGATCATTCTAGGGTTTACAAAATTCCTAACCTAAAAAACATTACAACCCTATTGGGTTTACAATAAATACATTGATCAAATAGGTGAGATATTTGTAGATGAGCTACCTTGCTTTATGTCTTCAATGTTGTCCTTGACTTCTTTTAACAAATCTGATTTGTAATATCTTTGTTGTCAATCCTGCAATAAATACCTTTCTACACCTCAACAACCCTAATGGCTCAAAAAGTAACTACTTTACTTGTTTCAAGAGGCTGGTGGAGTATTTAATTTTTCTACATGAGGTATGTATTGATACCTCCACCTATTGTACACCTCTTTGCTTGGGAACTCAAAACTTGCAAATTTTGAATTTTTCATAGACAACTATTCCCATTTGACTTCCAATTGACTAATCTCCTGTTGAATAAAATCAAACTTAGACTTAGCTAAGATTAAAGTCTCAATAGTATGAATAAAAAATAAAGTGTTCTCTAGGGTCAAAATGCTAGTCATCCTAGCAGAGAAATCATCATCAATTTGTGCTCGCCATTTGATTAATTCTTTGAGCTTACCATTCTTCCTGAAAACCCCTAGGATTAGGTCACAACTAGGAAGTGGCAATTCCTTCTTCATTAAATTAAACTTGCTCTCAAAATCACCTAAGAGTATGTCATGCTCCACTAACTTCTTCACATTCTAGTGTAATGGCTTAATCAATGGATCAGGATCATTTTGGGATTTAGATAGTAATCTGAACAATCTCACATTTGGAGATCTCTCAATCCATTTCCTTAAAACTAGTTCAAAATCACTCTTATATCTATCCAATGAGGTGAGTAATACTTTTAGCCTTCTAGCATGATCAAACAAGATAGTGGGGTTCAGGTTTGTAGCAAATTGCATAATAGCTTATGTTACCTTGTCTTCATATTCTTGCTTCAACAAGCTCTTATCTTTCACATACTCTTCCCTTATCCTATCCAACTCTTTCCTCTTCCTCTTGAAGTGATTGGTTTCCTCTAGCAATTTTTGCTTCACCCAACTGAGTCTTGCATCTAAATGTGTCTCTAGGTAGGGGGATGGTGGAAACTCAATGATAGGACTAGAGGATGAAGCAACTGTAGGTTTGTCAACTATCATCATTTGTGGTGACCTATGATCCTATGGTCCTGATAACTTAGTAATTAACTTGTCCTTTTGAATTAGCTCTATCTTGAGCTCATTGTAAGAATTGAGGACAATTTCAAATTTGAGCTTTAGCTCCTCTTTTTCTTGAGCATCTTTCTCTACCACTTTGACATTGAATTTGGTAGTCTCTAAAATCAAGTTTGAAGCTTCTACACCAGAAGTCTCACCTACTCTTTGTACCAATAGATTTCCTACATATTCTATGGAGAGGACCTCTCTTTTTCCTTTGTCTTCCTCCCTCTTAAGGGACCACATCACCAAGGTTGAATGATCCTCTGAAAAAGAAATTCCCCTAGTATCTTGTTGGGCCTATTTTGTAGTAGAAAGAGTGTTTACCTTGCTCTTCCTAACTTGATCAAAGACTATTGCATCAACAATATCCCACTTTGGCAGAATTAGCACCCTTGCATTATGGATCATAGCCCTCCCCTCCTCAGGAGTAATCTTTTCAAACTACTTCACCATTTCTCCCTTGGTCTCATTCTCTATCTCTGTAATGTCCCTATCAAGGAACTCTTCTTTCTTCTTCTCACAGATCTCTTTGAACTGATTTATTTTCATTCTCCAGAGAAATTAGAAGAATGCCCTAGTCCTAATAAATTTGTCATCAGTGACAAAAGAATCACTAGCTTGTTTTAAAATAGGGTCCATTTATTTATCCTCAAATTCAACAACAGTAAGATCCATGGCCACCTCCTTAGGTGCCTCCGACATTCCTTCTTGCAACTCATCATTGGAAACAAAAATGTTTCCCTCATTCCTCATCTGTACCAACTACTCTGCTACCCCATATTCATCTAAATGTAAGGGGTATTAAGAGGGGGAGTATACATTTTGTTATGATCCTAACCCCTCCTATCTTTGCCTCTTTTGAGAGGGTCCTTGCATTTTTGGATCATTCATAGGCCTCTTTCCCCTAGAAGTAGAAGGAATATCCTCACTTCTTTATTGTGGTGGTAAGAGAATAGTGTACCCACTTCTCTTCTGCATTGTATAAACTCCCCTTGGAGTCAATTTTACATATCTTAGGTTGCTCAAGATCTGCCTAGCCCTATCAGGGTCCTTTTTACTCATAGGAGCCCTCTTCTCATTTAATGCATGCATAATGCCTTCAAAATGCTCCATAAGAGCCTCTACCTTTCTTGCCCATGGCTCAAAGCCCTTTAATGGATTATAAGCTCTATCAAATTTTTTTATGAAATCTACAGTCTTCTTGTAGATCACCCATTTCTCCTTCTTTATTTCTTGAGTTTGGAGGTCAAACTCTTTTCTTATTATATCCTCAGGAAAATAAATTTGATGATCCATAGGAGCACACCTAATCTTATCTCTAAACATTCCTGACAAGAAACCCTCATTATCTGCACATCTTGCTGTAGCTGTAGGCATTTTGTAGGGCTACAATACCTAGTTCAAGTATACCCATCCTCCTTTAGTAATAACATATTGATGAGAAATTGTTATATCAGGGAAGAAAGTCCCTCTTTCTTTACTAATAAGGGCATTCTCTTGTAGGTCACCAATCTGCCTCAGAATCTTAGCATATCCTACCTTCAATGGAACTTGGTAAGGAAAAATGTAAGGTTCCTTTCTGCAACCATAAACTCTAAAAACTATAGAAACAAGATATAAAATGATATCCCCAAAATTATTGACAATAGTAATGTCCTGACAGTATTCCTTCGGTCTGATTAATCTCAGTAACTCCCTTGTGATTCTAGGATTGTCAAAGAATAACAATGTCCTAACTCTTGAAGAAAAGTCTCTATCAAAGGCAATGAAATTGGCATCAACTCTATCCCATGACAAAGATGTGGTCCATAATTGGACTAGAAGGGTGTCTCCATTTCTCTCTTTCACAATATTCATTGTTGAGCTAAAAAATTGCTCACCCTTGTACAAGAACATATGCATAGGTATTAAATACCACCCAAAAGGCCTACTAACCTTCATGTTCTTAATTCCCATTAATCCCTCATGGATTAGATCAACCAAGTGAGATGCAAAGTCAAAGATTAATGCCAATTGGGGATGTAATGATTGCATCATCATGAATATATATGGTATTGGCATAGGAGTGGCCTCATCATGCCCTAGGATTAAAGACAAAGACTTGTAGAAACCCCATGCTCTCTTATTGAATAAATCCATCCTGAAGGGCTCTAGTGTACTTGGACTAATGACACACATAGATCCAGTATGGTCTAAAAAATCTCTTAGAGGCCCTGCCCTTAAATAATCCCTCTGAGCTTCATATATCTCTATGAATTCTTTAAAATCTATCTTCTCCAACCCAACAGAATGGTGATTCTATGAGAAGACCTCCC
This sequence comes from Chamaecyparis obtusa, assembly GCA_027943335.1. Lineage (NCBI taxonomy): Eukaryota > Viridiplantae > Streptophyta > Pinopsida > Cupressales > Cupressaceae > Chamaecyparis > Chamaecyparis obtusa. Next base: position 2,065,315 of record BSBK01006215.1, read on the forward strand.
TAATCTCCTCTTCTATGATACTAATTAAATTATTTACATTTATATCCTTGACCCCTTTTGTCACAAGATCATAGCACTTAGCAATTTGAATTAATAACTCTACATCCATAAAAACTCCAGGGACTACCAACTTCCCAATATCAAATTGTCATATGTTGCTGAGGGGGGCATAGGAATTCCTCTTTGAGTAAGCTTCTTTGAACAAAATGAGGCCATTATGATCTTTTCCCACCCTAGCATCTCTCATCCAATTCCCTCTATCATGGAGCCCACTATTTACATGATGCCTAGGGTTCCTTAGGACCAATTCTTTTCATCTAGCTACCCCATTATCTGAATGCGGGAGCCATTGCATTAAATCTTCAAACACACCCCTATTTTTATACTCTATCTTCCTAGACAATCCTCTCTTTGGCAGAATTTTAAACTAGGGATTTTAGAACAATATATAAATACCCAAGAAAAAACCCTAAAAATATCAGCAAGCCACAGGATTTTTCTCCCACAATTCCTTCATAGACTTCAAACAATTTTGTAATTCAAAAAATTTTGACCTACCAAGCACCTGAAAAACTTCACTTGATATCACTCCAGAGGAAAATATAGTTCACCAAAATGCTTATGAGAGTGGTAAAGTGAAAAAAATGATCAAATTTTGATATATAATGTTGCAAACCATTCATAAATTCATCCGCACGTAGCTCATTAAGTCTACCATTACTGAAAACTTGTAGCCTCAGCATTCATAGGATGTGAACAATGTCACAAGGAAAAAATTTGAATCCAGACCGTTGATATTGTTTCCATTTTTGGCGCATCAGACAATCATCAAAAATAGCCGCGCAACCCTCTTTTACTTTTCCCAAACGAGTTCCCAGCCAATGAGAATAGTTCAAATTAACCATGTGGGGAAAGAAACAACTGAACTTTACCTTGATTAGAGCAGATAGGTTTCATCTTGTCACTAAATCATGGGCATAGTATTCAAGCATCTTCATCCAGTGGTCTAACAACAACTACAGGATTCTTTCCAACTCATAGCACTTTATCATTTCCCAAAACAATGACCCCACCTTTCCCTTTGAAAACTTTATCGCATTAGAAAATTAGACGTTGGACAGATCAGTAGGCAAAAATCCCTAACTTTCCCCTTGGTGTCAAGTATATTGATAACCTGACATGTCATCTCCACCTTTGGCCAATAAAAAATGAACCTGTCAGTATGACCTAGCGACAGATGACCCACCTTTTAGTCCTCATCTTAAAACAAGGTCAACAATTGTCACTATACCGTGATCTTAAAGATCATGAACTTTATCCTATTAAAAAGTAAAGTCCACCAAGATCAATGAGAGGGGGGGTGAATCAGTTATCAGATAATTATAAATTTTATCATCTTCAACAACATTAAACCATATAAGCAATATAATTACCAACATAGAAAGATATTCATACATAATAACACAATGACACAAGATATGTTGACTAGGGAACCTCTTGATCAAAGAGTAAACCCCAGTGGGAATGATGCCCACAAAAGATGCACTAATATGAATATTCCTTGTGAAAGGATGGACTCTGTTAGGATTCTTATGAAATACATTTAGCACATATGAATCCCTGTTAAAAGATTCTAACCCGGTTAAGAGTTATGGAAGACAAAAGGACCCACTGCCCAAATAGCTTTAGGGTAAGATCACTGAACACACTGTCCAAATAATCTTTTCATTACTCAATAGAATAATATGTTACCTCTTCTCTAACTATGCCAAACCACACTCACTATTACATCAGATCTCAATTTTAGATCTCTGTACTTCACATGTCTTCCTTCATAAATTTGCTTTCATACTTAGCTCTTTTCTTCACTTCATGCATACACCATCACACACAATCACTACTTCCACATCAAAAATACATACTACTACATTTAAACAATGAAATAAACTCCTTCCTTTATACCACACTCAAATAATTACAAATGATTCGGCATACAATTACAAAATAAAAGTTTCCACATGCTACACCAAAATTACACAAAACTATCGGCTTCCAAATACAATAAATCTTCACTCATGCAACCTCAAATTTTGTGCTATCATCCACATCACTATCAATATGTTTTCAACTTCCCTTTATCTACACAAAACCAGATTCCATCCTGATTAGGAGATATCATCCAATTTCCACAAACTGCTACTCAAGAACACTACCTAAATATTGCTTCCACCAAAATGATCATAACTTTGATGAATAAAAGAATTATTGTCTGCACTCTTAAACATAGACATATAACATATCAAATAGTATAACCTCAACATCACATAGCTCCAACTACAATAACCCACATGCACTAATCCAAACTCTGTCTGCTTCTCTGCAAGTCTTCGGTAAATCACTGTGTTGACATCAATGACAATCATAGTCATGAATGCAACAAAAACTACTATAGAATGGTTGCCAAACATTTAGCATTCATTCCTAAAAATCTCCCCCATTGGCATTGATGGAAACATAGATGAAAAACATCCAATGTTCCAAAAATCCAATATTGCAACACTTCTTCTTCAAATCCTCTTCATCAATCAAATCTTGCTTTGTTATCCTATGCAGTTCTCTCCAACAGATGTCTCAGATTATTTTTTATGTACACTTCTCCCCCATTGACATCAATGATAGAAATTTCATCACTATGCCAACAACAACTCAATGTCAAAAGACACTTTTCAGAAAATACATTTACTAGAGTCCTCATGACTCAGCTCAGATACACATACTCCCCCATAGAGGAAGTACCAACATCTAATCTAGAAGAAAGATAAGGCTCATATACCACTAGATGGATGCAACCAACTACATCACTTCTCAAAAGTAGGCTGGGGCATAACCCCAAGCATACCTCTTAGATACTCACATGTATCCTTAGGAAAAGGCTTTGTGAATATATTTGCTATCTGCTCCTTTGTACTTATGTACTCAAGTCTAACTTCTTTCTCAACAACTTTCTCTCTTACAACATGATACTTAATCTCTATATGCTTTATCTTAGAATGTAATATAGGATTCTTCGACATACTATCTATACTATTGTTGTCACAATGTATGATAACAGGCTCAACAAATTTTATTCCAATATCCTTAAGCATTTTCTTCATCCAAATTATCTAGTTAAAATTGTTTGTTGCTGCTACATATTCTGCTTCTATTGTTCTTTATGAGATACAATTCTACTTCTTTCTTAGCCAAGAAACTAATCTTCCTCCAAGGAAAAATGCTCCACCACTGGTGCTTTTCTTATCATCAACACTACCTCCCCAATCAGCATATGTATATGCACATAGGGTAAAATCATTAGATTTTTCATACCATAGTCCATAGTCCATTGTGCCTCTTAAATATCTCAGTATCCTCTTTACTACTACATAATGTGATTCTCTAGGTTTAGCTTGAAATCTTGCTACAATTCCAACTAAATGTGCTATATCAGGCCTTGTATGAGTCAAATAGTGTAATCCTCCAATCATAGATCTGTATTTTTTTTGTTCTACTACAAGAGTCTCATCTATGCTAGATAACTTATGTCCGGTCACCATAGGTGTTCCAACTAGTTTACAATCCTCCACTCCAAATCTTTTCAACAAGTCATTCAAGTACTTTGTCTAACTTCCAAAGATACCATCATTGTTTTGTGTTATCTATAATCTCAAAAAGTATTTCATCTCACCAATCATACTCATTTCAAATTCAGTTTTCATTTCATCAGCAAATTTGTCACTAGCTTCATCTTCTCCTCCAAAGATAATGTGATCAACAAAAATAACTATAACTAACCAACCATTTTCAATTTCTTTTGTGTACAAATTGTTATCAATTGTTCCTTTTGTAAATCCCAACTTTAACAAATACTTACCTAGTCTTGCATACCAAGTTCTAGGTGTTTGTTTAAGTCCATATAAAGCTTTCTTAATTTTCATAGCATGTCTCCTTCTTGAGTTAAAGGAAAACCTTCAGGCTACTCAATGTAGACTTCTTCCAATTCTCCATTCAAAAATGTTGTTTTCACATCCATTTGATATACTTTGAATTTCTTGTAAGCTACATATGCCAAAAACATTCTTACTACTTCAATTCTTCCAACAGGTGCAAAGGTTTCTTCATAGTCAATTCCTTCTTTTTGTGAGTAACCCTTACATACCAATCTTGCTTTATTTCTTAATACTTCTCCTTGTTCATTCATCTTGTTTCTAAATACCCATTTTATTCCAATAACATTCTTGTCTTTAGGTCTAGGGACCAATTCCCATGTCTTGTTCTTTTCAATCTGATCTAGTTCTTCTTTCATAGCATTAGTCCAACTTTCATCTTCACAAGCTTCATTAGTAGTCTTAGGTTCAATTTGAGAAATCAAACATAACTATTCTTGTGCCTTATTTCGAGTTAGAACTCATCTTTTGATGCTCCTAATAATCTGTTCAAAAGGATGATTCCTTAACAAACTCTCGCCAGGTGTCATTGTCTTAGATCTCTCTTCAGATGTAACTTCTTCAATAATTTCACTGTGGCTTTCATTTAACAAATCATTGTTAGTTTCATAAAATAATTTAGTGGCTCCAGTGTTAGGTTTAGGATGAGCTTCTTCATCAAATTCATAATCAAGCATTCTTTCCTAAATTTTGAACTTTTCATCAACTTTAACATTTGCGCTTTCAACAATAGTCTTAGTTCTTTTATTGAAACATCTATATGCTTTTCTTTTCAAAGAATATCCAAGAAATATACCTTCATCACTTCTAGGATCAAACTTTCCAATATCATCGTCTCTCTTTATATAACATTTTCTTCCAAAAATTCTAAAATACTTAACTGAGGGTGCATGTCCAAACCATAATTCATAAGGTGTCTTGTCTGTGTCTACTCTGATTTGTACTTTGTTCATTGTATACACTATTGTGTTCGCTGCTTCTCTCTAGAATATCTTTTCCAAATCATTTTCAAATAACATAGCTCTTGCTGCTTCAGTCACTGATATGTTTCTTCTTTCTACAATGCCATTTTGTTTAGGTGTTCTAGGGGCTGAATACTATCTTTTAATGCCATTTTCTTCACAAAAAGTATTAAACTCTCTAGAAGTAAATTCTCCACCTCTATCAGTTCTCAAACATTTAATCTTCATTCTAGATTCATTCTCAACTTTATTCTTAACAATCTTAAACTTATCAAATGCTTTAGATTTTTCTTTAAGAAATGCAATCCACATCATTCTTGTAAAATCATCAACAAGAATCATAAAATACCTTTCTCCATAGAATCCTCTAGTCTTGGTAGGACTACTCAAATTTGTATGAATAATCTCCAACTTTTCTATAGATGTAAACTTCTTACTGGGAAAAGAACTTCTCTTCTATTTGGCCATTACACATTCTTTGCAAATCATGTTAGTAGGCTTCATAATTTTTGATAAATCTCTTACTGCAAGTATAGTACTTACTTTCACAATGTTATCAAAGTTTATATGATAGAACCTTCTATGCCATAACCAACTATCATCAATATTTGTAATCAAACATTTCATCTTAGTAGGATTCAACTGAAATACATTACCTCTGGTTCTAGATCCAATTCCAATCAGATTTCGATCTTTATCCTTTATCACACAAGTTTTCTCAATAAACCAAACTTGATATCCCTTATTAACTAACTGTCCAACACTCAAAAGATTATGTTTCAATCCATCCACAAAATAAACATCATCAGTATTAGTCTTTCCATCAAGAGTAATATATCCTATACCTTTATTCAAACAAGATGCATTGTTTCCAACTCTAACAACTCCTCCATCATACTCTTTCAACTTTATGAACTTTTTCATGTCTCCAGTCATATGATGTGAACAACCACTATCTATAATCCAATCAAATTTCTTTTCAACTTGAGAAACTAAGGCTTTTTCTTCCTTAACATCAGTTTTAGGATTTTCTTCTTTAATTGCTACAAATCCTATGTCATCATTATTTTTAGTATCACTTTCACTTAAAGTTCTTTCTATACTAGCTTCAAGATCTTCATCATTAGCATAATAACATTCCTTAGATCTTCTAGGTTTGAAATTTCTTACGTACTTTTTAACTCTCTTAGGACATTTGGATGCAAAATGATCATATTCTTGACAAGTCCAACATTTAAATATTTTCTTACCATCTGGTTCTCTTTTGACAAGAAAAACAATACCTTCTTCAATCTTCTTATCTTCTTCATTTCTAGATCTGCTGCTACCAACATAATCTCCTCTCACACTAATGCTTCTTGACAATGTAGGGAAAACACTAAGAGCACTGAATGTTGTCTCCATTCTAAGTAAGTCTCCTGATAATCTCAGGTTCATTTTTGCTACTTCCAATCTTCTAAGAAGAGTTTCTCTTGTAAAGTTTGATGTACAAGGTATCACTTGTTCAATCATATGTGTTTTCTACTTAAATATAGGAGTCAATGTCCTTAGAATTTTCCATATCACTTCATTCTTTGTCTTTGTTCCTCCACAAGATTTTATACCTGTAATGATTTCTGACATTCTACCAATATAACTTCTAATAGATTCATCTTCCAACATTCTTATATCTTCAAATGCACATATCCAATTATGTAATCTAACTCTTTTTGCATGTTCATCACCTTCAAAAGTAGAGTGTAAAGAATTCCAAATTTCATGATATTTTTTCAAATATTTTACCTAATTGTACTTATTCTCCAGAAGTACTATCAAAAGTGCTTCTCTTGCAAGTATGTTGCACATGAATAGATCTCTCTCTTCTGCGATACATGTTTCAAGATTGTCCTCTTCAATGATAGTCTTATTATTGTTTGTAATCAACCAATAACCTAGTCCTAAAAATAGTAGGTGTGTCTTCATATTTTCTTTCCACCTGTTAAAATTTACTCCATCAGACTTAGGGCTTTCTTTCCTGAAATTCACCATGGATCTGCTTAAGTTGTTAAACTTCTTTTTCAAGGACCTACCGCTCTGATACCAATTGTTAGAAAGTAAAGTCCACCAAGATAACTAAGAGGGGGGGTGAATCATTTATCAGATAATTATAACTTTTATCATCTTCAACAACATTAAACCATATAAGTAATATAATTACCAACCATAGAAAGATATTCATACACAATAACACAATGACACAAGATATGTTGCCTAGGGAACCTCTTGATCAAAGAGTAAACCCCAGTGGGAATGATGCCCACAAAAGATGTACTAATATGAATATTCCTTGTGAAAGTATGGATCTATTAGGAGTCTTATGAAATACATTCAGTACATATGAATCCCTGTTAGGAGATTTTGAATCCCTGTTAAAAGATTCTAACCCAGTTAAGAGTTATGGAAGACAAAAGGACCCACTGCCCAAACAGCTTCAGGGTAAGATCACTGAACACACTGTCCAAATAATCTTTTCATTAATCAATAGAATAATATGTTACCTCTTCTTTGACTATTCCAAACCACATTCACTATTACATCAGATCTCAATTTTAGATCTTTATACTTTGCATGTCTTCCTTCACAAATTCGCTTTCATAGTTAGCTCTTTTCTTCACTTCATGCAGATAGCATCACACATAATCGCTACTTCCACATCAAAAATACATACTACTACATTTAAAAAATGAAATACATTCCTTCCTTTATACCACACTCAAATAATTAAAAATGAGTTGGCATAAAATTACAAAATAAAAGTTTCCACACGCTACACCAAAATTACACAAAACTGTTAGCTTCCAAATACAATAAATCTTCACTCGTGTGACCTAAAATTCTACACTATCATCCACATCAATATCAATGTGTCTTACACTTCCCTTTAACTGTGCAAAACTAGATTCCATCCTGATTAGGAGATATCATCTGATTTCCACAAACCGCTACTCAGGAACACTGCCTAAATACTGCTTCCACCAAAATGATCATAACTTTCATGAATAAAATAATTACTATCTATGCTCTTAATCATAGACACATAACATATCAAAGAGTATAACCTCAAAATCACATATCTCCAACTACAATAACCCATGTGCGCTAATCCAAACTTTGTCTGCTTCTCTACAAGTCCTCGGTAAATCACTGTGTTGACATCAATGACAATCATAGTCATGAATGCAACAAAAACTACTACAGAATGGCTGCCAAACATTTAGCATTCATTCCTAACATATCCCAATGGTATACTGACAACCATGAGATCTTATCAAACCTTAACCATCCGAGAAGGCTGGCCCTACTATGACACATCACTTATCTTTCTATCAAATCAAAAGATGCCACGTTTACAAAAATAGGTGGGCGGGCCCTCTCTCCATTTCTTCTTTAATATCAAATATCCTATCAACCACCACATCACATTTATTTCAACCAATTAAAAAACACACATGTCAAAGTGACATGGAATTTTAAGGCCCCACTCACCATCTCATCCATTGTATAGCATTGAATGGTCATCGCTATACCATGAAGCCTAAATACTTCACATCTTCCATCAGTGGTATAGCCAAAACCGTAAGATCAAACTATGATGTACCCTTTGAAAAGTCTGACCCCACAACTGTTACATCACCTAGGATAGGTGTCAACTTGGAAAACACACCACTAAGACTATCATGTCAGAACTCCTGCTAATGTTAGTAAAGCTTGATCAGATGCTTGTCATTATACCATGATGCTTAAAAAAGAATCATCTTAACCAAATGGTATAACGACAATCATCGATGCACTATTCTATTTAACCACCAACACAACACCAAAGATGGTCCCACCGAGACAGATGTCCACTCATCACTAGATCACATGTCAAAAATTCTGACAATAGGGAGCCTGTAGGTTTAACGATAGCCACTCATTTTAAAGGGCTAGTCACTTAGGAAAAATTATGAGAAACTTAGGCTTTGCAGGAAATATTAAAAAGGGGTCCTGTTTAATAACCTAACCACATAACATATAAAGTGGTCGCTTAAAAGGGGTCAAAAATCACACTTATCTTATTTGGAGAGTTAGTGAGCCAAAGAGGGAACACAAAATTAGAACAAGGCCTAAGACCAGCTAGGGCTCCCATCAAACTTAGGGTTTTCAATATAAAACCTTACCATCAGGTCTATAAACTAGATGTTTCAAAAGTTTTAGCATGAAGCTGGAAAAATTTAATATAGTGATAACAGAGTAGATTAGAAGTTATTAAGTTTTTGATTAAGGAAAATAGGTTTTAAAGGGGCCTTGAAACCCAAACAGTATTAAACATAAAAATTAATAAGGCAGATAAAGTTCACCAAGAAGCTACAGCCAAAACAAAAATGGTCCAGGCTTAGGCCAACCATAAAACAAATAGTTAAAGCCAGGAAACAGAGCCAAAATAGAAAGCAAAAAACTAGACCAAGCCCAAAAAGACTAGGGGAGCAGCTCAAGCGAACTCTTTGAGGATCTCCACCACTTGAAATTCTAGCTCAAACACCTTGTCTACTACATCCTTGAGTTTAGCTAGATCCTTGTCAGGTTCCTGCATGTCTTTCTTCATTGTACTTGACCTTGTTCTCTTCCTCGGCCCTTCCTCCATGTTTTTATCTTTGCTGTTGCTTGGAGAGTACTCCTTGTTGCTTCGGTGTTCCTCAAATTTATTTATCAAGAATTTTATATTATCATTTGAGGCTTTGAGTATGCTATGACTTTGATCAGCTATTTTTTGTAATGTCCCCTCCAAACTCTGCATTCTTTTCTTCACTCCCTCCATGTTACTCTCCATCTCTTTCTTCTCCTCCATAAGTGTAATTTTTCTGCTATTACCCTCCCTCTCCAGTAGTCGCACCTGAAATTTTAACTCTTGAATTTCATGGAAAGTCCATTTAGTTGTCTTGTAGTTGTCTATGACACTATTTTTAGCATTATTGAGGACATCCATCTGAGGATGTTCTTTGGTAATGTCACTCAAAATCACAAGGGTGGGGTCAACAATTTCCTCCATTTGAATCTTGCCTTCCTTGTTTTCCTTGACAAGGGTTTTCATCATTTCTCTCTGTAATCCCATCCTGACCGAAACCTTGTGAAAGTCTCTCCAAAACACTCTCTTCTCCTTGTCTATTATCCTGCAATCATATTGGTTAGTCCCTTGGTCATCAGCACCCTACATATGATCATCCTCTCTTCCTTGACCTTCCTCTTCTTCTTCACTCACCTTCTCTTCTTTCCCTTCTTCCTTATTCTCCTCATCCATTTTCCTTCTTTTCCTCTGTTTCTTGCTACAATCTGTAACATCTTCCCTATTTGCAAGCATTTTAATGGTGAATTTTTTCTTCCCCTTCTTATTCTCCTTAGTATCCTCCTCCTCCCCAGAAGTATCTACCTCAGCTTTAGCATTATCACCCTCTATGTCCATTCCTTCCGCTTCCTCATCATAATCTCTGTCGAAGGAGACCTCAATGCAGTGTTTAGGTTCTGGTTTCTCCTTGACCTATTTTTCCTTCTTTATCTTCTTTTTCCCTTTTCTAGAATATGGGAAGGTGTTAGCATTCAAATCAGAATGCATGTCTTGGCTCTCCTTAGTGTCAAAAGGAACATACTCTTCTCCCCCTGAGTCGAGCACTTCATTAGATTCTTCCATGCCGCCTTTTCCCTGCTTAATTTCTTTTCCTATGGATTTTTCTTTGAAGTACTCATAAATTAACAACAATAATCCTTCATGAAAAGTAGGATTACCTATAGGTTTCTCCCTATAATCATTTATATTTTCATTGATTGACGAGTAGAGATAAAAGGGAATAGAAATTTTAGTCCCAGACCTGAAATGGTTGAGAAGCACTAAATGGTAGGAGTATATGTGATCAAACCTCATGTCCAGAGTAATGTACTTGATTATCACTCTCAGCACAAACCTCCACAATGGTTTGATGGATCTCGGCAAGTAGTAAGTCTTAGTTTTCTCAAGGGCCTTCTTCTCCACTTTTCCTTTGGTGAAATCCACCATAGCCTGACCAGAAATGTGACGATCTCTGTAGAATTTCTTCCCCATGATTGGTATGCTAGTCACCATAGAAATTACCTTCTCCATGACATTAGACTCAACCCCATCAATTTTCACACTCCCTTCCTTCCAGTTCTTCACCATTGTTTTGGTTACCGAGGGTTTCCATCCGTGCAGTCTTTCAATGAATGAAGTCACCTCCCCTTTGTTCAAAATCTCCCACACCTTCGATGGTCTCTGCCATTTCTCAATCTCATCCTTGGGTTCCCTTCTATGGTGTTCCCCCACCATTATCCTTCTTTTTCTACAGACAAAGCTTCTGGTCATAGAGCACTTCAAAAAATTGGGCAAAATTTTGGTTTAAAATATTTTCTCGATCCTTCCCTTCACATTTTGAGAAGTACACCTAATTATAGGCCTTTACGTGCAATGATGATAGTTATCTAGGTGATTCATACTTTGGCTCATGTTCTCCCACATCATACCATGGCACAAATTCCATAACACATAAAGTTTCATCATTATATTGTGATTTTTCTGAATCTACCCGAGATTCTTTCACCTTCCATTAATTCCCTGATTTTGAGCAGAATTAATTGCCCCTCCATCCACCTTTTCACTTCATTGTTTTTGATAGCCCAGTTGACCAACTTGTCAGCAACATGGTTTGCCTCCCTATACTGATGAGCCATGTGGATTCTTTCAAAAGACTTTAGGAACTGGAAACTTTCATTAATCAAGGTTGCAGTCGTCTAGGTTAGCCTAATTTTCCCATTGAGGCAATCAATTATGTTTTTTGAGTTGCCTTCTAGCCATAGGTTTCTTACTCCAATGTCCATAGCTAGCTTAATTATTTGGTGAGCAGAAATCACCTCTACAACATGGTTGTTTTGCACACCCAAAGGGGCTGAGATAGCCACTATGCCTTTCCCCTATTCATTTCTAATGATACCCCCGATCCCAGCCTGACCAGGGTTTCCTTTTGTGGCACCATCGAAGTTGGCTTTATGCCATCCCACCAGAGGAAGAGACCAATAGCAATCCTCCCTCTTACTATGATCCTTCTCCATAGTGTTGGTTAGCAGGTTATGGCTTTTGATAGCAGTGTAGTTTTTGACCAAAGCATTAAAACTCTTGTGAAAAACCACCTTAGCATTTGCTTCTTTATCCCTAAAAATTTAGTTGTTCCACTCCTTCCACACCCCCCCGCAAAAATGAGGAAGAGACCAGGCCCAAAAGTGTTGACTCACATCCCCTACACCCCCACTTTTCCACTGTTGGAATAGCTCAATAACGCTATTGGGAGAAACCCAGGTCTACTTGAAAAAAGCTAGGAAATAAGACCATATATTCCTTGTGAAATGGAAATGAATGAAAAGATGATCGACACTTTCCAATTGTGTTTTACAAAGAATGCAGTGGTTAGGAATCTAGTGGCCTCTCTTGATAAGGTTGTCCACCATCAAAATTCTATTTTAAAGTAATAACCAGAAGAAAATTTTCATTTTGGGGGTTAAGCCAACATACCAAGCTTTGGCCCAAATAGGGTCAGGACCACACCTTAGCATGGTATCATAGCTCGATGCCACAGTTTAAATGCCATCCTTAGTCGGTCCCCAAACAAACTCATCCTTGCATTGAGACAAGGGACAAAGCCTGATCATGTTCATCACTGGTTTGAGCTCCTGGGAAATCTCAGTCAAATTCACCCAGTTCTCATTAGCCCTATAGTCTCTCACTCTATATCCAAATCTTTCCATGCATAGCATTGCCCATCTATTATACTAATCAAAGTTCCATAAAGGCCCCACACCAAGCTAGTCATCAAGCCAAAAGTTGATATCTTCACCATTACCAAGTTTCCATTTCACCTTCTCAAAACCTAAATCCTTTTTTTTTATAATGCCATTCCAGATTGTCAAACCCTTGAGTTCCTAATTTCTACTGATAAACTACTTTAGGTTTTTGTTGGGCACATACTTATTTTCTAGAATGTCCCTCCATTCGCCTTTAGAAGTGAATATCCTCCAAATCTATTTAGCTTGCAGAGCCTTGTTGAGCTGCTTCAGGTTCCTAATCCCCAAACCACCATGTTTTTTGGGCTTACAGATGTTATCCCAGGCCACAAGAGGATACTTCTTATTACCTTCTGGACCAGCCCACAAAAACTTCTTCTGGATAGTTTCTAAAGTAGCCGCCACTTTTGAAGGAATAGAAAAAGGGCTAAGAGCATAGATAGGAAAGTTCTAAAGTGTAGACTTGATCAGAAGCACTTTTCCAGCCTGGCTCAGGATGATACCCTTCCAGCCAGCCAACTTTCTATAGAACCTATCAATTAGGTTGTTCCAAAATTGGTCATCAGGCCTTGTCCCCATAGGGAGACCCAGATAGGTGGATGGAAGGGTCCCAATACCACAACCCAATATATTAGCCATTTTCCTTTGTCTACTCTCTAGAGTGTTGACAAAAAAGACCAAGCTCTTATTCCAATTAATGAGCTGACCTGTAGCATTAAAATAAGAGTTAAGAATGTTCTTCACCTATCTAGCTTCCTTAACCGAGGCCTCTCCCCCAAGGATAGTGTCATCCACAAATTACTGATGATTGAAGATCAGGGGTCCTGATGAGGGTTTCAAACCAACTAAATCACCTCTGCTCCTTTTATCAAGGATCACTCTGCCCAAGCATTCAGCCAGAATAATAAAGAGAATGGGAGAGAGGGGGTTCCCTTGCCTGAGTCCTCTAGAGGATTTAAAGAAATTTGTGGGGGAACCATTGATCAAAACCATAAAGGTGGGAGTGGAGATCAGTTCAGAAATGATTTTCCAAATGTTGTCATTAAAACCAAAACTATGCAAAACCTAATCCAGGAACACCCAATCCACCCTGTCATAGGCCTTAGACAAATCTAGTTTGAGAAAAAAGCCATCCTTTTTTCCTTCCTCTAAAGAGTGAATAATCTCATGAACAGCAATAATAGAGTCCAGGATTTGTCTGCCTGGGACAAAGCCCGATTGTTGCAGGGAAATTATGTCTGGAAGGATTTTTAACATTCTTGTAGTTAACACTTTAGAAAAGATCTTGTAAAGAGAATTTCAAAGGCTAATAGGCCTAAAAGAGTCAAAAGAATCCACACCTGGGACTTTAGGAATGAGAGCCAAGAAGGTGGCATTAATCTCTTTGAGCAGACTCTTGGCACCAAAGAATTCTTGCACAGCTTTAACAAGATCCTCTTTAAGAATGTCCCAGTACATCTGAAAGAAGAACATAGGGAATCCATCCGATCCAGGGGCTTTTTCTACAGGCAAAGAGTAGACCACCACCTTGATTTCCTCCATCTCAGGAATTGTTGTGAGAGCTCTGTTCTGACTAGAATTAATGACTCTGGGGATGGTATTGAGAATACTCCTCTGATCCTCAATCCCCAGATTAGTCTCTTTAGAGAGAAAGGAAGAGAAAAAATTGATAGCTTCCTAAGCTATCTCCTTATCATCTTTTATGGACATCCCCCTTTTTGATAAGACTGATTCTATTGGTAGCTCTATGCTTCATAGTAGAGAGGTGAAAGAATCTTGAGTTTTTGTCCCCTTCCTTAAGCCACACAAATCTGGATCACTGCCTCCAAAACATTTCCTCCTTATTGACAATGTTGTGAAGATCAGCCAGAATGACCTTTTCAACTTTCATTCTTTCCTCATCATATCCCTCATTTTGAATCTCCTCCTGAACCCCAATCAGATCCTCCTTTATCCTATCCTTTGTCTGAAAAATATCACCAAAATCCTTTTTGTTCCACTTCTTGATTTCTATTTTAATATTTTTAAGTTTCTTAGCCACTTTGTACATAGTAGTTCCTTCCAAATCAATGCTCCACTAGTCCTTTATTCTTTCAAATAGACCCAGATGAGTTGTCCACATCTTCTCAAATATGAATGGGAAGGCCTTTTTCCTATTGCAGCTCTCAAGAGTGAGAGTTATTGGGGAATGATCCGAGCCAAGTCTAACCATAGAGGAGAGTTTCCAATGGTAAGAGGTCATCCAGTCCATAGTGATCAAAGCCCTATCCAGTATAACCTGAATACACTCTGATCCAATTCTTCTATTCGACCAAGTAAACTTACCTCCCTCCAAATCCACATCTAGGAGAGCGAGGTCATTGATGAAATTCGCCAGATGTTGTCTGCTCTCCAAGTCTGGGGGGAGCCCACCAAACTTCTCTAAAGCCTTCAGAGGAGTGTTGAAGTCTCCCATTATGACACCCTTAGAACCACCCATCAAGGGCATCAAGTTGCAAATTTTATTCCAGAAGTGCTTTCTACCATTTTTGGTGTTAGGGGCGTAGATGTTCATCACAAACTAGCTTTCCTGGTCCTTAGTGTTGATAAAATGGATAAGCAGTATGTTTCCTTCATCAAAAATAATATCCACCTTTAAAATGTCCTTCCAAATCATTAACAACCCACCAGAAGCTCCCAAAGAGTTAGTGGCAGCTGACTTCATACCTTTGCTAAAAAGAATACACTCAGTCTTCTCCTTCTTCATCTTAGTTTCCTGAATCAAAAAAATTTCTAGTCTATGATCCCTAATCATATTCCTAATGACCTCCTACTTGTGGATTCCATTGAGTCCATGAATATTCCAAGATATGATCTTCATCTTTTCTTCTGGGGGTATGTATCCTGGATGGTTTTTTGAGTCCCATCTGCTATGTTTCTTCCTTTCTAGTTTGAAGTTTTCTCCACCTTCCTGGGGAGCCTAATTTACCCCCCATGTCAGCTTTAGAAGCTATTAAGTTGTTTTTAGCTTATGCTAAAGTTAAAAACTTTAAATTTTATCAGATGGATGTAAAGTCAACATTCTTGAATGGAGACTTGAAAGAAGAATTATACATTGAGTAGCCAGAAGGATTCACTTTATCAGACATACCTGATATGGTATGAAGATTGAAGAAATCCCTCTATGGACTTAAGAAATATGGACTTAAGCAAGCCCCTAGAGCATGCTATGAGAGACTAGATGGATACTTAACAAATATTGGATTCAAGAAAGGAGTAGCAGATTGTAATTTATTCATTAGAGAGACATCTGAAGGTTTACTACTTGTAGCTATATTTGTTGATGACATTATCTTTGGAGGTAATGAAAAAATTAGTGCTGAATTTTCCAAAGAAATGCAGAATGAGTTTGAGATGAGTATGATTGGTCCTATCAAGTACTTTTTGGGACTAAATGTACAGCAGACAGAAAAATGAATTTTCCTAAATCAATCAAAGTATGTGAAAGAGATACTGAAGAAATTCAAGATGGATGAATGTAAGCCAGTAGGAACACCTATAATCACTGTATGCAAGCTTACAAAAGAAGATGACTCACCAGTAGTAGATATAACATTGTATAAGTCTATGATTGGTAAACTCATATATCTTACTCAGACTAGACCTAATATTTCAAATGCAGTTGGTATAGTTGGAAGATTTGTAGCAAAACCTAAACAAAGTCACCTCATGGCAATAAAAATAATATTTAGATACTTGCAAGGCACTATAGATTATGGTCTATGGTATCCTAATTTAGAAAATTTTGAGCTTTATGTGTACACTGATGCAAATTGGGTAGGATGTGTTGATGACAGAAAGAGTACTATAACAAGTGCATTTGAAATATCAGGTCTAGTCTAAGTAAGATATATGAGTTTACCAATCATAGACTTATACAATGTTATATCTACTACTGGTGATTCATCTTCTTTTGTAAGCTTGCATCCAGTGATCATAGGGGTTCCTACTGGCTTCCAATCATCCATCTTGAATTTCTTTAGTATCTCTTTCACATATTTTGACTGATTAATAAAAATTCCTTTTTCTATCTATTGCACATTTAGTCCCAAAAAGTATTTGATAGGACCAATCATACTCATCTCAAACTAATTCTTCATTTCTTTGGAAAATTTGACACTTAATTTGTCATTACCTCCAAAGATAATGTCATTTGTTAGAAATAGGGAATACTGAGAGGGGGGGTGAATCATTATTCTACAAACTTTTACTTTTTCCCAATTATGGATATAACAGATTATCTTAACACATGCATAACATAGAAAGCTAAACAACATGCATAGCAATAAAACTAAAGAACTCATAACACATTATTCATTCTTGAGGAAACCCTGGCCAAGGGAAAATCCCAGTGGGGATAGTACCCACAAAGATCCACTAATCAAAAGTATCATGTTAAGGATGTTGACCCTGTTAGGAGTCTATTACATGCATATAGTGTCTCAGTCTTGATTAAGGGACTATAGGCCTTGTTAGAAGCCTCAACCCTATTAGGAGTTGGTAGTACAAAATGTGATTACCAGATGAGCCCACTGCCCAAACAAGTAATATACAATATTCACTGATTACAAAAATAGGTCAAGGTACATAACCTTATAATTCTTGCATCAATATCTCTTTGTTGCTCTTCACTTTCACTATTACATTTGCATATTCATTACTTCATTTACATTACATTTTTACATATCTTTATACAAGTTATTAAGATTAATAACTTTCTAGTCGGCTATCATATTACAAAATATCTTTATTCAAGGGTTAAAATCTAGGATGTTGTCCCTTTATATTGTTAGGTCATTATTTTGATAAAGAAAATAATCCCTTAACTCTTTATCAATTATGTCTTCATATTCTATCATGTCTGCTCAACACTGTCTTTAGTAAAACTATCATAACTTCTTTTGCACATGTCATACTGACTTGCACTCTGAGGTGAGTCTTCAATAGTTATCATATAGTCTATGTTCAAGTGCGCACATACTAAAATTATTCTAATCAACATCACAAATCAAAACTATCTTCTTGTTCACTGGCAAAAATATATTGTCTCATACTTAGACAATTTTGCATTGCACTCTGAGATACTAGCTATCTAACCTATTTGATCTTCATGTGGATCATATGTTTCCATAATGACAACATCTATGTAACCAACTTAGTCAAATTGCCAACAATCTCCCCCTTTGTCATTGGTGGCAATATATGAGAAAATTGGCTAAGTCTTAGACTCCAAAAATTCAAAATTGTGGCCATAATACAAAATATATATATACTATCCTTATGACTTCATGAATCCTCTCTATACACTATACTCCCCCTAAGAGTATTTATCCTTATCAATTTTTTTCTATATATCTCTCCCCCTTTGACAACAATGACAAAAAAGGTAAGGAGGGTTACAAAAATATGTTCACAAAATTATACCTTGATTCAATATTGCAAAGCTGGTAGGCTTGCAACACAATCTGCAAAATTGATCTTCATAGCCTCTAACTCTTTCTCCCATGATTTCTTAATTGAATCTTCCACACTGAGTAGTGCACATAATCTGTAAGATGCAATCTCACATGCTTGGAGATTTTCATAACTAAACTTCTGAAAAGATGTCTTGGTTGAAACACATTCTTCCAGTTGCCCTTCAATAGTTCTCAAGTTTATATAAATGTGCTCTCTTAAAAGAGTGAATCTCTTCAGCTTCCTATCCTTGTCATCTTGCAAAACTTTGATTTCATCATAAATCTTGTGAATTTTCTGCTCAATATCAAATACCTTCACATTGGGGCTCGAAAGAAGGTTTGTCTCATTCTAAATTTCTACTTCCTTCATCTTCATCTTCTGAACTTCCTCTACTACCAAGTTCTCTGATTTTGTACACTGATTGTGCAAGGATTTTACTCTTTCTAAATTCTTTCTCAAGTCCTTTATACATATATCAAGGTTATTGATATTTTGACTAATGTCCAAAAGTGTTTTGGCCTCATAAGCTGCTTGAGCTTTCATCTTTGCTATATCAGATAGATTAGTAAACTCATCATCAAAAGTGTTCATCACTTTCTTCACTCTGATACCAATTGTTAGAAATAGGGAATACTAAGAGGGGGGGGGGGTGAATCAGTATTCTACAAACTTTTACTTTTTCCCAATTATGGATATAACAGATTATCTTAACACACGCATAACATAGAAAGCTAAACAACATGCATAGCAATAAAATTAAAGAAGTCATAACACATTATTTGTTCTTGAGGAAACCCTGGCCAAGGGAAAACCCCAGTGGGGATGGTACCCACAAAGATATACTAATCAAAAGTATCTTGTTAAGGATGTTGACCCTGTTAGGAGTTTATTACATGCATATAGTGTCTCAATCCTGATTAAGGGACTATAGGCCTTGTTAGAAGCCTCAACCCTATTAGGAGTTGGCAGTACAAAATGTGATTACCAGATGAGCCCACTACCCAAACAAGTAATATAAAATGTTCACTGATTACAAAAGTAGGTCAAGGTACATAACCTTATAATTATTGCATCAATATCTCTTTGCTGGTCTTCACTTTCTCTATTACATTCACATATTCATTACTTCTTTTACATTACATTTTTACATATCTTTATACAAGTTATTAAGATTAATAACTTTCTAGTCAACTATCTTATTACAAAATATATTTATCCAAGGGTTAACATCTAGGATTTCATCCCTTTATATTATTAAGTCATTATTTTGATAAACAAAATAATCCCTTAACTCTTAATCAATTTTGTCTTCATATTCTATCTTGTCGGCTCAACACTATCTTTAGTAAAACTGTCATAACTTCTTCCATACATGTCGTACTAACTTGTACTCTAAGGTGAGTCTACAATAGTCATCATATAGTCTATGTTCAAGTGCGCAAGCACTGAACTTACTCCAATCAACATCACAAATCAAAATTATCTTCTGGTTCACTGGCAAAAACATAATGTCTCATACTTAGATAATTTTGCATTGTGCTCTGACATACTAGCTCTCTGACCTATGTGATCTTCATGTGGATCATATGTTTCCATAATGACAACATCTATGTAACCAAATCAGTGAAATTTCCAACATCATCAACAAATATAGCTACAAGAAGTAAACCTTCAAATTTCTCTCTAATGAATAGATTACAATCTGTTGCTCCTTTCTTGAATCCAATCTTTGTTAAGTATCCATCTAGTCTCTCATACCATGCTCTAGGGGCTTGCTTAAGTCCATAGAGTGCCTTCTTTAATCTACATACCATATTAGGTCTGTCCAATAAGGTGAATCCTTCTAGTTGCTCAATGTATACTTCTTATTTCAAGTCTCCATTCAGGAATGCTGACTTGACATCCATCTGATAAACTTTGAAGTTTTTGACTATAGCATAGGCTAAAAACAACTTAATAACTTCTAATTTTCTCACAGATGCAAATGTGTCTGAATAATCAATACCTTCTCTTTGTGCATATCCCTTACATACTAATCTTGTTTTATTTCTTACTACTGTACCATCTTCATTCATCTTATTTCTGAATATCTACTTTGTTCCAATCACATTTTTATCACTAGGTCTTGGGACCAGTTCCCAAGTGTCATTCTTAATAATTTGATCAAGTTCTTCTTTTATAGCATCATGCCAATCTGAATCATTACAAGCATCTTCAACACTTAAAGGTTCAATCTGAGATAGTAAACATACTGCTTCACTGTTGGCTGAGTTCTTTGCTTGTGATCTTGTTAAGACTCTTCCACTCTGATCTCCAATGATGTCTACCTTGGAATGATTTCTTGATGTAAACTTTGGAACTTTAGGTGATGCTGATTTATCAGCCTTAGGAGTTTCTTCTTCACTTGTCTCGGGGTCATTGAATAATGCATCAATACTATCAAACATTTTTTCAATAACTGTCTCACTAGTAGAGGGTCTAGGTTCTTCCTTAATCATGGGTGAGTAATCATGATATCTCTCTTGAATCATAAACTTTTCATCAATATTTACATGAGCACTTTCAATGATCTTCTTCAACCTTAAATTGAAACATCTATAAGCTTTACTTTTAGTAGAGTAACCAAGAAAAATACCTTCATCACTTCTTGCATCAAACATGCCTACTGCTTCATCCCTCTTAATGTAGCACTTGCTTCCAAAGATTTTGAAGTATTTTACTATAGGAATGTTACCAAACCATAGCTCATATGGTGTTTTGTCAGTGCTAAGGCTCAATTGAATTCTATTGATGGTATAGACTATTGTATTGACCGCATCTCTCCAATAGGCGTGTGCAACTTCTCCTTCTATCATAATGGTGTGTTTTGTATCAAGAATGATCCTATTCCTTCTCTCTACAATTCCATTCTAGTGAGGGGTTCTAGGTGCACTCAACTATCTCTTTATGCCATGTTCTTCGTAATACTCATAGAATCTATCAAAGGTGAATTCTCCTCCTCTATCCAATCTAAAACATTTTATCTTTAGTCCAGATTAATTCATTCTCAACCTTAGCTTTGAATATTTTCAACTTCTCAAATGCTTCTGACTTATCTTTTAAGAATGCAACCCACATCATCCTAGTATAATCATCAACAAAAAAAAATGAAATACCTTTCACCATAGTATGATCTTGTTTGAGTTGGACCACATAGGTCAGTATGAATTAGATCCAACTTGTTCTCTATCAGGTTCTGCTTGCTCTTGGATGAATTTCTCACATTCTTTCCCATCACACATTCCCTGCATATAGTATCAACTAGCTTTGCTATGCTAGGTAGATCTCTTACTACCTTAACATTACTTATCTTTACTATGTTATCAAAATTGATATGACAGTATTTTATGCCACGACCAACTATCATCAACTTTAGCAACAAAAAAACTTGCTTCTGAATTGAGTTGAAACACATTACCTCTTGTCTTTGAACCTGATGCAATCATAACACCATCCTTGTTGTTAATGATGCATTTGTCATCTTTGAACTCCAACTGATAGCCTTTTCCAAGAAACTGACCAACACTAAGAAGGTTATGTTTCAAACCATCAACATAAAGAACATCATTAGTACTATTCTTTCCATCCAAAGTGATGGCTCCTCTACCAACTATTGGTTTAGGAGTGTTGTCTCCAAATATAACCATACCCCCATTGTATTTGTCCAAATGAACAAACCTATCTTTATCATCTTTCATGTGATGTGAATAACCATTGTCTATAATCTAGTCTGTCCTTATGTCAGCTTGTGAAATCAATGCAAGCTCTCAATTTCCCTTATTCTCTTCATAAGCTATCTTATTAATCATTTTATCTATAATAGCAATGAATCCAATTTCTTCTTCACTAGATTAATCATCTGAAACTCCATCTCTAGCATAGTAGCATTCCTTAGAATACTTAGGCTTGTAATCCTTTTTGAATTTTTTAGCTCTAGTGGGACATTTAGATGCAAAGTGACCAATCTTATTACATGAAAAGCACTTAAATGATAATTGACCTTCATATTTTCCTTTTCCTTTCTTTTCTCTTTTGGAAATCATAGAAATAAAATCATCTAATGTTTTCTCTTCATCATCATCATCAAAATTACCAGAAGTGTTTGCAGATTTCTTACCATGAATTGTTGCTTTGAAAGTTGTTTCACTCTTTAGTTCTATCTTCAATCTTGAAATCTCAAAAGCTCAGATTTTTCTGATCAAGGTTTCTCTTTTGAAGTTTGTTGTAAGCTGCATGGTCTCATTAATGACATTGATATTTCTTTCATATTCAGGAGTAAGAGTAGTCATCAACTTATCCATAATGTCCTCCTCTGGTATCTCTCCACCATTGTTCCTGATTCCTGCAACTGCTTCATTTATTTTTTGATTGTAAGCTTTGATGTTTTCTTCTGGCAACATCTCTAATGCATTGTATCTTTTCTTCCATGTCTTTCTATGCGCATCCTTTTCTTGTTTGTCTCCTTCAAATATGTCTTCTAGGTGCTTCCATATTTTGTGGGTTGTATCTACCTTTTTTACTTCTAAAAATTCACCATCAGATAGGGTGTTGATAAGGGATTCTTTAGCAATAGCATTATGATGAAACAATTCCTTTTGTATGTCAGTAGCATCATCTTTTGCAAGGTCTTCTAAGGTAGGAATCTTGGCTACTTTGATGGTTACATTAAAAAATTCAAAAGAAATGCACTGCAAATGAGTTACCATCTTGTTCTTCCAATCAAGATAATTCTCTCCATCAAACTTAGGACTTTCTTTCCTGAAGTACACCATCTAATCAACCTCAAGCTATTAAAATTTCTCTCTAAGGCACTTGTCTTTGGTACCAATTGTTAGGAATAGTCCCAAGAGATAACTGAGAGGGGGGGGGGAGATTAAATTCTTTATCCAATTAAGTATACTTAAACATAAAGTATAAACATAATGAAAGAACACAAGAACACAACACCAATATTTTGGTTATGGGGAAACCCAAATAGGTAAAAACCCTGGTGGGACTTGATACCTACTAATATTCTATACTAGTGTATAATGATCCTTGTTAGAAGATCCTTTACCCTATTAGGAGTCTTTTACAATTGTCCCTGTTAGGGGAGAGGATGCAGTGTTCGAGAGCTCACATCTCAAATGGGTGAAGGCTACAACCTTCTGAATAATAAATACACACTATATCTAGATTTTGGTGAACTGCACTTTGACCTACTATCTAGATCAGTTCTAATGAATTTTAGGAGTACTTTACTTGATCACATTGACCTTCTTCTAATGGCTCAACACTTCGCACACTCTACTATTCTCTGCTTAATCAACCATGAACCACACTCGAGCAATCACAAATGACTGCCTATAAATATCTTTCCTCCAAATGATATAATCAAGTCATCCTATTAGAACCACCTTGAAATCATAATAGAGAAACCATAACAAACTCCAATAATCATTTTGTTAGCTCTACTATGCACACACCACAATCTAGGACCTGCCTAATAAAATAAATGTAGACACACGCTACACACTATTAGCTCTACCAAAACAACTAGAACTTTCTCTATAAGCTTAATTAACTCATGCGCTCTTAACCAAATGTCAATAAAACATCTCCAAGATTATCTCTAAGGGCACATACCCTCAAGATAGGTTCAACTCAAGAACCAATCAAATCTTTGTTGGCTCTTTTGAACAAACACAGGAAACTGCTACTCATGAATATCGACTGCATAACTTCACTTGGATTCATCATCAGACTATGTGTCCATAACTAAAGTATCACTAACATGTCTTCAAAATATATCAAATCATGCAAGGCTCCATGATAACTGTACAGACAACCATACACATAATGCTATCTATAACTCTGTTAGGAACACTGCTGACACCAATTGCTATATAACTGTCTGTACTAACAGTTAACCTCTACGCCCATGATATCATGCTGATATCATGTCCATGCTATATATACAAAGATCTTATTGTATAAGACTTCCATGCATGCTACTTTCCATATGTTGTCATCAATGACAAACATAGTCGGTACTGGCCTGCTGGCAAATCTCCAACACTAAATGTTTTGTCACAATTTATTTTTTTCCTTCATATGTGTCCTACATATTTTGGAGTTGAGGTAGGAAAGATCCATCAGAATTTTAAGATCTATAGAGATGGAAAAAAAAGGAGAATCATTAATCTGATGGAGCTACAAAGCATTTTTCTACCTCAACTTGACATTCTACAACAAAGTTTGAACTAAGTTGAGCTAGCCTTGACACCGTATCTAGTAAACACATTTGAAGGATTTGAGGTATCAACATCTTTTCTTCATAGACATGCTTATAATGGATAAATTGCACAATTCATGGGTCAGTTATTGAAAAATGTTGAAGGTTAACTTCCATGAAATTTTTAGTAGATTATAAATTGTACTGGACTACTCTTGATAAATAAAATATTGGTTTTTTACATATATTTTAAATTTTTCATTAATGTCAAAAGGGGAGTAGTAGTAGTTAGAAAAATTGAAAATTTATCTTATACCAAATTGTTATGTATAGCATAGGGGTGATCAAGAATAGTATATTGGGGAGTTGACACTTAGCAATTTTCTTTTCTAAGTGTTACCATCAATAGAAAAGGGGGAGATTATTGGCATTTGATTAAGGTCATATGTGTTTTGGTCACATGACTATGTTGTGGTATTTTCATTAATGGAAAAATATTTTTTTATGTCAATAAAATAGATTTACCATTCATACTAAAGGATCAAATTGAAGAATTAATGAAGTATCCAATCAACTGGTGATAGTGCATAAATCAAGCAACAATGGATTATTTCTAGAGAAGATGATTGAGTTAAGGTGCATGGTCAGAGAGTTAATATCTACAAAGGTATATCTATCTATTTCTATGACCGCATCAGTTATCTTGTAGTATTCAAAAAGTTATTGAAGATTGAATTGGAACTGGCAATAAAGACTGTACC
The DNA here is from genome assembly GCA_027943335.1 of Chamaecyparis obtusa. Lineage (NCBI taxonomy): Eukaryota > Viridiplantae > Streptophyta > Pinopsida > Cupressales > Cupressaceae > Chamaecyparis > Chamaecyparis obtusa. The sequence goes on from BSBK01006215.1 coordinate 2,090,630, forward strand.
ATTATACACAATTGACTAGATCAGTGTTGTGGTTAAATGTTTGTTTTGGGCCAACATATTTTAGGGTTTTAATGTTTTATGTAGACATCAAAGATGTTGATTTTTGATTTGGCATGCTCACTCATAACAATAATTTGGATTTTAGGGATGACTTGTAAAACATTTTAGGGTTCTAGCACCAATCAAGAGAAAGTATATAAATGGGTAATAAATTAATATTGCAGGGAGTTATGATGTTATTATGATGATATGTGATGATTATTGGAGATAGTACAAAGTCAGTAAAGTATTTGGAGAAACACAATTAATCTAGAATTCATTGGATCTATCATGAGTGTAAATATCAAGTCATTATTTACATGTTGATTCTAATAGATTGGCGTGAAAAATCCTTTGACGGGGTCACTCATAACTAGGTGAGCAAGATCCTAATAGGGCTGATTTCCATGCACTAGTGAAATTTGTGGGAATTATTCCCACATGTGGTTTTCTCCCTTTAAAAAGGGTTTCAACAGGAAAAATATTGGTGTCAAATATTCAAATGTGTGAATGTTTTATGCGTTGTGTTTTTACTTAATATTGACATTTGCATGTTTGTTAATTAAAAAGATAATTAGTAAAATTTTCATATTTTTGGTTGCACTGATTCAACCTCCCCTCTCAGTACCTTATTATACTAACAATGACACCTAGGACCACTTATGACCCCTTAAGATATCATCAGGCCCATTATTTATCCTAGGACCCATTGTTACAAGTAGTAGTTATCATTGCACCAAAAGATCGACCTGTTAATGCCTGATACAACCAATAGACTTATAGAAGACACAAGAGGGGGTTAAGCCATGTCACAAACCCTGTGTTAGGAATGGGAACACTAAGAGGGGGGGTGAATCAGTGTTTACTATATTTTATCTTTTTACTTTATTCTTTAAACTGAACTTGAATGCTTAGATACTAAAATGAACATCAACATAAACATGAAACATGAAATCAACACATAACAAAAATATGGTTACGGGGAAACCCAAATAAGTAAAAGCCACGGTGGGGATTGACACCCACTAATATTTTGTACTAGTTTTTTATGATCCTTGCTAGAAGATCCTTAACCCTGTTAGGAGTTACTTTACAATGTGTTTAGTACAGTGACCTTGTTAAGGGTCAGACCCTGTTAGGAGTCTTTTAAAATAACCCTGTTAGGGGTGTGGAAACACTATCCTATAGCTCACTTCTCAAGTGGTGAATGATACAACCTTCTGATCTCAAATACACACTATATCTATAAGATGAATTGTCACTTTGACACTGCTTGTCTGATCAGTTCCTTTTATGAGATGATGCTTTGACCTCTTGCAAATCTCTAATAGATATTATCAACTCTTTACACACTTCTTCTTTGCTTATATTTTCACTATATCCACCTTAATACTAATTACAATGGACACATCTCATATTTATATGTGCATACAAAACAAATAACTAGGTCAGCCCTTTAACCGATTGCATACAACGCTTCCAATTGAATTGGCTTAAGAAAGTTTTAAAAAAAACATAATTACATGTCAAAAACCTAATTACAATAGGCACATAGCCTTTTCAACATAATAATATAACTGCAAACCAAAATACCAACAATCAGTTGCTTGCTCTGTTCTTCTTTGGCATTCACTGTCTATGCAACTTGAACTCTTTGTATCTTCCTCATACTAAATCTTATAATCATGTGCTCTTAGAATTAGAATGAATATGATGTTACCAACTTAAATTCTAGGGCACATACCATAATTTTTTTGTATGCACGTGCGCTGATGCTCTGATCTTCAAGTACTCTGTACATTGTCTAGTCTTCAACACTTAGCCAATTTTTGATCTTCTCATCAAGTGCCCTGACTCCAAAACACTATATGACTTTGTTTCCATAATGAAAACACTATATTAATTCATATGCACTAGTGTAGTCAACTTTCCAACAATCTCCCCCTTTTTCATTGATGGCAACAAAGGAATATGGAAAATTTGCTAACTGTCCCTTAATACCAAAAACTTCTATCTTTATCTTCCTTATACATATCTATAACCCATATTTTATACATACTCCCCCTTTGACATTATTGAAAAATGTGCTTCAAAACTATATCTAAAAATACTTATAGTGAGAGAACATTCAGATATGCTATGTATAAGTTTTGGATCTCTTTCTTCCAAAATGTAATTAGTGAATTAAAAATCTGGAGATGGGTACATAGTGCATACTGTAGCTTCTCCATCTTCTCCAAATCTATGCTAGGACCATGATCATATGTCACCATGGTGGCATCAATCTCCTTGATATTCTAATTAAGTATATCTAGTGAGGGCACAAGAGCATTTCTAAGATGAGTTTGCCTAGCCCTTATTTTTAACATCTCCTTTTCTTCCTTCTCAATCTTGTCAATTTGTCCTTGATATACATTATTGAACATATTTACATTAGTGGATGGGTATTTCATTGATTTCTTTAATTTCTCTATCATAGCTTCTACCTCTTGTATCTTCTTGAAATGGTCATCAGTTAACTTGTCCCGATCCATACAGTTAGCAATAATCTTTCTGCCACTTTCTACAAACTCCTTCAAAGATGCTTGTCCAATCTTTAGTGAGCTCAGGTCAAGTGTAAAGTTACTGACCAACTCACTAAGCCTCTTCTTCATGTACTTATATTTTGTAACTTGAGATGTAGATTCTTCCAAGCTGGAAAAATTAGTCTTAAAGGCTGTGAGGATGTTGCTAACATCATCAACTGTACTAACCTTAGACACTTTCTTGTCTGAAGGTAGTAGGTTGTTCAATATGTTCACTGACTCAACAAATAGGGGATTCCTCATTACCTATTTCTCCTTGACCTTCTCCATAGCTAAGACACTGATCTTGATCAGGTCTTCTTCTCCCCATGAATCCAAACTAGTTGTGTCATGTGTCAAACTTGACAACAATGAAGCTAAGTGTACTAGAGTGATAGGAGTACTATCCATTACTTTCTATTTGACTCTTATTGTCATTTCAATAGATGACTTATCTATTGGTTCATTTTATTTTGTCTATACTTCTCCTTTTTGTTTTTCTGCTTCCTTTTCTTTTTCTTCTTCTTTTTCTATCTCTTTTCCTTTTTCTTCTTCTTTCTTTTCTATTGCATTCTCAATCAGTACTTCTTGTTGACTAGGAGGAGTGTTTCTACATAGATTTTCAGCCTCTTGAGTTCTTACAAAGGCTTCTTCAAACTTGTCCAAATTATTATCTGAGGCCACCATTGCAATCTCAACATTCTCAATGGAAATTGTTTCATCCTTGTGTTCTTCTGACATGGGCACAGACTTCTCTAGCTCTGTGGATGCATCAACTACATGCGCTAAATCTTGTGGACCTATAGATGGTACATTTATGGTCTCTAACTCTTTTGAAACCTTTGTGGGTACTTGAGTTGTGGGCGTAGTAGCTGGATACATGTGTCTATTCATGAAGACCTTCTCACAGGCTTTCTTTGTTTCCTTTGCAACTAACTCAAAGTTTTTGTCCATTATATGTAAAGTTCTTGTTTTTGTTCTGAGGTGTGGCTTCACTAGATCTAACAATAACTTTTTCTCCTCTAGAGAACATACTGAAAAAGTCTCATCTAAGATCTTCTCTCTTATTCTCATATCTTCCTCTATTGCTTGTCTCTTTAGGAATTCTAATATGTTCCACACATTATCTGGAATCATAGTTTTCAGTTTTTAGACTATCTTTTTGAACTTCAGCATATGTTTGACAATCATTCCATGGATTTCTAATTTGTCAATTTCACTATACTTCTCATAGAACTTCCCTACTTGATCTATCTTTCCTTCATCAATGATCCTTACACTTAACACACTAAGACTAGGTTTGAAGCTTACTTCTAGAGGTTCTTGAGTGTTCTTCCTATTCCTTGTTACTCATGAGGATGGATGACGAATGCTGATCTCTTTCTTCCTCTTAGGCATTGCCTTATACTTGGGAGGAGAAATAAGGTCAACTGTTACTATGGGTGCAGGAGGAGTAATATTAGTTTTACCCTTCTTGTCATCTGATTTCTCTATTTTCACCTTCTTCATATTTGAATCCTTAGATTCTATCTCTATTTCCAAAGAAATCTTCTCTTGCCTTGCTTTTTCTAAATCTTCTTGTGATACTCCATGAATTATCAAAATCTCTAAAGTAACCATGGCAACCTTTCTTTTTGTTTCTGTGTTGTTCAAAACTACATCAAATTCTCTTGTTTTCTCTTCATAGGTTCCCCATCTTGGCTCATTAGGGTCCTTAGGTGCTGATAATAGTACTTGATCATATGCTTCTAGGATTGGATCCTCAATCTCATATCCAAGTTGATGAATCCACTTTGTCCTTGGTTCAACTACTTCCATACATGTTGTATCAGTCTCTGCCATAAAGAAAATACTATCTTTGTACTTTTTAACAATGCTTTGTGGAATCCTATATCTCATCTGCATTTTGGCCCTAAATGTTTTTAATTCTAGTGTCATGTAATATTTTAGTGTGCTCTCAATAGATGCCTTGAAGGATATTTGTGGCATAGTAGGAATAGTCTTGTCTAGGTATAAATCTGACACCTTTCCAAGAATGTGGAAGTACATGTATATGATCAAAGACCCAAATTTGAATATCTTGGTCTTGTCATGTTTAATATCTTTGATGTTGTCTATTAGTTGTGCATGTAGGATCTCACACAAATTGAACTCTCCATTCTCTCTCACAAGTCTTGTTGCTAAAATAATTGTGGCCACAAACACACTATTCACCCTGCTGGTGTGTTGAAACCTATACCCTAGTATCATGGATATCAATTTGATGTCATTTTTCTCAATAGGCTCTATAGTCATTCCGCACCTATCACTTCTTGATTTGCCTATTTTCTCAACAATTTTTCTTACATCCTTTCCCACTGGAAGAATGGCATTTGTCCTTGAGAGGCTTGTCATCTCACAAATTAGGTCTCCTATAATCCTGACCGACACTTCACCTATCCAAAATAGGTCATCAAGGATCCTGCTGAGTAGGATCTTGATCCATTTTGACTCGTAGAACTCATATGTCATAGCATATTCCACTATAGGATGATTATTCCACTATGCATACTCATCCATGAAGGTTTTATCAGGTTTCATCATTGTTTCCATGTGCGCTATTATTCTGTCCAAACCTACAGGTTCCATTTTGCAATATATGCATGCCCTAATGTCTTCTACATGCATAACACCCATGGGAGTATGGCAGAATGAACCTTCTAGTTCATCTAGTGTAGATTTAAAAGGATGCCTTTTAAACACATATCTCTTCTTCTCCACCACATCAAATACAATGGGAGTCACCATTACTTGTATATTTCTTTCCAAATGACCTTAAAGACTTCTAAATTGGCATGACAAACTAGGGTTTCCATAATCGATCAAATGCACTACTAATCACTGATGAATCAATCTTAAATCCTTCACAATCAAATGTTAGGGATCATCTTCTCTCTAATCACTCTGAATTCAAATGCAATGAGTGATCTACAAAATTTTGTGTACTTTAAAGTAGGAATTCTACCATTAATGCTTACTATGTAAACCAGGTTGTCACTAAAAAAATTTCTTTCATTTTGCAAACAATTAGGTAGTGCACTCTTGTACATAGAATCTTCTATTCTCCAAAAGGTTAAGTCCAAATAAGCATACTCTAAGAGTGATTATACTAGCCGCACAGGGGTCTAGACCTAAATTAGCTCCCCTTATGACCCTAAGGGCCATTCATCCTGATGTAGACGGTGCCTCCACTATGGATGCATCCAATAGATGTTCATCAACCTTATCCTTCTTTACCTCTGACCAAATCATGCTTGCATTATTTGAAGCTTTCACAAACTTAACTTCTCCTTCGATGTCCAATACTGGTTCTTCAAGCTTTTTAGGGCTTTCCCAACCTTGCATCCTTGATCTACAAAACTTTGAGATGTGTCCAGCCTTGTTACAAGAGTGAAAGATGACTGGGGGCCTTATATTCCTTGGTGCATTGACATGGGTCACCATTTTACATTGTCTTGTTTAGTGACCATTATAGTTACATATCTGACATGTAACATTTTGAGAACTCCTCATATTTGGCTGATTCTAATTTCTTTGATTATGTTGTGTCTTGTTCTTCTGACTTGTCTTGCAATTCATAGCTCTATGACCAAATTTATTGTATGAATAACAATAACCATTGAAAGGTCTTACCTCTGTCCAGTTCCTCTCTATATGTCCATGCTTATTACATGCATAAAAATTTCTATCTACTAGCTTGCGCTCATTCTTGGATGATTCAATATGATCTTTAGTTTGACTTCCAGTCTCCTTAGCATCTGTGTTTTTTTCTAGTGCTTTCATTCTTTCTCACATGTTGTCAATCTAGTTTTGTGCTTCATTATATCCAATGCAGCTAGTATCTCCTTTAAGTCTTCTTGCATATAACTAAGATTCTATCAAATCAGAACTAGTGTGCAATTTATCAATGTGATTATTTGCCTCTTTCAATTCAGATTCCAAGCTTTCTTTTTTGTTCCTTAGCTCCAAAATTTCCATGTTTTCTTGCCTTAATTCTTCATTCAGTTGAAGCTTCTATTTGATCTGTTCATTATATACATCTTGGTTGTTGGTTAGTTTGACATCCAATTCTTCAATTTGTTGTTTCAAGGATGAATTTTCTTCATTCATCTTCTTGATCATTATCCCTAAATCACAAGTAGAGAATTCTTTCAAATCTTTTCTTAGCCTTTTGATGACTACTTGAGCATCACTAACTTTTTCTTTAAGTTCTTCAATTTCTTTTTCAGATCTATCCAGGTCTTCAAGAGCAGCTTCAAAAATTATTTTCAAATGTTTCATTTCTACTTTGTCCATGATCTCCTCAAGTGGTTAAACTTATGTGTTGAGGACCAGAGCTCTGATACCAGTTGTTAGGAATGGGAACACTGAGAATGGGGGTGAATCAACGTTCACTGTATTTTATCTTTTTACTTTATTCTTTAAACTGAACTTGAATGCTTAGATACTGAAATGAACACCAACATAAACATGAAACATGAAATCAACACATAATACCAATATGGTTATAGGGAAACCAAAATAATTAAAAACCTCAGTGGGAATTGACACCCACTAATATTTTGTACTAGTTTTTTATGATCCTTTCTAGAAGATCCTTAACCCTGTTAGGAGTTGCTTTACAATGTGTTTAGTATAGTGACCTTGTTAAGGGTTGAACCCTATTAGGAGTCTTTTAAAATAAACCTGTTAGGGGTGTGGACACACTTTCCTAGAGCTCACTACTCAAGTGGTGAAGGCTACAACCTTCTGATCTCAGATACACACTATATCTGTAGGATGAACTGTCACTGTGACACTGCTTGTTTGATTAGTTCCTTTTATGTGTTGATGCTTTGATCTCTTGCAAAGCTCTAATACATCTTATCAACTCTTTGCACACTTCTTCTTTTCTTATCTTTTCTCTATATCCACCTTAATACTAATTACAATGGGTGCATCTCATATTTATATGCGCATACAAAATAAATAACTAGGTCGACCCTTTAACCAATTACATACAACACTTCCAATTGAATTGGCTCAAGTGAGTTTAAAAATAAATATAATTACATGTTGGAAAACTAATTACAATAGGTTCATATCCTTTACAACATAATAATATAATTGCAAACCAAAATACCAATAGTCAACTACTTTCTTTGTTCTTCTCTAGCATTCACTACCTATGCAGCTTGAACTCTCTGTATCTTCCTCATACTAAATCTTCTGATCATGCACTCTTAGACTTAGCATGAATATGATGTTACCAACTTAACTTCTAGGGTGCATATCATAATTCTATTGTATGCATGTGCACTGATGCTTTGATCTTCAGGTACTCTGTACACTGTCCAATCTTCAACACTTAGCCAATTTATGATCTCATCAAGTGCGCTAACTCCAAAACACTTTATGACTTTGTTTCCATAATGAAAACACTATATTAAGTCATATACACCAGTGCAATCAACTTTCCAACACCTACAAGGGATGTTGGCCCACTTCCAACAATCCCCCTCCTAGCGTCACTTGCCATGGCCTGCATGGATTTGAACCTGTGACCAAGCTTTGATACCACTTGTTACAAGTAGTGATTTTCATTGAACCAAAAGATTGACCTATTAATTACCAATACAACCATTAGACTTATAGAAGACACAAGAGGTGGTTAAACCATGTCACAAACCCTGCGAGGGATGTTGGCCCACTTCCAACACCCATTATGTATCCTAGGATTCTTTAGGACCACTTACAATACACAGGACCACTTAGGACTCATTAATGTATCCTATGACTTCTTATGACCTCTTAAGAAATCATAGGCCCCATTAATGTATCCTAGGATGGCTTAGAACCAATTATGTATCCTAAGACCCCTTATGAAACCTTAAGACCCCTTAGAACATTGTAGGGCCCATTAATGAATTTGAGGACCCCTTAAGACATCATAGGGGTTGTTAATGTATTTTAGGACCCCTTAGGACCCATTATGTATCCTAGTACCCCTTAGGCCCCATTATAACCACTTAACACATCTTAGGGCACATTAATGTATTCCAAGCTTAGGACTTGCATGACCCATTAATGTATCCTAGAATTCCCTAGGACCTATTAATGTATCACAATACCCATTAATGTATCTTACAATGCTCTAGGACCATGTATGATCCCTTGAGACATCCTTACACCCCTTAGGATCTGTTATGACACCTAGGACCTCTTATGACCCTTTATGACATCATAAGGTCCATTAATGCACTACAACAAAATATTCAATTAGCACCTAAAATAGTGCTAGAATTCAGTGCATTTGAGTTTATGAATTGGGCACTTTTTCTAGCATAAAACATGGTGCCAAACCACATGTTCACTTCTGTGATGTTGTACAATATTTATAGCATCCTTTTTTGCACCACTTTTTGTATCAGAGAACATTTAATTTTGGACAAGAAAAGTCATGCAAGAAATAGCAACTCCTTTTTCACCTAGAGTAGCATTGGTGATAATATAGGAATACTGCTAGGAATGAAACCTAATTTAATGTCAGAAATAACACTTAAATTAGTTCCTAGTTTGGCTTTCAATTTTCCTTCCATATCTACTCCTATTTTTTCTTCTATTTTTGCTCCCATTTTTTCTTTTAGGTTTGCTTCCAATTTTCCTTCTAGTTTTGCTTCCAATTTTTCTTTTGGTTTTTCTTCCAATTTTGCTTCTAATTTTTCTTCCAATTTTTGTTCTCATTTTTTTCCAATATAACATCACTTGTTGCATATATCTTTTCTTCCATTTTATTTTTGTTTCTAATATGGCTTCTATTATTGCTTCTCTTTTTTCTTCTAAAATTGCTTCCAATTTTTCTTCCATTATGATGTCCTTTTTTGCTTCCAGTTTGGCTTCCAATTTTACTTCCATTTTTTCTTCTTGTGTTTCTTCCAAGTTTTCTTATAGTTTTTCTTCCACATTTGCTTCCAATTTCACTTCTAGTTTTTTTCTTCCAATTTTTCTTCCAATATAATGTTTCTTGTTATATCTAGCTTTTCTTCCATTTTTGTTTCTTTTGTAGCTTTTGTTAGAAATAGGGAATACTGAGAGGGGGGGGTGAATCAATATTCTACAAACTTTATCTTTTGCCCAATTATGGATATAACAGATTATCTTTATACATGCATAACATAAGAAGCTAAACAACATGCATAGCAATAAAACTAAAGAACTCATAACACATGATTCATTCTTGAGGAAACCTTGGCCAAGGGAACACCCCATTGGAGATGGTACCCACAAAGATCCACTAATCAAAAGTATCATGTTAAGGATGTTGAACCTGTTAGGATTCTATTACAAACATATAGTGTATCAGTCCTGATTAAGGGACTATAGGCCTTGTTAGAAGCCTCAACCCTGTTAGGAGTTGGTAGTACAAAATGTGATTACCAGCTGAGCCCACTGCCCAAACAAGTAATGTACAATATACACTAATTAAAAAATAGGTCAAGGTACATAACCTTATATTTCTTGCATCAATATCTCTTCCCTAATCTTTCACTATCGCTAGTACATATGCTTCATATACTTCACATCATACTTCTACAAAATACTTTCTGCTTATTACAATTACCACTACTTCTTACATTTTATAATTACATATATACCAATAGCTTTAACCAAGAGTAAACATCTAATATTTCATCCCTTTATATTGTGAAGACATTATTTTGATAAACAAAATAATCTCTTAACTCTTTACCAATTCTGCCTTCATATATTATCCTGTCAGCTTCACACTGTCTTCGATAAAACTATCATAACTTCTTCTGTACATGCCATAATGACTTGCACTCTGATATGGGTCATCATTAGTCACCATAGAGTCTATTTTCAAGTGTGCAAGCATTGAGCTCACTCTAGTCAACATCACAAACAAAAATTGTGTCCGAGTATACTGGTAAAAGATACTGTCTCACACCTAGACAAATATACAATGCGCTCTGTCATACTTGCTTTTTGACTTGTGTGATCTTCATGTGGATCATATGTTTCCATAATGAAAACATCTATGCAATCAACTCAGCGAAATTTCCAAAAATCTCCCCCTTTTTCATTGGTGGCAACATATGAGAAAATTGGCTAAGTGTGCAACTCCAAAATCTCAAAATTGACAAAATTGTGGCCATAGTATAACATATATATACTATCCTTATAACTCCTCAAAAAATCTTATCTATAATACAATACTCCCCCTAAGATTATTGACTCTTATCATATATTATCAATTTTCTACTAAATATCTCTCCCCCATTGACAACAATGACAAAATAATGGTAGGGAGGACTACAAAATTGTATCAAAAAAGAGTTATACCTTAATCTATTTATTGAAAAGCTGGTAGGCTTGCAACACAAGCTGCAAAATCTATCTCCATGTTTTCTATCTCCTTTTCCCATGACTTATTAATGGAATCAGCCACATTAAGTAGTGCACTCAGTCCATAAGATGCTATTGACAAGCTTGGAGGTTTTCAAAGTTGAATTTCTGAAAAGATATCTTAGCTGTAAGACAATCTTCTAACTACTCTTCAATAACACTTAACTTCATAGAAACATGCTCTCTTAAAAGATTATATCTCCTCAAATTCCTATCTTTCTCATCTTGTAAAATTCTAATTTCATCAAAAAGTTTCCTAACTTTCTCTTCACATTAGGGTTAGATAGAAGGTTTGTTTCATTCAGAATCTCATCTTCCTTTAATTTTATCCTCTAATCTTCCATAGCTATCAAAGTTTCTAATTTTGTACACTGTATGTACAAAGATTTTCCTATCTCCAAATGTTTCCTCAAATCTTTGATATAGATATCAAGAGTACTGATATCATTGCTAATGTACTAACTAATGTTTAATAACATTTTAGCCTCATAGTCTTCCCATGCTTTCACTTTTGCAATATTAGCTAGGTTAGTGAACTCATCATCAAAAGTGATCATCACTTTCTTTGCCTTGTCCATAGGGTCTACTTCTACAATCTGTGTGGTCACAATACTTTGTAGCTTTTCAATTAGGTCCTTTAGACATCCTTCTAGACTTTTAACTTTCTTATTCTTCCCAATGATTTTGTTCAAAGATGTGATCAATTCCATTTGATCAACATCATCCACTTCTTTTCCCAAATCCTCAAACAAAGATCCATTTTGCTTCTTCTTTCCAGTCTTAGGAGTAAGACTGATTTCCTCTTTAGAGGGTACAAATGCTTGTACTTTAGATACTTTGGGTTCTTCAATAGTAAATTGGGTCTGCTCTGCTTCTGTAGTTCTATCTGGTTCATCAAGAGCCAAATTGTCAACAATGTTCTCTAGATTCTTGAATACATTATCATCAGTATCCAAGGTGATCCTTGTACCTTCAACATTCATAGATTCTTCCTCAATGTTAATAGTCAATGGAGAGGGAATATCCTCTTGTTCTGCTTCTACTACTTGCTCTGCTGCAACTGATGTCTCTCCAACAATTTTTGCCATAACTTTAACTATTGCTTGTTTAGTCTCTGTATTCACTTGTTCATATTGTCCTTCCATAATCTGAATGGTTCTCATTTTTGTCCTTAAATGGGTGCTAAGGGGCTTCAAAATTTGTTTAAGATGTTCATCATCTCTTACATCACATAGTTTCTTTACAAGATTCTCTCTGATAGATTTGTCTTCTTCTTGTGCTCTCATCTTCATGTTAGAAAGTTTATTCAATAATTCATCAGGTATCTTTCCCTGAATAGAGTCAAAACTCTTATTAGCCAGAATCAAATGCTTGACCACTGCATTTTCAAGATTCAATTTATCAAAATAGTCATAAAGGTCATAGTATTTGTTCATTTTAGTGAAGTCTCCATCTTTTATAATTTCTTCATTCACTCTCTCAACTCTAGGTTTCCATGCTTTCTTCTTCACAGGAGTGTGATCATCTTTAATTTCTACAATTTTCCTAAGTACTGGTGGCACCAAAGTTTTTTGCCTCTTACCAGGTCCAGTAGCGATTTCTTTCACTCTCTTGCTTGGTGTGGAGGAAGTAGATCTATTAGGATTGCTTGCTACTTGTTCCTTCTTAGGTTCCTCTACTTTCACCTTGACTGGTGCTACACTAGATGATAAGGGAGGTACAAATAAAATCTCTTTCTATCCAATATCTCTGATTGCTACTCCTATTTGCTTTGCCACTAAGAATCCTCTCTCTATCAATCCTGTATCCTTCAATATTTTCTTAATAGTGTTGTCAACTCTTTTCTTACACTATTTCTCCTCAAGTATAGCCTTTGCAGAGTTGAAATTTTCTTCAAAAGTTCCAAATCTATTACTGTGGGTGTCAACCTTGCATTTAAGTAGCCTATTCACATATTCTTCTATCTTTTTTTTAGATATTTCATAGCTAAGAGGGTCTATGAACTCAATTCTATGTTCAACTGCTTCAATGAATGTAAAGTTAGTGTCAACCATAAAACATATTTCATTCTTGTATTTCTCCACAAGAGACTGTGGAATCCTTGATCTGCTAGACACAATATTCTTAAATGTCTTAATAACTAGTACTACACTCTCATTAACATTATCAATAACATGCTTTCTATATACTACATTAATCCTTTCCATTGTATTTTGTCCATCATTCCAATCATTTCCTATGGTGAAGGAAATCTCCTCAAAAGATGAAAAAACATGTAAGTGATCAAAGATGGAAATCTAAATTATGCATACTTTCTCTTCTTAATCTTCTCCAAGTTCTCAAATAGTTGAATTATCAGAATTTCACACATATCAATTGGGACTTTGTCAACACACATCAAATAAGCTATGTGTACCATTCCAGCTACCATGTCATCATCTCTTGAATTTGCACAAAACTTGGTTGTTAGGAACTTGCATAGGTATCTAACATCAGGTTGTTGGACCTTACTAATTACAATTCCTTTGCCATTATAGGATGAATTAGTGTTATCAATGACTATCTTTCTCATGTTCTTCTCATTTAAAGGAATAGCTCCAGATTTAGACAGTCCAGTGACTTCATGAATCAAATCAGTTGTAATGTCTATTACTCTATCTTCTAGCCAAAACTTCCCATTATGAATTATGCTAAGGATTATCTTAGTGCATTCTTCATTATCAAACTCATACTGCAATGCATACTTCACAATCTCATTGTCTTTCAAATGATCATATCCTTGTTTCAATGACATGTCCTAGTTGTAAATCTTCTCATACTCACTAGTAAAATCACTATCACTGATGGTTTCTAACTTGCATCCTAGATAACTTCTTACATTCTCTAAATGCAAAACTCCATCTGGTATGGATGATAAAGCTAACTTAGGGTCTTCTTCTAGAGGTTCAACTAGTTCCCTCTTCATTTTAGGTCTATTTTTATCTCTGATATTGTGAATTAAAGATACATCCATGATTACTTCAAATTCCTTTTACTAATTCATAGATCTGTCAAGTAAAATACCTCAAATTCATGATTTTATGGCTTGCATAGATTTGAGGCTCAAATCCTTCACCAAATCATTGCAAAAAGCTTCCAATCACTACTCTTTGATCTCTTTAACACTTGTGTTAACTTTGATGATCAAACAACACCGATCATAATCTTTTATTACTTCAATCTCACTTAGTTCTAACATCGCATTCAATTCTTTTTCCGCTTCTTTCCAAAAAGTTGTTTCTGCTATCCTGCAAAACTTAAAACTTCTTGCAATCTCATAAAACATAATATTTTTCTTTGCGCTCTTAACCATAGCATTATAATATCATAAAATACCTTCCATTAATTGTGCAAGACTTAATTTATCATAAATCTACTTCTACACTAATCTAAGTTCCTAATCTACTATATTTTTTCATAAATTAAGTGCTTTGAGATAGTTCAGGTAAGGATTCATTCTTACCACTTGATACTTCACCTTTCTGATTTCCTTCAATGTTGAATATGTCTCCTTGATCTATGCTTTTAACAAACTTCACTTCATCTGTATTGCTACAACAACCTTTCTATCTGTTACCTGCATCTTCATTTCTTCTTTCATGATTTCTAGGGTTAGGGTTAGGATGGAAAACTCCATTGTTCATTCTACAAAACCTTGTTGTATGTCCAATCTTGTTTCATATATGACAAACAATTCCATTGCTTCCATATCTTGGTCTAGGTGGATTAATCTGTGATCTGCAATTTCTAGCAATGTGTCCAACCTTGTTGCATCTATAACATATTACTTCATTTTTTCTATTCATATCTTCATTAGGTTTCTTATCTACATTGTTAGTATTCCTAAACATTCTAATTTTATTATTATTCTCAACAAATTTAGGTTTTCTACATTCAATAGATCTATGTCCAAATCCATGATAGTTATAACAATAACCATTAAGAGATTTAAATTGCTTGTGCAATCTCTCTTCATATGACCAATAGTATTACAAAAAAAACATCTACCTTTGAATTTTCTTTGCATACCTTTGGATGATTCATCTTGCTTCGGTGATTCATCTTCTTTAGGTGTAACTTTAGATTTGTTGATCTCATTAGACTTCTTCTCATCTAAGCTTTCAGATACTTTTAGATTTGGTTCCTTGCTTTCATTATTTGCTTTAAGAGTGTTGAATCCAAGACCAGTCTTATCATAGAATGGTTTCTGAAAGATGCTTGTGTATCAATCTTCTCACTAGTTTAATATATCCTTTCAAGTTGTTTCTTGGATTGAGTCAGTTTGCCTTTCACAATCTTGTTGTATTTCTCAAGTTTAGCATACTGCAAATTGACTTTCTCAAGTTCAAATGTTACATTTCCAAGTTTAGATTTTAGTCCTTCATTTTTAGTTTTTAGACTTTCATTCTCAGATTTTAGATTTTCTTCATTCTTTCCATTTCCATGTTTCAAACTCAGCTTCAAATTTTCTATCTTCAATTCATGCTTAAGGATCTCATTTTCTTTTTCAAAATTGTCATCACAATCTTCAATAAGAACTTTGGATTTCTTTTCAGATCTTAGATCTTCTAAATTTTTTTTCAATTTCTCAATGTGGTTCTTTGCATCATCATATTTTCCTTTCAGAGTGTCTCTTTCATCAATAAGCATATCAATCTATTCAAGATCTTCAAGATTCTTCTGTAGTTGATCCATATCCATAGAGATCTTACTCAAGCTGCTAGGCTTTCCTTGAATGATTCTTTTCCGAGTAACTAAGCTCTGATACCAATTCTTAGAAATAGGGAATATTGAGAGGGGGGGGTGAATCAGTATTCTAAAAACTTTATCTTTTGCCCAATTATGGATATAACAGATTATCTTTATACATGCATAACATAAGAAGCTAAACAACATGCATAGCAATAAAACTAAAGAACTCATAACACATGATTTGTTCTCGAGGAAACCCTGGCCAAGGGTAAACCTTGGTGGGGATGGTACCCACAAAGATCCACTAATAAAAAGTATCATGTTAAGGATGTTGACCCTGTTAGGAGTCTATTACAAACATATAGTGTATTAGTCCTGATTAAGGGACTATAGGCCTTGCTAGAAGCCTTAACCCTATTAGGAGTTGGTAGTACAAAATGTGATTACCAGCTGAGCCCACTTCCCAAAAAAGTAATGTACAATATACAATGATTACAAAATAGGTCAAGGTACATAACCTTATACTACTTGCATCAATATCTCTTCACTGATCTTTCACTATCGCTATTACATATGCTTCATATACTTTCTATCATACTTCTACAAAATAATTTCTGCTTATTAAAATTACCACTACTTACATTTTACAATTACATATATACCAATACATTTAACCAAGAGTAAACATCTAAGATGTCTTCCCTTTATATTGTTAATACATTATTTTGATAAACAAAATAATCCCTTAACTCTTTACCAATTCTGCCTTCATATACTGTCCTGTTGTCTTCACACTGTCTTCGCTAAAACTATCATAACTTTTTTTTTACATGCCTTATTGACTTTCAATCTAAGATGGGTCATCATTAGTCACCATAGAGTTTATGTTCAAGTGCACAAGCATTGAACTCACTCCAATTAATGTCACAAACAAAAACTATGTCCGGGTATACTGGTAAAAATATTGTCTCACACTTAGACAAATATGCAATGCGCTCTGTCATACTTGCTTTCTAACTTGTGTGATCTTCATGTGGATCATATGTTGCCATAATGACAACATCTATGCAATCAACTCAGCTAAATTTCTAACAGCTTCTATTATGGCTTCTATTATTGCATCTTTTGTTGCTTCTAAAATTTCTTCCATTATTGCTTTTTTTTTTTCCACCTCAATGCTTATATTTTTGCTTCCTAGATAACACCAAGTTCTTCTTCCAAGATTACTTCTGGTTTTCTTCTAGTTTGGCTTCCATTGTTAATTCCTTTTTTCTTCTAAAAATGCTTCTAGTTTTTCTTCCTTTTATTAGTTTAATATTTTTTATTTTAACTTTATTAGTTAAATATATCACGCCTCTTAAATAAATTATATGATTATAGAGTAAGTCATAATGCATTTGAAATATTTTATAAGATAATATTTATAAATAATTTTTAGGGAAATGGACATCCATACAAATTAACATCATTATACCTATTAAATCTCCATCAAAATAAAATATACAATAATATCTAATATATATAAAATAACAAGATAATTTTTTCAATCGGTAAAATATGATTTTAATTTTTTTGATTGGTAAAATTTGATTTTTATTAATATTAATAATATAAACTAAAGTATTACATAAATATAGCAATTAAAGTCCATGAGAAGGTAAGGACAAGGAACAAAAAAACCCTCTAGCATCCATGACCAACCTACCACCCCACATTATAGACCCTTTTGGGTGGGAAATAGAAATACAAAAATGTGGCATAAAAAAACTCACCACCTAGACTACATATAGTGATAAAAAAATGGTTGAATTGAGAAAAACCTATACAAAGAACCTACATATAGATTACTATTATTCACAAAATATGAAAAAAAATCCATAGAGAGTGACATCAAGAACCACCATGCCAACAATAACCACCACGCCCACATGTATCCAACATGAAAATGACCACGAGCACCACCATGAGTACTACCAAGAGTATGAAAATGAGCGCAACCATGAGAACCACCATTCCCCTGAGCACCACCACATCATGAACAAACATTCCATGGCCCCTACCCCTTATTTCATTTGTATTTTGTGGTGGAGATTTGCCAGCAAGCCAGTACTGACTGTATGTTTGTCATTCATGACAACATATGGTAAGTAGCATGCATGGAAGACTTATGCAATAAGATTTGAGTATATGTAGCATGGACATGTTATCAGCATGATATCATTGATGAAGAGGTTAATTGTTAGTATAGATAGTTATGTAGTAGTTTGTGTCAACAGTATTCCTAACAAAGTTATAGGTAGTGTTCTATGATTGATTGTTTGTACAATTATCATGGAGCCTTGCACATTTGGATATGTGATGGAGACATGTTAGTGTTTCTCCATTCATGGACCTAGAGTCTAATGTGTAGTAGAAATGAAGTTATGTAGTCGCTATTGACCAGTTGTAGTTTCTTGTGTTTATCCAGTAGAGCTGAAAGAGATTATATTGGTACAGGAGTTGCACCTATCATTTCAGTATACATGCTTGGATTAGTGATTAGAGAAGAGTTAAGAATATTTGGTTAAGAGATCATGATGGAATTCAACTTGAGGAGAAAGTATCATTAAATTTGGTAGAGCCGACAGTGTGTAGCATGCATCTACACTTACTGAATTGGACAGGTCCTAGTTTGTGTTATGTGCTTAGTAGAGCTGACAGAGATGTTATTGAAGAGTGTTATTGTTTCTCTAATATGATTTCAAGGTGGTTCTAATAGGCCAACTTGATTATATCATTTAGAGGAAAGATACTTATAGCTAGTCATTTGTGATCACTAGAAGTATGACATGGAGATGAAAGATTAGAGCAGAGAAGGGAGTGTGAAGTATTGTGTTATCAAAGAGAGGTCTATGTGACATAGAAAATAGAGTGTACTATTCATTGGAACTAATCAAGAGAGTAGGTCTACCTCACAGTTCTCCAAGGTCCAGATATAGTGTGTATCTGTTATTCAAAAGGTTGCAACCTTCACCCCTTTGAGAAGTGAGCTCTAGGATAGTGCATCCTCACCCCTAACAGGGTTATTATAAAAGACTCTTAACAGGGTCTGACCTTTGACTAGGTCACTATACTTATTGCATTATAAAGATAAACTTCTAACAAGGTTGTAAGATCTTCTAACAAGGATCATTATACACTAGTGTAGTTTATTAGTGGGTGCTAATTCCCACCTGGGGTTCTACCTATTTGGGTTTTCATGTAACAAAAATATTAGTGTTGTGTTCAAGTGTTCTTTCATTATGTTTATGCTTAAAGTTTAAGTATACTTAATTGGATAAAGAATTGAAACTTGTATAAAATTGATTCACCCCCCCCCCCCTTCCCCCCCCCCCCCCCTCTCAGTTATCTCTTTGGACTATTCCTAACATTTGGTATCAAAGCCAAGTGCCTCAGAGAGAAATTTTAATAGCTTGATGTTGATCAAATGGCATTTTTTAGAAAAGGTAGTCCTAAGTTTGATGGAGAGAACTATCCTGATTGGAAGAACAAGATGGTGACACATTTGCAGTGCATTGCATTTGAAGTTTTTGAAGTGGCTATCAAAGAAGTTAAGATCCCCTCTCTAGAAGATCTTGCAAAGGAAGATGCTACTAGTAAGAAAAATGATTTGTTCCATCAGAATGCAATAGCCAAAGAAGCACTTATCAGTTCCTTATCTAATATTGATTTTTCAGAGATAAAGAAAGTAGACACAACCGACAAGATATGGAAACATCTAGAAGACATGTTTGAAGGAGATACACAAGCAAAGAATGTGCATAGAAAGACATGGAAGAAGAGATACAATGCATTAGAGATGCTACCTAAAGAAGACATTAGAGCTTACAACCAAAGGATCATTGAAGTAGTTGCTGGAATCAGGAACAATGGTGGAGAGATCTCAGAGGAAGACATTATGGATAAGTAGATGAATACTCTTACAATAGAGTATGAAAACAAGATCAACATCCTTGATGAGACTATGTAGCTTACAAAAAATTTCAAGAGAGAGACCTTGATTAGAAAAATTTCAGCTTTTGAGATTTCAATACTGAAGACAGAGCCTAAAAGTGAGATAGCCTTCAAAGCATCAGTCCATGGTAAGAAATCCTTAAACACTTTTGGTAATTTTGATGATGAATATGAAGATAAAGAGATAGATGATATTATTCCTATGATTGATAAGAAAGAAAGAAAAGGAAAAGGAAAGTATGAAGGTCAGTTACCCTTCAAATGTTTCTCATTTAATAAGATTGGTCACTTTGCATCTAAGTGTCCTACAAGAGTTAAGAAATTCAGAACTAACTACAAGCCTAAGTATACAAAAGAATGTTACTATGCTAGTGATGGAGTTTTTGATGATGATTTAGTTGAAGATGAAATTGGATTCATTTCTATTATGGAGAAGACATTTGATGAGATGGATCATGATGATGAGAAAAAGGAACGAGAGCTAGCATTGATTTCACAAGAAGATATAAGGACATATTGGATTATAGATAGCGATTGTTCACATCACATGACAGGTGATAAAGATAGATTTGTTCATCTAGACAAATACAAAGGTGGCATGGTTAGATTTGGAGATAACACTCCTAAAACTATCATTGGTGGAGGAGCTATCACATTGGATGGAAAGAACAACACTGATGATGTTCTTTATGTAGATGGTTTGCAGCATAACCTTCTTAGTGTTGGATAGTTGCTTGAAAAAGATTATAGATTGGAGTTCAAAGACAACAAGTGAATCATTAACAACCTTTTTAGCATAATTTAGAAGCAAGTTGTTTTGTTGCTAAAGTAGATGATAGTTGGCTATGGCATAAAAGACTATGTCATATAAATTTTGATAACATAGTAAATATAAGTAATGTAAAGGCAATAAGAGATCTACCTAGCATAGCAAAGATAGTTGATACTATTTGCAGATAATGTGTGATGGGAAAGCATGTGAGGAATTTATTCAAAAGAAAGCATAATTTAGTAGAGAACAAGTTGGATCTGATTCATACAGACCTATGTGGACCAACTCAAACAAGATCATACTATGGTGAAAGGTATTTCATTTTGTTTGTTGATGACTATTCTAGAATGATGTGGGTTGCATTCTTGAAAGATAAGTCATAAGCATTTGAGAATTTCAAAATATTCAAAGCTAAGGTTGAGAATGAATCTGGACTAAAGATAAAGTGTCTAAGATCGGATAGAGGAGGAGAATTAACCTCTAACAAATTATATGAGTACTATGAAGAACATGGCATAAAGAGATAGTTGAGTGCACCTAGAACCCCTCAGCATAATGGGATTGCAGAGAAAAGGAATAAAATCATCCTTGATATAGTGTGCACCATCATGATTGAAGGAAAATTTGCACACACCTACTAGAGAGATGTGGTCAATAAAATAGTCTATACCATCAATAGAATACAATTGAGGCCTGGCACAGACAAGACACCTTATGAATTATGGTTTGGTAATGTCCCCATAGTAAAATATTTTAGAATCTTTGGAAGCAAGTGCTATATAGAGAGGAATGAAGCAATAGGAAAGTTTGATGCATGAAGTGATGAAGGTACTTTTCTTGGTTACTCTACTAAAAGAAAAGCTTATAGATTTTTTAATTTGAGATTGAAGAAGATCATTGAAAGTGCTCATGTTAAGATTGATGAAAAGTTTATGATTCAAGAAAGATATCATGATTAAGCTCCTATGATTGAAGAAGAACCTAGTCCTTCCACTAGTGAGATAGTTGTTGAAGAAATGTTTGACAGTATTGATGTATTATTCAATAAACTTGAAACAAGTGAAGAAGAAACTCAGAAGGCAGATGAGATAGTATCACCTAAAGTTCCAAAGTTTACATCTAGATATCACTCTAAGGATGAGATCATTGGAGATCAGAGTGGAAAAGTCATAAAAAGATCAAAAGAAAAGAGTTCAATGGGCAATGAAGTGGTATGTTTACTATCTCAGATTGAACCTTTAAGTGTTGAAGATGCATGTAATGATTCAGATTGGTATGAGGGTATGTGCAAGATCATGAGGGGCCAAAAATTGGCGATGTGAAAAATATTCACTTTTCACTCATCCAAAAGTGCATGAAAGCACTTGTTGACTTTTTAGTAGGCCTGGGTGTCAGTACACCTAGGCAAACCTACCACTAAAGCACAGACCTTATCAAGTACCCGATAATTGTGGCATAAATCTAAAACCCGCAAGCCCTTTTCTTCATTTCCTTGCGTGATTTTCTTCAAGTTTCTTTTCATGATTTTCATATACCTGATATATTTTCAGGTACCTGATATTGGAAACAAAAAATTTGACTCCAAGCATATTCAGTAAGTAGTTATTTGTATAATTTTTATTAATTTATTTCATTTTCATGCTAAATGTAGCATTTTTTTTTTAAATAGGGTTTTGTATTTATATTTGTAATAATATATGAAATTTAGATTTGTTTTTTATTTAATCAAGCATGGCTGACAACAATGAAGAAAATAACCCTCCCACACCAAATAACAACCCGAAAACAATCCCCCATATCTAAACCCTAAATCTTTACAAGATTTGATACAAGAAAATTTGAACACGATATGAGGTTTCCAAAACATGTATCAAAATATACCTATATTAGGTCCCATGCTTGCCACACTAAATATAATTGTTGGAAACATTGACACACTCACGCAGCAACATAATGCTGCTCTTCATTGGCGTGATGATATGCACACCCAATTTGATGATGGGCTTGACCATGATGGGATTTTGGCCCTTAATATAACTAAGGAAGATATAGCCGCCCTTTTTGTCGATCCTAAAACCAGAATACCAATTGACCCCAAAAAGCCCAAATTATCAATAAAATGGTGCACAAATGAAGCAATGCGCACAAACTTTTGGGATCACTGGTGGATGGTTTTTGATAAACCACCCCATAGCAATTTGGAGGTCCCATTTTATTTCATTAAAAAATTGTATGCTGAGTTTGTGCTTGGTCACCATGTTGATTATTGGAGTATGAGGCCCAACATGGGTGTAGGAAGAGGAGCTCCTCAGACTAGGCCATCTTCCCAGTGTCGAAAGGCTACTACCTTTGTCCCCCCCATTGATGTCACACCCCCTCCTCCAGTGTGGCATCCTGATATCATTGCAGAGGCTACCTCATAGACTATTAGGGCCATTCATTTACTAAGTGATTAGCTGATCACATAGACCAGGTTAGTGTTGCCTCCTATGGATGTTTTTGGTGCATCAACATCTATTCAGAGTTCACATGTATGTGAGCCCCATATGTGCATTATGTGCAGGCATATGTGCCTCGGACCGCTTACTGATTCTGATACATATTAGTTTCATGATATTGATGAGGAGGATATAGGAGATGCAGCTACAGAGGCTGCAACACCTCATGGAACATCTACATCTCATGAGAGTGCTCAAGAAGCACATGCAGAGCCATTGACTCTTGTTGATACGGTAAGAGTAAACATTATAAATAAATTTGTCACATGACTTATTTAATTTAAAAATAATTTATTTATTTAGATTAGTTTTAATGATTGCATGCACTTATGTATATATATTTTTTCCATTTATGTTCAGATGATGACATAGGAGGAGGTGAGATAGGTGGATGAGTCCACACTTTTAGCCATTTTATTTGGCCTTGATGACGATACGGTATATTATAAATTATGTACCCATTAGTTTTTTTTTATATCATTTGGTGTACATGCTTAAATCTCTATCAATTAGAACAATAAAATTCATACATTTACTAATATATATTGTCATCTTATTATGTTCTTGCAGGCTATAGCTAATGTCAGTGGGAGGCATGAGGGGGTTCCTTCATCAGTTCTCGACAAAGGAAAGGTAGTTAACTGTTTAAGATTAATTATGCATGCATATGTATGCCACTTGTGTGTAGTAATAAATATTTTACTTGCACTTTATTGTATAGGGTGTGGCTATTGATGATGTCTCGACACTGGTTTGGTAGCGTAGGGTTATAGGCATCTTGATTTGGAATGATAGCCTGATTGTACATAGACTTTTACGTATTGTTATTTATATTTTGTAACCAGGGTTGCTATGATGAAGTAAATTGATATATAATTGACAATCTTTTTACTCTCATAGGTTACTCTGACTGTGAGGGAGGGCCCATGAGAATCTTTCATTTCTTTGTTAACCCAGCCCACTATTCCAGAGGAGGGATCACCAGATGTAAGTTTTATTTTTAGTTCAATCAATTTGTAATTTTATTATGCTATCATCCTATTTTGTAGATTTATTACTCTATGTTGCACCACTCTACTAATCCCATTATTAAAAATATATATTTATAGGTCAGAGTTGGTATTGCTCGCATGGTCCCTTTGCTACACAGGACTTATGCTAGGACACCTAATCATGGTAGGTGATCGAGAGACTAGGTACAAATATGTGTATTTAGTTATAATTTTAATTAAATTAGTGTTTGAATTATGAATTATATATATATATATATGTACAAATCATATAAAGTAAGCAATCTAACTTTGGTTTGAACTCATTTTTTATGCAGGATCAATCAGAGCCCAACACTTCTTCAAAGAGGCTACATTTTGATGATCCCCCTACAACATAGGATGCAGTTTTAGTTTTGTGGTCATTTAGAGATGACACTTGGGACATTTTGAGATGGCATATATGCCACATTGTACACCTTAAAACATTGATTTTTTAGACATTTTGAAATGGCACATGCCATATTTGTATATGAACATACTTTTGATACATTTGATACATATATAGAACATGTTCATTTATATGTTATATTTGCGTCATCTTTTGTATATACATATTTATTATTCATGTTTATGGAATTGAATGGTGAAGTTATATCTTGACTATGATTATCATTATGATTTAAATTATATCTTGTTGAAGTTACATTTTTTTTTCTTTACTCTAGAATACCCTGTTCACGGAGCTTATTATGTTTGAGGTTTAACTTCTATAGATTTCCTTGATTTTTGGTGCTTAACTTTCCCTATGCCTGAGATGATGATGAGGCCATCAGTACCGATACTGAAGATCATTTCTCTGCAAAACAAAAACCATGCCATATGCTCTTCATCACTAAATTAAAACTTCAATCACTGCTAATATGAGAGTTTCATTTACCACTTCTATGAATTTTCATATACAAATTCTATACCATCAATTATGTTGCTATTTTTCATTATGTGTGCATTCAGTCTCAGACTTGCATTGCTAATTTCATATATTATCATTTTCAATGCTTTTTGTTCACACTTATAATAATTTTAACTGCTAGCAATAATGTTTCAATATCATCGTGTATGTAGGAGCCTTCATTTCATGCTATAAAAAATATTCGTTATCGTATAAGCTTATGGTCTTCATTTCCAATCTTTGATATTACCATTGATAGATATGACACATGACTACTGAATTTTCTTTTGTGTATAATATATGATTGCTTGCGCAACATGATATCCCTCAAACTTACAAAAACACATCTCTTGAATATATCGTCTCTCAAATGTTCATTGAATGATTTTAATACTGCCTTCAAACTATGCTCAACACTGTGTATATTTATTTTTTATTACTACATGGCTCCTTCGAATGTCTTCATACACATATGTTTAATCAATATTTAACTCATGTTGTGTTCACTTCATTTGATGAAGTTGTTGCTTCATGGGTTGATTATTGCTGACTGGACATTCATGATGAGTTTTACTTTACCGCCTCTTGTAATATTCTTCCAAATAATATGTTTGTCATCTTTGTAATATGCTGCAGCTGTTAACATCTATGAGAAAATGAAATTTATTTGGGTTGACTTTGATCATTAATTGCTGGCATGTATACTTCACTCCATTCGAATGCTGATATGATGCTTACTATTCCAACGTTGCCAAGTTGCATAGTTGTCGACGCTATTTATTCAATAGTCTTTGCTATATGTCCTAGTTTTTATCTCCACTTAATAGTATGTGTTCGTATATCTTGTGAGAAACCAAAAAACCTTCAATGACATCAATGACAACCTTATCAAATCTCCAACATTATTTCTCAAATGGAGGCCCTAATTTTTGTAAAAAATTAAGGCTCCATTAGGTAGAACAAGGTTGTCACTGGTGTTTACTTGGCCAACCAAAGCCGATGGAGTAGATGATTCAATGCCAGGTCAGACGGTTTGAAAGATACACTACTGAGCCACTTTCAACTAACCCTCACTGCAAGTTTTGGCATCGACTGAGATCGCCTTTCGAAATGCAAACAAAGTCAAATCACCCAAAACTGAGAGAGGTTATTGTAGACCTCAAAAACATGATCCTATAGCACCTGATAGTTTGTCAATACCTCTCATGAGGTCTGAGATATGAGCCCCACAAGATCGCTACCCAATCATGCTTAGTGCACCTTGGGGTCACTTGGGTCAAGCGTGGTCACGAGCGTTCCAGTGATTCTATGGGTAGAAAAAGGTTGTCACTAGCATTTACCTAGCCAACCAGAGCTGATGGAGTAGACAGTTTGATGCTAGGTCAGATGATTTGAAAGATACGCTACTGAGCCACTTTCAACTGACCCTCACTCCAAGTTTTGGCATCGACTGAGATCGCCTTGCCAAATGCAAATGAAGTTGAATCACCCAAAACTGAGAGAGGTTATTGTAGACCTCAAAAACAAAATCTTGTGACACCTAATGGTTTTTTGATACCTCTCATGAGGTTTGAGATATGAGCCCCACAATATTATTTCCCAATCATGCTTAGTGCACCTTAGGGTCACTTGGGTCAAGCATGGTCGCGAGCATTTCGGTGACTCTGTGGGTAGAAGAGGGTTGTCACTGGTGTTTGCCTAGCCAACTGGAGCTTATGGAGTAGATGGTTCGATGCCAGGTCAGACGGTTTGAAAGATACGTTGCTGAGCCACTTTCAACTGACGCTCACTACAAGTTTTGGCATCGACCGAGATCGCCTTGCCAAATGAAAATGAAGTGGAATCACCCAAAATCAAGAGAGGTTATTATAGACCTTGAAAACACAATCCCGTAGCACCTAAAATTTTGTAAATACCTCTCACAAGGTCTGAGATACGAGCCCCGCAAGATCGCTACCCAATCGTGCTTAGTACACCTTGGGGTCACTTGGGTCGAGCATGGTCGCGAGTGTTCCTGTGACTCTATGGGAAGAATAGGGTTGTCACTAGCATTTACCCAGCCAAATAGAGCTAATGGAGTAGATGGTTTGATGTCAGGTTAGATGGTTTGAAAGATATGCTGCTGAGCCACTTTCAATTGACCCTCACTGTAAGTTTTGGCATCGACTGAGACCGCCTTGCCAAATGCAAATGAAGTCGAATCACCCAAAACTAAGAGAGGTTATTGTAGACCTCAAAAACATGATCCTATAACACCTAATGGTTTGTTGATACCTCTCACGAGGTCTGAGATATGAGCCCCACAAGATCACTGCCCAATCATGCTTAGTGCACCTTAGGGTCACTTGGGTCGAGCATGGTCGCGAGTGTTCCAGTGACTCTGTGGGTAGAATGGGGTTTTCACTAGTGTTTACTCAACTAACTAGAGCTGATGGAGTAGGTGGTTCGATGCCAGGTCAGACGGTTTGAAAGATACACTGCTAAGCCACTTTCAACTGACCCTCACTGCAAGTTTTGGCATCGACTGAGATGGCCTTGCCAAATGAAAATGAAGTCAAATCACCCAAAACCAAGAGATTTTATTGTAGACCTAAAAAAAATGATCTTGTAGCACCTGACGGTTTTTTGATACCTCTCACGAGGTCTGAGATACGAGCCCCGCAAGATCACTGCCCAATCGTGCTTAGTGCACCTTGGGGTCACTTGGGTCGAGTGTGGTCGCGAGTGTTCCGGTGACTCTGTGGGTAGAACGGGGTTGTCACTGGTGTTTACCTAGCCAACCAGAGCTGATGGAGTAGATAGTTTGATGCCAGGTCGGATGGTTTGAAAGATACATTGATGAGCTACTTTCAACTGACCCTCACTGCAAGTTTTGGCATCAACTGAGATCGCCTTGCCAAATGCAAATGAATTCAAATCACCCAAAACTGAGAGAGGTTATTGTAGACCTCAAAAATAGGATCTCATAGCACTTGACAATTTATTGATACCTCTCACTAATGCAGAGGTAGCAGCAAGAAAGTGGAGTGCCCTTCTTTTAGCTCCCACAACTCACCAACCAACTACAAAGGCTTAAGGGTATTCCCAAACTCTTATGATGGTGTAAAACAACCAATTAGATGGACTTCTATCCCAATAAACTCCCTTTGCAAAGTTATACACTCAATCAAAGTTCAATGCCTTTTCAGCTTTAGGGACACTAGGCCTAAAACTAACTTATTGTTAGAACTCTTCACCAATGGACTTCTTGACCACTCCCAAGCATGTATATGGTCCTCATATGACCTAAGGCCTCTGAAATAACCCTTGGTTTACTCCCATCACAACCGCACCATAGAAAACTAGACCCACATGCCAATTTCCTTGTAGCCTTCTCAACATAGGTTTTCTTTTCTAACTTTTTCACAACTAAGTATATTGACACAATCAGGGCATTTTCAAACACCCATTTGGAATTTATTTAAGATCCCAAAGCCTTACCTTCCAACTCCACTCCAGCACCACCTAACACCCACCTTGGACACAGACCTAATTAGCCTAGTTAGGCTTGGTTTACAAAGAAAGTATGAGGTATAGGGTTCATGGAACTGATACGAGCCTTTAGATACTCTTCTTGAATTCCAAATGACTCAAAACCACCATTTATTTACTCACTTATCTACTCTATACACTTCTTTACAATTTTCTCCTACTTTCTAGATTGAATCCTCACAAAAATTCAGTCTAGGGCCTGATGCATGAGGGCCTTGCCCTTTGAGACAATGCATGAGCCTTAGGAATCCATTAGAATATAGGCCTAACTTGCATTTTCAAAATTCTTAGGTAAAACCTATGGTTAGAATGCAAGTTAGGCCGCCATTAGTGTTCAGGGCCCTAGAAAAGTTTGTTTCCTGAACTGTTTTAAGAAAAAATGAGATAACTTTAACCAATGAATCTAAATCTCTACCAAATCAATAGTAAGGTGAAATAACATGCAATGAAATATTTTCACATGCAAATGTCTACTTTGTAAGCCTGTACACGCCCGTACAATTCTGAGAAATGGCTCAAAAATGGTTTGTATTCCTCATTTATGGCACCAGTTTACAAAAATCAACTTCTTACCATTATGGTTCGAAGTGAAAAGCATATATAACCTTCAAAATGAAGGTATATTTATTGGAGAACCTATTTGACTCTTGGGTTTCCAATTCCAATCTCTCGAGCAACTTTTAGAAAGTTGCAACAACAACTTTTATTGCATTTTTGCAATTTTTTTGAACTCGATAGAGTTTATGATTTCTCTTTGAGATCAAAACTTATCAACATGATTTTTAAAGTAAATATAATCTAAAATTAACCTTTAAAACTCCATAAGCCTAACCTAGAAAATTATCACTAACTAGGTAAACCCTATGACCTAAGGTATCTTAGGCTTATAACATTGCCAAAAGATCCTTGATCATACATCAGGGTTTTGAAACCAAAATTAGGATGATCTATTTAGATCCATCCTATTTATTAAAAACACAAAGAAATTCAAATTCCTACAAGTGGAGGGTGCCCTACACCACTCATGAGTTTTGAGATACGAGCCCCGCAAGATCACTACCCAATTGTGCTTAGTGCACCTTGGGGTCACTTGGGTCGAGTGTGGTCGCGAGCATTTTGGTGACTTTGTGGGAAGAACGGGGTTGTCACTGGTGTTTACCTAGCCAACCAGAGCTGATGGAATAGATGGTTTGATGCCAGGTGAGATGGTTTGAAAGATACATTGTTGAGCCACTTTCAACTGACCCTCATTGCAAGTTTTGGCATCGACTGAGATCACCTTGCCAAATGCAAATGAAGTCGAATCACCCAAAACTAAGAGAGGTTATTGTAGACCTTAGAAACATGATCATGTAGCACCTAATGGTTTGTTGATACCTCTCATGAGGTCTGAGATACAAGCCCCACAATATCACTGCCCAATCGTGCTTAGTGCACCTTGGGGTCACTTGGGTCAAGCATGGTCGTGAGCATTCTGGTGACTCTGTGGGTAGAATGGGGTTGTCACTGGTGTTTACCTGGCCAACCAAAGCTGATGGAGTAGATGGTTTGATGCCAGGTCGAATGGTTTGAAAGATACGCTGCTGAGCCACTTTCAACTGACCCTCATTGCAAGTTTTGGCATCGATTGAGATCGCCTTGCCAAATGCAAATGAAGTCAAATCGCCCAAAACTGAGAGAGGTTATTGTAGACCTTAGAAACATGATCCTATAGCGCTTGATAGTTTTTTGATACCTATCACGAGGTCCAAGATATGAGCCACGGAAGATCACTGCCTAATCATGCTTAGTGCACCTTGGGGTCACTTGGGTTGAGCATGGTCGCAAGCATTCCGGTATTTTGAATCTTAAGGGGTACACAATAAAATGGCTTCATGGATTCACAAGAAATTTGTGATATTTAGAATGTTGGATGTGTATCACAAAATTTTTTATACAACATTGTTTGACTTACCTCCACATAATGTTTAGGATGTGGAGTGTGGTCTCGATTGCCAACTCTCAACTTCAAGACATCCTTCACATTTGGTGACACTCTTGAGTTAGCATCCCAAAATTGTTGAATTTCATCCTTGACAACATCTATTAGCTTCTTATAGAAATGTGGAAGTCTCCCACCATAAGCCCATGTATCAATTTGAAGTGAATCATCAAGTCTTTCTCTTCTTGCAAGTGATCTACCCAAAGTTTTATGGTCTATATTGAAGTCAACACAAGTTTGTCTCATCAAATGAGCCTTTCTCAACTAATGACTTACTAAGGAGGTTGTAATAACCCTGCGAGAAACTCTCTTGTCTTTTTCTCTACTAGTCTTCCAAATGCTATTGAGAGCATTGAAAAGATTCTTCACAATAATGGCTCTCCATTTTCTTGTTCACACGAATCTTCAATTTCACAAGCACCGGTCTCATCTTTTGCATCTTTAACAACCGTAGAAAAATTTGACATTTCTAAACCAATGTCTTGTTTAAAAAAAATTGATCATAAAGTCTTGAAGCCCACAACCTAATGGTTCTATGTGACCTCTTTCCTTCCCAATTATTCATAATGTTCTCCTCAATTTCAATTAACCATTTAGGTCTTCTTGAAAGCCCTGAATTTTAAGATTGATTATCTTTATTGCAAGGGACTTCATTTCACATATAATTTTGAGATGTATAACGTTCATGTGGTTCTTGTGCAAAATTTTTGTTCCCAAAGTCTACATTTTCAATCTCCATCTGTGCATTTTCAAATTGAACATCCTCTTCACTTACATCTACATTTACGGGGTCACCTTCATTAATGTTTAACATACCTTCTCTCCTTCTTCAGTGATTTTCCTTATCTTTTTCCCTATATGTTTGAATTTCATCATCTATCAGCTTCCTCTTGCGTTTAGCCTTTCGACGACTGTTGCTTCCCATGGTGAGACCACAAGTCGACAAAAATCAAACAATGGGCCCCAAATCACTTTTTTTTTTTGCAACGCGTGAAAAAAGTATAAAATCCCATGATTGTCTGGTTTGTGGGGACAGGGAATATTTTGGTCAAATATTACCTGGCAAAAATTGGGTATCTGATTCCATATCAGGTACCCGATATTCCTAGGCTGATGAAAAAAGGGTGGGAGCAAATGAAAAAAATTGAACTTTTACATATATTGATGTATATAATATATATATAGAAAAGAGGCATATGATATATATAATGCATATTATATATATACTAATGTATTATATGTACTAATGTATTAAATATACTAATATATATATAATATATTATATATATACTAACATGTATATAATATATATATATAATACATATACTAATATATTATATATAATATTACAAATTTTGGAGAATCTTTTGCAGAAATATGGAAATTATAATCTTCCTCCTAGAGCATACATTAATGAAGTTCTTCGTGCCTTAGTAGAGGAAGCCAACTAGATTGTTCAAGCTTACGATACTACATATAGAAATGCGGTATATATTTTTGGCCTAAATTTTTTTCTCATTTCTTTTGGGCCTTTAAAGATGGTCGGCTAAATCTTTGTATTAAATGGTCCCTTTACAGGCATCATAAACCCTAGCTATGAAAAAGTGGAGGCTTTGAAGAATAGTTCACTGGAGGCAGAGAGAAAGACTTCCTAGGGGTCATGGGGACTCGCTAGGGATCCTAGTATGAACCCCTTAAGACACACTTGAGAGTTCCAATATGTCAAAATGGGTCACAGGGACTCCCTAGGGGTCCTAACACATGATAAGGCATACTAGGACTCTTAGGGAGTCCCCGTGACCACTTTTGACACATTGGAATGCTCAAGTGTGTCTTAAGGGGTCCAACGACCCCTTAAGACACACTTGAGCATTCTAATGTGTCAAAAGGGGTCATGGGGACTCCCTAGGAGTCCTAACGTGTGATAAGGCATACTAGGACCCCTAGGGAGTTCCCATGACCCCTTTTGACACATTAGGATGCTAAAGTGTGTCTTAAGGGGTCCTAGGACCCCTTAAGAAATACTTGAGCATTCCAACATGTCAAAAGGGGTCATGGGGACTCAATAGGGGTCTTAACATGTGATAAGGTGTACTAGGACCTCTAGGGAGTCCCCATGACTCTTTTTGACACATTCGAATGCTCAAATGTGTCGTAAGGGGTCTTAGTACCCTTTAAGACACACTTGAGCATTCCAATGTGTCAAAAGGGGAAGTGGAGAATCCCTAGGGGTCCTAGTACTCTTTATCATGCATTAGGACACCTAGGGAGTCCCAATGACCCCTTTTGACACATTGGAATGCTCAAGTGTGTCCGAAGGGATCTTAAGACCCCTTAAGGCATACTAAGACCCCTAGGGAGTCCCCATGACCCCTTTTGACACATTGAAATGCTCAAGTGTGTCTTCAGGGGTCTTAGTATCCCTTTGGACACACTTGAGTGTTCCAAAGTTTCAAAAGGGGTCATGGAGACTCCCTGGGGGTCCTAGTACATCTTATCACATGCTAGGACCCCTAGGAAGTCCCCATGACCCCTTTTGACACATTGGAATGCTTAACTGTGTCTTAAGGGGTCTTAGGACCTCTTAAGACACACTTGATCATTCTCATGTGTCAAAAGGGGTCATGGGGACTCCCTACAAGTCTTAGGACTCCTTAAGACACACTTGAGCATTCCAATGTGTCAAAAGGCATCATGTGGACTTCCTAAAAGTCTTAACATGTGATAAGGCATACTAGGACCCCTAGGGAGTCCCCATGAACCCTTTTGACACATTGGAATGTTCAAGTGTGTTCGAAGGGGTTGTAGGATGCCATAAGACACACTTGAGCATTCCAATGTGTCAAAAGGGGTCATCAAGACTTCCTAGGGGTCCTCACGCATGATAAGGCATACTAGGACCCCTAGGGAGTCCTCATGACCTCTTTTGACACATTGGAATGTTCAAGTGTGTCTTAAGGTGTCTTAGGACCCCTTCGGACACACTTGAGCATTCCAAAGTGTCAAAAAGGGTCATGGGGACTCCCTATGGGTCCTAACACATAATAAGACATACTACGACCCATAGGGAGTCCCCATGACCCCTTTTGACACAATGGAATGCCCAAGTGTGTCTTAAGGGGTCCTAAGACCCCTTAAGACACACTTGAAAATTTTAATGTGTCAAAAGGGGTCATGGGGACTCCCTAGGGGTCCTAGTATGCCTTATCACATGTTAGGACCCCTAGGGAGTCCACATGACCCCTTTTGACACATTAGAATGCTCAAGTGTGTCTTAAGGGGTCCTAAGACCCCTTCGGACATAGTTGAGCATTCCAATGTATCAAAAGGGGTCATGGGGAGTTCCTAGGGGTCTTAGTATGCCTTATCACACATTAGGACCCCTACAGAGTCCCCATGACCCCTTTTGACACATTGGAATGCTCAAGTGTGTTTAAAGGGGTCTTAGGACCCCTCAAGACACACGTGAGCATTCCAATGTGTCAAATGGAGTCATTGGGACTCCCTAGGGGTCCTAACACATGATAAGGCATAACTAGACCCCTAGGGAGTCCCCATGACCCATTTTGACACTTTGGAACGCACAAGTGTGTCTGAAGGGGAGCTCCCTAGGGGTTCAATGATGCCTTATCATGCATTAGGACCTCTAGGGAGACCCCATGACCCCTTTTGACACATTGGAATTCTCAAGTGTGTCTTTAGAGGTCCTAAGACACCTTCAGACACACTTGAGCATTCCAATGTGTCAAAAGGTGTCATGGGGACTCCCAAGGGGTCCTAAAACATGATAAGCCATACTGGGACCCCTATGGAATCCCCATGACCCCTTTTGACACATTGGAATGCTCAAGTGTGTCCGAAGGGGTCTTAGGAACCTTATGACACACTTGAGCATTCCAATGTGTCAAAAGGGGTCATGGGGACTCCCTAGGGGTCCTAACATGTGATAAGGCATAGTAGGACCCCTAGGGAGTCTCCATGACACCTTTTGACACATTGCAATTCTCAAGTGTGTCTTAAGGGGTCCTATGACCCCTTAAGACACACTTGAGTGTCCCAATGTTTCAAAAGGGGTCATTGGGACTCCCTAGGGGTCCTAGTACAACTTATCACATGTTAGGGCCCCTAGGGAGTCCCCAAGACCCCTTTTGACATGTTGGAATGCTCTAGTGTGTCTGAAGGTGTCCTAGGACCCCTTAAGAAACACTTGAGAATTCTAATGTGTGAAAAGGGGTCATGGGGACTCCCTAGGGGTCCTAGTATGTGTTATCATACTTTAGGACCCCTAAGGAGTCCCCATGACCCCTTTTGACATTTTGGAAGGCTCAAGTGTGTCTAAAGGGGTCCTAAGACCCCTTAAGACACACTTGAGCATTCCAATGTGTCAAAAGGGGTCATGGGGACTCCCTATGGGTCCTAGTATGCCTTATCATGTTTTAGGAACCCTAGGAAGTTCCCATGACCACTTTTGACACATTGGAATGCTTAAGTGTGTCTTGAGGGGTCCTAGGACCCCTCAAGACACACTTGAGCATTCCAATGTATCAAAATGGGTCATGGTGACTCCCTAGGGGTCCTAGTACACCTTATCACATGTTAGGACACCTAGGGAGTCCCCATGACCCCTTTTGACACAATGGAATGCTCAAGTGTGTCCAAAGGGGTAGAAAGACCCTTTAAGACATACTTGAGCATTCCAATATTTCAAAAAGGGTCACAGGGACTCTGTAGGGGTCCTACTCCACATTACCATGTGTTAGGACCCCGAGGGAGTCCCCATGACCCCTTTTGACAAATTAGAATGCTCAAGTGTGTCTTCAGGAGTGGTAGGACACCTTAAGACACACTTGAGTATTCCAATTTGTCAAAAGGGGTCATCAGGACTTCCTAGGGGTCCTAACAATTTGATAAGGCATACTAGGACCCCTAGGTATTCCCCCTGACCCCTTTTGACACATTGGAATATTCGAGTGTGTCAATAGGGGTCATGGGGACTTCCTAGGGGTCCTAACGAGTGATAAGGCATACTAGGACTCCTAGGGAGTCCCCATGACCTGTAATAAAATATAAGAATGCTCATTTTGTCTTAAGGGGTCTTAGGAACCCTTAAGACACACTTGAGCATTCCAATGTGTCAAAAGGGGTCATGTGGACTCCCTAGGGGTCCTCACACGTGATAAGGCATACTAGGACCCCTGGGGAGTCGCCATGACCTCTTTTGACATATTTGAATGCTCAAGTGTGTCCAAAGGGGTTGTAGTACCCCTTAAGACAAACTTGAGTATTCTAATGTGTCGAAAGGGGTCATCGGGACTTCCTAGAGGTCCTAATGTGTGATGAGGTGTGCTAGGACCCATAGGGAGTCCCCATGACCCCTTTTGACACATTAGAATGCTCAAGTGTGTCTTAAGGGGTCTTAGGACCCCTTCAGACACACTTGAGTTTTACAATGTGTCAAAAGGGGTCATGTCAACTCCCTAGGGGTCCTAACACTTGATAAGGAATATTAGGACCCCTAGGGAGTCCCCATGACCCCTTTTTAAACTTTGGGATGTTCAAGTGTGTTCGAAATGGTCCTAAGACCCCTTAGGACACACTTGAGCATTCCAATGTATCAAAAGGGGTCACGGGGATTCCCTAGGGGTCCTAGTATGCCTTATCACATGTTAGGACCCCTAGGGAGTTCCCATGACCCCTTTTGACACATTGGAATGCTCAAGTGTGTCTTAAGGGGTCCTAAGACCCCTTCGAACACACTTTAGCTTTCCAATGTGTTAGAAGGGGTCATGGGGACTACTTAAGGGTCCTAGTATGCCTTATCATGTGTTAGGACCCTTAGGGAGTCCCCATGACACCTTTTGACACATTGGAATACTCAATTGTGTCTAAATGGGTCCTAAGCCCCTTACGACACACTTGAGCATTCCAATGTGTCAAAAGGGGTCACATGTACTTCCTAGGGGTCCTACTACATCTTATTACATGTTAGGATTTTGAGGGAGTCCCCATGACCAGTTTTGACACATTGGAACACTCAAGTGTGTCCGAAGGGGTCGTAGGACCCCTCAAAACACACTTGAGCATTCCAATGTGTCAAAAGTGGTCATCGAGAATTCTTTGGGATCCTAACATGTGATAAGCTATAATAGGACCCTTAGGGAGTCCCTCTGACCTCTTTTGACACATTGGAATACTCAAGTGTGTTCAAAGGGGTCCTAGGACCCCTTAAGACACACTTAAGCATTACAATTTGTCAAAAGGGGTAATGGGGACTTCCTAGGGGTCCTAGCACATGATAAGGCATACTAGGACCCCTAGGGAGTCCCCATGATCCATTTTGACACATTGGAATGCTCAAGTGTGTCTTAAGGGGTATTAGGACACCTTAAGACACACTTGATCATTGCAATGTGTCAAAAGGGGTCATGTGGACTCCCTACGGGTCCTAACATGTGATAAGGCATACTAGGACCCCTAAGGAGTCCCAATGACCCCTTTTGACACATTGGAATCCTCTAGTGTGTCCGAAGGGGTCATAGGATCCCTTAAGACACACTTGAGCATTCCAATGTGTCAAAAGGGGTCATCAGGACTTCCTAAGGGTCCTAACACATGATAAGGCATAGTAGGTCCCCTAGGGAGTCCCCATGGCCCCTTTTGATAAATTAGAATGCTCAAGTGTGTCTTAAGGGGTCTTAGGACCCCTTCGGACACACTTGAGGCTTCCAAAGTGTAAAAAGTGATCATGGGGACTATCTAAGGGTCCTAACATGTGATAAGGCATACTAGGACCCCTAGGGAGTCCCCATGACCCCTTTTTACACATTCGAAGGCTCAAGTGTGTCTTAAGGGGTCCTAGGACACCTTGAGACATACTTGAGTGTTCCAACATGTCAAAAGGGGTCATGGGGACTCCCTAGGGGTCATAACATGTGATAAGGCATCGAGTCTTGATGACCCCTTTTGACACATTGGAATGCTCAAGTGTGTCTTAAGGGGTCCTAAGACCCCTTCAAACACACTAGAGCATTCCAATATGTCAAAAGGGGTCATGGGGACTCCCTAGGGGTCCTAGTATTCCTTATCACATGTTAGGACCCCTAGGGAGTCCACATGACCCCTTTTGACACATTTCAATGCTCAAGTGTGTCTTAACGGTTCTTAAGACCCCTTAAGACACACTTGAGCATTCCAATGTGTCAAACGGGGTCATGGAGACTCCCTAGTGATCCTAACATGTGATAAGCCATACTTGGGCCCCTAGGGAGTCCCTATGACCCCTTTTGACACATTATAATGCTCAAGTGTGTCTTAAGGGGTCCTAAGACCCCTTAAAACACACTTGAGCATTCCAATCTGTCAAAAGCAGTCATGGGGACTCCCTAGGGTTCCTAGTATGCCTTATCACATGTTAGGACCCATAGGGAGTCCACGTGACCTCTTTTGACACATTGGAATGCTCAAGTGTGTCTTATGGGGTCCTAAGACCCCTTCAGACACACTTTAGCATTCTAATGTATCAAAAGGGGTCATGGGGGCTTCCTAGGGGTCCTTGTAAGCCTTATCATATGTTAGAAACCCTAGGGATTCCCCATGACCCCTTTTGACACATTGGAATACTCAAGTGTGTTTGAAGGGGTCTTAGGACCCCTTAAGACACATGTGAGCATTCCAATATGTCAAAAGGGGTCATGGGGACTCCCTAGGGGTCCTAACGCATGATAAGGCATAACTAGACCCCTAGGGAGTCCTCATGACCCCTTTTGACACTTTGGAATGCACAAGTGTGTCTAAAGGG
The DNA here is from genome assembly GCA_027943335.1 of Chamaecyparis obtusa. Classification (NCBI taxonomy): domain Eukaryota; kingdom Viridiplantae; phylum Streptophyta; class Pinopsida; order Cupressales; family Cupressaceae; genus Chamaecyparis; species Chamaecyparis obtusa. The sequence continues at coordinate 2,128,923 of BSBK01006215.1, forward strand.
GAACTCCCTATTGGTCCAATTATGCATTATAAGGACTCCCTAGTGGTCCTCACATGTGGACTCCCTAGGGGTCCTAACATGTGATAAGGCATAATAGGACCCCTAGGGAGTCCCCATGACCTCTTTTGACACATTTGAATGCTCAAGTGTGTCCAAAGGGGTTGTAGGACCCCTTACGCCACACTTGAGTATTCCAATGTGTTGAAAGGGGTCATCGGGACTACCTAGAGGTCCTAATATGTGATAAGGTGTACTAGGACCCATAGGGAGTTTCCATGACCTTTTTTGACACATTGAAATGCTCAAGTGTGTCTTAAGGGGTCTTAGGACCCCTTCAGACACACATGAGCATTCCAATGAGTCAAAAGTGGTCATGGGGACTCCCTCAGGATCCTAAAGCATGATAAGGTGTACTCAAACCTGTAAGGAGTCCATGTGACCCCTTTTGACACATTGGAATGCTCAGGTGTGTCTTAAGGGGCTTAGGACCTGTTTGGACACAATTGAGCATTTCAATGTGTCAAAAGGGGTCATGAGGACTCCCTAAAGGTCCTAACATGTGATAATGCATAGTAGGACACCTAAGGAGTCCCCATGACCCCTTCTGACACATTTGAAAGTTAAAGTGTGTCCGAACAGGTCTTAGGACCCCTTAAGACACACTTAAGCATTCCAATGTGTCAAAAGGGGTCATGGGAACTCCCTACGGGTCCTAACATGTGATAAGGCATACTAGGACCCCTAGGGAGTCCCCATGACCCCTTTTAACACATTGGAATGCTCAAGTGTGTCTTAAGGGGTCGTAGGACACTTCCGAACACACTTGATCATTCTGAAGTGTGAAAAGGGGTCATGGGGACTCCCTAGGGGTTCTAACATGTGATAACATGTACTAGGACCCCTAGGGAGTCCCCATGGCCCCTTTTGACAAATTAGAATGATAAAGTGTGTCTTAAGGGGTCCTAAGACACACTTTAGTGTTCCAATGTGTCAAAATTGGTCATGGGGACTCCCTAGGGGTCCTAGTATGCCTTATCATGTGTTAGGGCCCCTAGGAAATTGACATGACCCCTTTTGACACATTGTAATGCTCAAGTGTGTCCGAAGGGGTCTTAAGACCGCTTAAGACACACTTGAGCATTCCAATGTTTCAAAAGGGGTCATGGGGACTCCCTATGGGTCCTAGTACACCTTATCACAAATTAAGATGTCTAAGAAGTCCCGATGACCCCTTTTGACACATTGGAATACTCAAGTGTGGCCTAAGGGGTCCTACAACCCCTTTGGACACACTTGAGCATTCAAATGTGTCAAAAGATGTCATGGGGACTCCGCAAGGGTCCTATTACACCTTATCATGTGTTAGGACCCATAGGGATTCCACATGAACCATTTTGACACATTGGAATGCTCAAGGGTGTCCTAAGGGGTCCTAAGACCCCTTAAGACACAGTTGAGCATTTTAATGTGTCAAAAGGGGTCATGGGGACTTCCTAGGGGTCCTAACATGTGATAAGACACACTAGGACTCCTAGGGAGTCCCCATGACCCATTTTGACATATTGCAATGCTCAAGTGTGTCTTAAGGGGTCTTAGGACCCCTTAAGACACACTTGAGCATTCCAATGTGTCAAAATGATTCATGTGGACTCTTTAGGGGTTATAACATGTGATAAGGCATAATAGGACCCCTGGGGAGTCCCGATGACCTCTTTTGACACATTTGAATGCTCAAGTGTGTCCAAAGGGGTTGTAGGACCCCTTAAGTCACACTTGAGTATTCCAATGTGTCAAAAGGGGTCATCAGGACTTCCTAGAGGTCCTAATGTGTGATAAGGTGTACTATGACCCATAGGGAGTCCCCATGACCCATTTTGACACAATGGAATTCTCAAGTGTGTCTTAAGAGGTTTTAGGACCCCTTCAAACACACTTGAGCATGACAATGTGTCAAAAGGGATCATGGTGATTCCCTAGGGGTCCTAACACATGATAAGCCATACTAGGACCCTAGGGAGCCCCCATGACCACTTTTGACACATTGGAACACTAAAGTGTGTCTTAGGACCCCTTAAGACACACTTGAGCATTCTAATTTGTCAAAAGGGGCCATGGGGACTCCCTAGGGGTCCTAGTACATGTTATCACATGTTAGAACCCCTAGGGAGTCCCCATGACCCCTTTTCACACTTTGGAATGCTCAAGTGTGTTTGAAAGTGGCCTAAGACCCCTTAAGACACACTTGAGCATTCCAATTTCTCAAAAGGGGTCATGGGGACTCCCTAGGGGTCCTAGTACACCTTATCACATGTTAGGACCTCTAGGGAGTTCCCATGACCCCTTTTGATAGATTGGAATGCTCAAGTGTGTCTTAAGGGGTCTTAAGACCCCTTCGGACACACTTGAGCTTTCCAATGTGTCAGAAGGGGTCATGGGGACTCCTTAGGTGTCCTAGTATGCCTTATCAGGTGTTAGGACCCTTAGGGAGTCCCCATGACCCCTTTTGACACATTGTAATGCTCAATTGTGTCCAAACGGGTCCTAAGCACCTTAAGACACACTTGAGCATTCCAATGTGTGAAAAGGGGTCACGTGGACTCCTTAGGGGTTCTAGTAAAACTTATCATGCATTAGGATCCTGAGGGAGTCCCCATGACCACTTTTGACACATTGGAATGCTCAAGTGTGTCCGAAGGGGTCATAGGACCCCTTAAGACACACTTGAGCATTCTAATGTGTCAAAAGTGGTCATCGGGACTTCCTAGGGATCCTAACATTTGATAAGGTGTAATAGGACCCCTAAGGAGTCCGTCTGACCCCTTTTGAAATATTGGAACACTCAAGTGTGTTCAAAGGGGTCCTAGAACCCCTTAAGACACACTTGAGCATTCCAATGTGTCAAAAGGGGTAATGGAGACTTCCTAGGGGTCCTAACAAGTGATAAGGCATACTAGGACACCTAGGGAGTCCCCATGACCCCTTTTGACACATTGGAATGCTCAAGTGTGTCTTAAGGGGTCTTAGGAACCATTAAGACACACTTGAGCATTGAAATGTGTCAAAAGGGGTCATGTGGACTCCCTAGGGGTCCTAACATGTGATAAGGAATACTAGGACCCCTAGGGAGTCCCCATGACCCCTTTTGACACATTGGAATGCTCTAGTGTGTTTGAAGGGGTCTTAGGACCCCTTAAGACACACTTGAGCATTCCAATGTGTCAAAAGGGGTCATCAAGACTTTCTAGGGGTCCTAACACATGATAAGGCATAGTAGGACCCCTACGGAGTCCCCATGGCACCTTTTGATAAATTAGAATGCTCAAGTGTGTCTTAAGGGGTCTTAGGACACCTTCAGACACACTTGAACCTTGCAAAGTGTCAAAAGGGATCATGGGGACTCTCGAAGGGTCCTAAAACATGATAAGGTGTACTAGGACCCCTAGGGAGTCTCCATGACCCCTTTTTACACATTGGAAGGTTCAAGTGTGTCTTAAGGGGTCCTAGGACACCTTCAAACATTCTTGAGTGTTCCAATGTGTCAAAAGGGGTCATGGGGACTCCATAGGTGTCCTAACATGTGATAATGCATACTAGGACACCTAGGGAGTTGCCATGACCTCTTTTGACACTTTGGAACACTCAAGTGTGTCTTGAAGGGTCGTAGGACCCCTTAAGACACACTTGAGCATTTCAATGTGTCAAAATGGGTCATGGGGAACCCCTAGGGGTCCTAGTACACCTTATCACATGTTGGAACCCCTAGGGAGTCCCCATGACCACTTTTAACACATTGTAAAGCTCAAGTGTGTCCGAAGGGGTCTTAGGACCCCTTCAAACACACTTGACTATTCCAATGTGTCAAAAGTTATCATGGGGACTCCATACAGGTCCTAACATGTGATAAGGCATACTAGGACCCCTAGGGAGTCCCCATGACCCCTTTTGACACATTGGAATGCTCAAGTGTGTCTTAAGGGGTCCTAGGACCCCTTAATACACACTTGAGCCTTCCAATGTGTCAAAAGGGTTCATGGGGACTCCCTATGGGTTCTAATGCATGATAAGGTGTACTAGGAGCCCTAGGGAGTCCCCATGACCCCTTTTGACACATTGGAAAGTTTGATTGTTTTTGTAGCAGTCTTAGGACCACTTAAGACACACTTGAGCATTCCAATGTGTCAAATAGGGTCATGGACACTCCCTAGGGGTCCTAACGCATGATAAGCCATACTCAGACCCCTAGGGAGTCCCCATGACCCCTTTTGACATATTGGAATGCTCAAGTGTGTCTTAATGGGTCTTACTACCCTTTGAGACACACTTGAGCGTTCCAAAGTGTCAAAAGGGGTCATGGGGACTCCCTAGGGGTCCGAACATGTGATAAGATGTACTAGGACTCCTATGGAGTCCCCATGACCCCTTTTGATACATTGGAATGCTCAATTGTGTCTTAAGGGGTTTTAGGACTCCTTCAAACACACTTGAGCATTTCAATGTGTCAAAAGGGGTCATGGGGACTCCCTAGGGGTCCTAACTTGTGATAAGGCATACTAGGACCCCTAGGGAGTCCCCATAACCCCTTTTTACACATTGTAACACTCAAGTGTGTCTTAAGGGGTCCTATGACCTCTTAAGACACACTTGAGTTTTCTAATGTGTCAAAAAGTGTTATGGAGACTCCGTAGGTGTCCTAGTATGCCTTATCACGTGTTAGGACCCCTAGGGACTCTCCATGACCTCTTTTGTACAGCCATTTACTACCTAGAAACCCTATAATATTGTAATTGATGGATAGGATGCTGAATCCTCATTCTTATGATTTTGGTTTCATTCATTTTTATAAGGAAATGAATAAGTTATGATCATTTTGGTGAAAGTGGGTATTTGTAGATTTGAGATTCCCTGAATATAGTCAGATTGAAACATTTTGTATGGACAAATTGTGAAGAATTAGGACCTATAATAATATTAAGTAGAAAGATACATGAATGAGCTTTCATTTCCTTTTGGTCTGAGTCATTTTTATGCAGATTTGTGAAAGTTATGAGCATTTGAGTGAAAACTAGTTTTTAACAATTTGTATTGGATTTGTAGGCAATGATTTATTCTTAGAAAATGATTTATGAATGGGAAAAATAAATAAATTACATATTTGGAAACTAGATTCCCTAATAGTTACTATGAAATTGATTTGGTTTCATTTGGATTATTTTTGAGAAAGATATGAGATTCCTTAGGCAAGTTTTGGTACACTCCCTAGGACTTCCTAGGGGTCCTAACATGTGATAAGGCATACTAGGACCCCTAGGGAGTCCCCATGACCCCCTCTAACACATTGGAAAGCTCAAGTCTATCTGAAGTGGTCTTAGGACCACTTAAGACACACTTGAGCATTCCAACATGTCAAACGGGGTCATGGGGACTCCTTAGGGGTCCTAACATGTGATAAGACATACTGGACCATTAGGGAGTCCCCATGACCACTTTTGACACATTGGAATGCTCAAGTGTGTCTTAATGGGTCTTACTACCCCTTAAGACACACTTGGGCCTTCCAATGTGTCAAAAGAAATCATGTGGACTCCCTATGGGTCTTAACATGTGATAAAGCATACTAGGACCCCTAGGGAGTCCCCATGACCCCTTTTGACACATTGGAATGCTCTAGTGTGTTCGAAGGGGTCGTAGGACCCCTTAAGACATAGTTGAGCATTCCAATGTGTCAAAAGGTGTCATCAGGACTTCCTAGGGGTCCTAACACGTGATAAGGTGTACTAGGACCCCTAAGGAGTCCCCATGGCCCCTTTTGACAAATTAGAATGCTCAAGTGTGTCTTAAGGGGTCTTAGGACCCCTTCAGAAACACTTGAGCCTTCCAACATGTCAAAATGGATCATGGGGACTCTCTAGGGGTCCTAACATGAGATAAGGCATACTAGGACCCCTAGGGAGTCCCCATGAACCCTTTTGACACATTGGAAGACTAAAGTGTGTCTTAAGGGGTCTTAGGAGACCTTCAGGCACACTTGAGAGTTTCAATTTGTGAAAAGGGGTCATGGGGACTCCCTAGGGTTCTTAATGCATGATAAGGCATACTAGGACCCCTAGGGAGTCCTGATGACCCCTTTTGACACATTGGAATGCTCAAGTGTGTCTTCAGGGGTCGTAGGATGCCTTAAGACACACTTGAGCATTCTAATGTGTCAAAAGGGGTCATGGGGACCCCTAGGGGTCCTAGTATGCCTTATCACGTGTTAGGACACCTAGGGAGTCCCCATGACCACATTTCACACATTGGAATGCTCAAGTGTGTTTGAAGGGGTCTTAGGACCCCTTCAGACATGCCTGAGCTTTCCAATGTGTCAAAAGTGGTCATGGGGACTCCCTAGGGGTCCAAACACGTGATAAGGTATACTAGGATACCTATCGAGTCCCCATGGCCCCTTTTCACATATTGGAATGCTCAATTGTGTCTTAAGGGGTCTTAGGACCCCTTAGGACACACTTGACAATTCCAATGTGTCAAAAGGGGTAATGGGGACTTCCTAGGGGTCCTAAAGCATGATAAGGCATACTAGGACCCCTAGGGAGTCTCCATGACCCCTTTTAACACATTAGAATGCTCTAGTGTGTCCGAAGGGGTTGTAGGACCCCTTAAGACACACTTGAGCATTCCAATGTGTCAAAAGGGGTCATCAGGACTTCCTAAGGGTCCTAACACATGATAAGGTGTACTAGGACCCCTAGGGAGTCCCCATGACCCCTTTTGACAAATTAGAATGCTCAAGTGTGTCTTAAGGGGCCTTAGGACCCCTTTGAACACACTTGAGCCTTCCAAAGTGTCAAAGGGGATCATGGGGACTCCCTAGGGGTCCTAACACATGATAAGCCATACTAGGACCCCTAGGGAGTCCCCATGACCCCTTTTGACACATTGGAAGGCTCAAGTGTGTCTTAAGGTGTCCTATGACCCCTTAAGACACACTTTAGTATTTGAATGTGTCAAAATGGATCATGGGGACTCCCTAGGGGTCCTAGTATGTGTTATCACATGTTAGGACCCCTAGGGAGTCACGATGACCCCTTTTGACACTTTGGAATGCTCAAGTTTATTCAAAGGGGTCCTAAGACCCCTTAAGACACACTTGAGCATTCCAATGTGTCAAAAGGGGTCATGGGGACTCCCTAGGGGTGCTAGTACATGTTATCACATGTTAGGACCCCTAGGGAGTTCCCATGACCCCTTATGACACATTGGAATGCTCAAGTGTGCCTTAAGGGGTCTTAAGACCCCTTCAGACACACTTGAGCTTTCCAATGTGTCAGAAGGGGTCATGGCGACTCCCTAGGTGTCCTAGTACACCTTATGATGTGTTAGGACCCCTAGGAAGTCCCCATGACCTCTTTTGACACATTGGAATACTCGAGTGTGTCTGAAGGGGTGCTAAGAACCCTTAAGACACACTTGAGAATTCTAATGTGTCAAAAGGGGTCATGATGACTCGCTAGGGGTCCTAGTATTCCTTATCATGTGTTAGGATCTTGAGGGAGTCCCCATGACCCTTTTTGACACATTGGAACACACAAGTGTGTCCGAAGGGGTTTCAAGACCCCTAAAGACACACTTGAGCATTCCAATGTGTCAAAAGGGGTCATCAGGACTTCCTCAAGGTCCTAACGCGTGATAAGGTGTACTAGGACCCCTAACCCATTTTGACACATTAGAACACTCAAGTATGTCCGAAGGTGTCCTAGGACCCCTTAAGACACACTTGAGCATTCCAATGTGTCAAAAGGGGTAATGGGGACTTCCTAGGGGTCCTAATGTGTGATAAGGTGTACTAGGTGTAATACCCCAAAATTGGCACCTAATCATTTCAATCAATTTTGGTGCATTTTTTCAATTTTCTATTTCATCAAAGTCCTATCTCACTAGGCAATTTTCTCTCTCCTACTTTTCTCTATTTGACTTGATGTCAGTTGCGAAGACCCTAAATTGCGATAATCAAATACTAAATTAATTCATAAAGTCTTTGACTTATATTAGCTAAATTATCCCTATGATAAATTAATTTAATTCTAAAGTCCTAAGTGCTTTCTAATTAAATTAAATCTACCCCCTTTAGCTAATTACACATTAGAAAGGAATTAATATTATTTAGTTATTCGAATGGACACCTCTTTATTTGAATTTATTTATTTGAATTATTCGAAGAGTCATACCCCACATGTGGCAAAAACTCTATTCTTTAATTAAATAATTGCTTTCGTATTTGTCTCATTCTCCAACCAACAAGTGAAGAGTCTCAAAGAGGAATGAAGATTCAGGAGTTTCAAATCAAGAAACTCTTCATTCCCCTTTTGGCATTTCTATTTAAAGAGTATGTTTTCCCTTTCCAAAGATCCAACTTTTGAGAGCACATAGATGATAGCGAAATTCTACTACATCTCTTGAGACTCAAAGCTTTTGAATGCATTATTTTAGTTAGTTCATTTAGCATAATATTGCATTTTCTCTCATCTAATTAGTTTGCTTACTTGTTCTTAATCTAGTTGCATTCTTATTTGAAAATACCAAAAAGAATTTGCATTTTTATTTTAGATTAATTTCATTCATACTAGTTTAATTGCAATTTGATTTCTTTCATATTCTTTTCTTTTAAATCCTCCATTGTAGAATCGGTCTTATGGTTGTTGGCTTTCAATCTAAGAGCAATTTTAAACACCCCGACTACATAGGAGGCAACAGGTCACTTCACAATGGATTTCAGATTGAATAATTCATATTCTTTCCCATAATTCAATCATGTGAGTAAGGAATATCTTGTGTGTGTGTTGGATTTGAGGTCCACATTCAATCATACACATTTTGGTGCCCACCGTGGGGCAGAAAAGATCAATTTTTGGCCCCATTTTTTTATTGATTTTTTAGTTTTAGTGTTGGTTCCAGGCCTTGTACAGCCATTTATTGTCTGAAAACCCTATAATATAGTAATGGACGTATATAATTATGAATCCTATTTCTCATGATTTTATTTTGGTTCATTTTTATAAAGAAATGAATAAGTTATGATCATTTTGGTGAAAGTGGGTATTTGCAGATTTGAGATTCTCTGAATACAGTCAGATTGAAACATTTGGTACAGACAAATTGTTAAAAATCAAGACCTATAATAATATTAATTGGAAATATACATGAATTATATTTCATTTCCTTTTGGTTTGAGTCATTTTTATGCAGATTTGTGAATGTTATGGGCATTTGAGTGAAAACTGGTTTGTAACAATCTATATTGGAGTTGCAAGCAATGATTTATTCTTAGAAAATGATTTATGAATGAGAAAAATAAATGGCTTACATATTTGGAAACTAAATTAATTAATAGTTACTTTGAAATTGATTTTGTTTCATTTGGATTCTTTTTGAGAAAGAGATGAGATTCCCTAGGCAGGGTTTGGTATTTTAAATCTGAATTATGACAGGGATGTGGATTAGAATTTGTAGTCTGAAAAAGAAATTGTTTGAGGAATCAAATGAGGTTATCAGACCTTAAGATTTTATGAGGTGATAGATATGGTAATTATATTCAAACTTTTTTTTTTCCATAAATTTTGGTTTGGAGTTTTGGTGGGTCAAATAAATCAATATTTAAAGACTGTCTTGAAGACATCAATGTTACATATGTTAAATCAAACTCCTAACAATTGATTTTCATATCTAACCATCTTAGGGTTTGCATAAGTTGGATATACATTGCATATCTTGTTTTCCTGTTTTTTTGTCTTGATCATTTGAAGGTTCATGGCTTGCTTTGATGGAAAATTCTTAAAATAAATAAAAAAAAGGTAAAATCTACTAAGTGTGTTGCGTTGGACTTGAGGTATTTTGTTACATCTCTACAACATTTAGATTTTGGAAATAAGAATGAACCTCTCATGTGTTTGGTTTGAGTGTTTACATGCTTTCATAGAACACATTTCAATTGATGCTCTTAATGGAAAATGAAAGAACATAGATTTCTTTTTACAAGTTTGTGTAAGTGAATGCTTGCATTTAAACAATAAGTAATTCTTGGTTTTCAATATCAAATATCCCATTGAGTGATTGAGGGCATGGATTCATTCCTCATTTTCATAGGGAGTTAAATGCACCACTTTTTGGACTCACTCTATTTTTTCTTGGAAAGTTAAATATTTCATTGATTCAACCCTTTTTCATTTGTGAGTAGTATTGATAAGAGACTATAGAGTACTTTTTATTGAGCTTGTTAGCTAAATTGGGTGTTGGACTCGCTTATTTCTAATCACCCCTCATTACCACCCTTTGGATACAAGGTCAGCATTCATACATAGGGGAGGGGTCTACTTGAAAAGAGCATTAAGTGTTCCACAAAGTTTCTCCCTTTTTATGCTTTCTTGATCTCATTAGTTTTCTAAGCTCTGGACTCACTTTGAGTTTGTGTGAGGAGTTAAATGTTTCACTTTTTGGACTCACTTCACATTTACTTGAAGAGTTAAGTGTTCCACCTTTAGTGCTTTCCAATACTTTTGATAGTGAATTACTTACTTTTTTATTTTTAGAAGGCCTGCTTGGGGATTTCATCACCTCAAGGGACGACCTTAACTCCCATGTTCTGGCGGAGTATAAATATCGGGAGGTGAATCCAAAGACACCTCTCTTGGAAATGAGTTAGATTTAACTCTTGGCTAAGCCTCAAAGAACTTTATACCTTTGAGAAGTGAAGGAGGAGATTTGGGTTACCATCTCCCCCTGGCTATGTGATTTTGGATTCTTCTCATCTACGGATTTGGGCCTCATGTACCTTGCATATATCGAGGACTCCCTTTAGAAGAGCTATGTATAGCCTTGTAGATAGCTTGACAAGATGTTGTTTTGTTCTAAGTGTCCACTAAAACATTTTCAAGAACATACACAACTAGTTCTTAAGGAGTTGAAATACTAAGTCACTATTCTTGTTCATGTGCAAGGTTTCTTTGCCCCTTGCTCATTGTTTGAAGACAATTTCTTGCTTGAACTCCTTGATTGCTATCTTACATGCTTGATCAATGACATAAATATAGTCCACCTTTTGTTTGAGGTCTATTTTTTTGCTTTCTTGTCGTTCATTGTCAGAAACTAGTTGTTTTGAGTTAGGAATCGATCGATCTTCACTTTGACTCATGTTGTCTCTCGTTGGTTTACATTATCTCTTTATACCTTTTGTATCTAATGTTGCGATAGTCTATCTCGACTATTCTAGCCCCCTCTTTTGATGATTCATACCAGATTCATCTCACATCCTGGCTGTCCCTTATCTCCTTTGTGTTGTTCTTAGAGACTGAGTCTAGCATTATCCTGAGTCCTCTCTCATTTCATCTTCGTATATGACTGTCATGACTAGAAGTGGCGAAACTTATCTCATTCAGAATACTAGTCAAGATAGAAGTGAATCTCCTAATCAAGAAATAGATCATCTCAAATATGCTATGAAATCTGAACTTTGTGAGAGATCCTCACATTCCTCCTCATTCCAAGAGTATTATAATACATAGTTTTAGATATAGTCTGACTTATTATTTCAAGAATATTATAACCCATTATTTCAACACCAGCAACGCTATGAAGGGTCACTTTCTAGAATCAAACCTATCGACTCTTCTGATCTTATTTTCATGATCTCTCAGAATACTACCCACAAGATGGGAGATCCTTTCCACTTCCCAGGGGGAGGTAAATTCAATGATAGTCATGAGCAATCTCCAAATGACCAAGGTCATGGTCAGTTTGGAAATGACAAGATTTATGATCACTCCCACAATATTCAACATCCGGTCAACATCTGGGATCTTTGCAATTTGAAACAGAGACAAGGGGAGCCTCTCCTAACATTTCTCCAGAGATGGAGACAACTATCCCTGAGGTATCCACATGAATTACCCAAGTCTGAAAAGCTTGATATCTTCTTGGACAATCTTGTCCCAAATTTTGGATACCAAGTATGATTACAAGGTCCCCTCACTTTTATCGATATGATTAGGTGGGCTGTGAGGATAGAAGCATTTATGGTCAGGAAGGGAGGATTGATTTTGAACAAAGACAACAAGCAAGGACCTTCTCCCTCAAAAAAGGATAAGGATAAGATTGTCAACAAAAATAGAGATATTATGAATGATGGAGTTGTTGACAATATGATGCCAAAACCCTCAAAGTCTCTCTTTAATCTCATCTCTAGTATACAAGTGGTCAAGACCGCTAAGAAGACTGTGACAGCAACTCATCTGACTTCCAAATTTTCTAGAAACAAACCTTGGTTCCCTCAACCCAAGCATGAATTCACTTCCTTGGGAGAACCTCTCAATGTGGTTTATAGGACCTTGGCACAAAACCATAACAATAATTTAGATCATCAGGAATTCAAAGACCCCTTCCCTCCTCATGGGAAAAGTAAATTATCCAAGTCTAAAGGTACCAATGATGTGGTCAACTATACGTATGATACTAGTGACATTGTCATCAATGAGATTGAACCTATTGATGTTAAATACTATGACATGATCACTGATCCAAGGAGTGAGGATACTCCTAAACCCAAAACTCCCTTTATCTTGTGAGGCCATGCACCTCCCTCTTATAACTCCACATAGTCTCTAGCTTGTGCGAATGCTATCACTTGATCTCGTGCGAAGATTGTTCTCAAAGGTCCTGAACCTTTGAAATCCAGCCCAAAACTATCTATGGATAAAACCCTCACTGAGGTAAACATCCCCAAAGATCTCAATCTTGACCAGTTTCAATCTATGGTGGGTCACTTGACTTCACCTCATTATTTATCCTTCTCTAAAGAAGATGATCACTTGCTAAGCCACCCGCATAATGCTCTCCTACACACTGAAGTTATGATAGGCCCCAAGAGTATCCCTCACATCCTCATTGACAATAGTGCTAGCCAAAATACTTTCTTTGCTCAGATGCTTACCCAAATGATAGACAACTTTGTTCCTACCAATAGAGAGTCCACTGAGTTCTATGATGCTAAGCTAAAAGAAATAGAAAAGACCTTGAAGATCAAAGATATTGGCATGGGGGAATATTAGTTTGAATCCATGTTGACATTGACAACTCTCCCTCCATCTCCACGTTCCTATGAGGAACCTTCTGAAGATGGATTTGGTATTCGCTATCAGAGCTATGAGCTTGACCAACCTAGCTATAGCTTGCACTCACATGAAGAAACACAGATTCAGCCTATGACATATGAAAGAACTTTGAATGATCAAAATTTTGATTCAGACTACCATAAAGAGTCTTATCTACCTTCTCAAGTGCTTCAAGAACATGATCTTGGTCCTCACTAGGAGGATTTTATACACTCTACTCAATAGATTTCTACTATTGTAGCTACTGCTGAATATGTCATTGCCTCTAATGGCACACATATTGATTGGGAGCAACTGTTGGATGCTTCCCTTATCTTGGGTATGCCTCAAGGTATGCCTATTCTAGATTTTTCCACCACTTTTGCTATTGAATAGACTCCTACTACTGCCAACTCCAATGGCACACATACTGATTGGGAGCAACTATTGGATGCTTCCCTCCTCTTGGGTATGCCTCAAGGTATGCCTATTCTAGATTACTTTGCTTCTTCTACTATTGAACAAGATCCTCCTGTTAAAGAAATACTTCCTATATTAGATGACAACAATGAAGAAATTCTGCCTCCGACTATGTCTCTAGCTGAATGGGACTCTATATCAGATGCTACTATGGAAATACCAGTTGATGCTATGCACCTATATTCTAGTCTTAACAACTTAGAAAGAGGAGAAAGTTATGATCCTCCAGATCAAGCTATTGATGATGATCCTTTCCACCCTCCTGTGGAGATCATTCCTATGGCTCCTAGGCCATCTACTCCAACCTACACTCCTACTGCTCCTGCAAATCATGGGTATGTAAGACCCCATTCTATTATAGCTTCATGGAATATTGGTAGATCCAGAATTGAAATGGTTCCTATTCGTGCACTCTTACCACCTGAAAGGGGACCTGACTCTTGGAATAGGTTATCTTGGTTAGGCTCACATAATATTCCTCCAAACTTATCTAACTCTTCTAGGATGACTCACAATCAACAATGCTCTATGGAAGATTACTTTCTTGATCTATCTGATGCATTCATGAATGATGAGGATGATATTGATATATTTTCACTTGAGCCCATCACATTGACTTCTCTTCCCTCTTCATCTCCAAGAAAAGTGGTCCATCCACTTCCATTTCCACCTCTCCACCTAAACTAGTCATATAAGCCTCTTTCATCCACCATTCCTGAGTCTTTTGGAAGTAACTTGGATGTGCAACATAAAAACAAAAATAATAAGAATCCACTTATATCTCAAGGTCACCATGTCCCATCTAATTGACATGTGACTACAAAGAAAGGAAAGCAACAGAGGTGTTCAAAAGACCGCAAAGGTGCTAAAAAGGAAGAAGACAATCAAAAGCCAAAAAATAAAATAAAAAATGGATCTCGAAATCCATTCTATAGGCATTTTCATCAAAAGCACCTCAAAGTAAAGAAGAAAAAATTCAAAATCTATGTGGATCCCAAAGAAAGGAAAAATCAAAGTTGTCATTCGAGCTTCCAAAATTCTCATACTTCCTTCCATTCCATCACCCTTGCCTCTCATACTTTACCCTCTTCACTCCATCTTGCCTTGTCCCAAAGTGCATATCAACATCTCCTCATTGCTAATGAGATGACTAAGAGAAATCTAGAACGTACTCTCCCTAAGTGTCTAGAGCATGGGAAATCTGATAAAGAGTTAAGGTGTGTCCATGATGATATTTGTGGGTCTCACTTAAGTGATCTTTCCTTGACTATGGATCTCTTGACAGTTGGACACTACTGGTTGGCTCTCCTATTACTGCTACAACATCTGGTTTTGATTCTACTGACTACTACTACAAGTGACTGTGTTTTTGGAGATCACCACCAAAGGAGAGACACTCAAAGAGCCAATCAACGCTCTTCATCTAAAGAATTTCTATAGCTGACATTCTCTATGTGCTCATGTACATACTTATTAGTCCTAAAAAAATTCTAAAAATGGTATATTGCAAAAATCCTAAAAATTGCAAAATGTCCTGAAAAAAATGATCATCTTAGTGAAAACTTGGTAAACATGTGCCTCTTGTTTCCTAAAGCTACATCTCATCTCAACATCACTTAGCTTTTAGTTTCCTACTTTAGTTTGCTTTCCCACTTCCCTACTTTAGTTTGTTTCCTTCTTTTAGCTCCTTTCCTACTTTAGTTTGCCAGCTCATGCTCTTGCCTTCAGTGGTCTTCAAGATTTCCCTTGACTCTTCATGGATTGGAACTGGTTCACACTGGGGGGCATCTTCCTAGTCTAGGGGGCATTGTCCTATTTCTTTTAGAAGTTTTTGCATCAGTCACCAGTGGTTCTCCCCACATCTGCCTGCCAATGCCTAGCTACTTTTGAGATTTCTCTCCTTGAGGATCTCTTGTGTATCGGTCACTAGTGGTTCTCACTATGCTTGCCTACTGATACTTAGCTTTCATTTGATCTCTCTCTTTTGGGATCTCTTCCTTACATTAGTCACCAGTGGTTCTCACTGCATCTACCTACTGATGTTTTGCTTGTGCTTCATTCTCTCTTTTGAGAATCTTCCTTGTATCGGTCACCAGTGGTTCTCACCACATTCACCTACTGATACTTGGTTTGCGCTCTGATATCTTCTTGAGACTTTGTCTCTCACGACGGTCACCAGTGGTTCTCACTGCATCTACCTACTGTCTCTATCTCGTCAAGACTTCAAATGTTGTTTGCTTCCAATTCAGCTTCAATCCGCTTGAACACAAACTGAAACTAAAACTAAAACTGACTTTGTGTTCCTTCGAAGCATGCTGAGCTTTTCCTTTTCTTGTTTGTTTGTTTTCTTTTTCTTTGCTTTCTGCTTGTTGGTTTAGTTCCAATGATCCAAAGAATCTATCTAAGAGGGGTGTCCATCTATAAGAGCCTTCATCTCATATTGGATAGCCATGCATACCTCAACTCCTTTTGTATGGACACTTTGGTGAGGTTGGTTCTTCTCCTTGTTTGTTTTGAGTGACTTCTTTCTGCTACAAGTGAAATTACTAACACTCATCCTACTAAGTGAATGTAAGGGTCACTGTGAGCACTCTTTGGCAAAAGAAGGAACTCCTAAATCTTTGGTGTGTTTTTCACAAGCAACATTGAGGTCATTCTAGCAAATGTGCTTTGATGCTTATGTTAACTTGCTAAATCAAAAGGAATAGGTGTTCAGGTCATTCTAGCTTCTTGTGCCTTAATGCCTACACCTCATTCTGACAAATCTAAGACTTATGTCATATTCATATTCTCATGATAGTGATATCAGTGAGGGTTGTGTGGCATCTTGTGTTTGTCTAAACTTAAAAGGCTCTATGATGACAAATACGGTGAGTCCAACAACCAAGTCCTAGGATTGCATCCACTCATTTTGGGTTTGCATTTTCTAGTCTAGGCTTGCACTTTCTAGGCTTGCATGTTCATTTTAGGCTTGCATTTGAGATAGTGTTTGGTGCTCTCTTGATTGTCTTCTATTCATCAAAGGTTCTCATCTTTCATCCCAGGTTCATCATGATTGCACAAGTTTTCAGGATCGAAATCAAAATCTAACATCTCTAGATAGCTTGAAATCGCATTTTAAATTCTGAGACCCTTTGGGATCAGACGCTTGTGCAGTCAACTTTTTGGCCTCATTTTCCTGCTAGATCCTCATCTTTACATCATGTTCTTGAGATCTTTTCTCTTTTCATCAAAGTCAACTCTAGTCAAATTTGGTCAACCATGGTCAAACTTGGTCAATAGGACCTTTGGATCACTTCAAACTGGTTCTAATTTGCTTTATCTTCTAGATCTTCAATCTTATCCTTATATGCAACCTCTTGATGTCAATCATCTTCTGACATGTCA
Organism: Chamaecyparis obtusa; assembly: GCA_027943335.1. NCBI lineage: Eukaryota > Viridiplantae > Streptophyta > Pinopsida > Cupressales > Cupressaceae > Chamaecyparis > Chamaecyparis obtusa. The sequence continues at coordinate 2,145,926 of BSBK01006215.1, forward strand.
TCTTTCAATTTCGCTCCCGAGGGGGTAGGATGATTGCATCATTGAATCTTGTCGAATCAATTCTTGAATCAGTCTAATCTAAATCATCAATTTTCATTTCTTGGGGCATCTCGATGTCTCACATCTACTTATCTCATCATCTATATTTTAGGTATCTAAGCAATCTAACTCGAATCCTTGAGAATCAAGCTTCATTTTGGAGAGGATTCTCAAAATCTTTTAGGTATTGGGGCAATCTAACCCTAATCCCTGGGAGTCAAGCTTTGTTCTGGAGATGGCTCTCAAAATATTTTTTATACCATTATCTAGGAAATCTAACTTGGGTCTCAGAGGGCTAAGCTTCATATTGGGGCAATCTAACCCTGATTCTGGAGACAGTCCTAAATTTGCATCTTCATCAATTGGTATTGGGGCAATCTAACCCTGATTCCAATTCTCTTCTAAGACTGTTGTCTTTGCAATCTAACTTGGACTTTAGAAATTCTCATCATCTGTCTCTTCAGACTATTCTTTGAATCAACACACTGTTTGCACATCAATTCAAGGAGGGGCAAATGTAATACCCCAAAATTGGCACCTAATCATTTCAATCAATTTTGGTGCATTTGTTCAATTTTCTATGTCATCAAAGTCCTATCTCACTAGGAAATTTTCTCTCTCCTACTTGGCTCTATTTGACTTGATGTCAGTTGCAAAGACCCTAAATTGCAATAATCAAATACTAAATTAATTCCTAAAGTCTTTGACTTATATTAGCTAAATTATCCCTATGATAAATTAATTTAATTCTAAAGTCCTAAGTGCTTTCTAATTAAATTAAATCTACCCCTTTAGCTAATTACACATCAAAAAGGAATTAATATTATTTAGTTATTCGAATGGACACCTCTTTATTTGAATTTAATTATTTAAATTATTCAAAGAGTCATACCCCACATGTGGCAAAAACTTCATTCTTTAATTAAATAATTGCTTGCATATTTGTCTCATTCTCCAACCAACAAGTGAAGAGTCTTAAAGAGGAATGAAGAGTTAGGATTTTCAAATCAAGAAACTCTTCATTCCCCTTGTTCAGAGTATTCTTAATTTTCTGAGGTTTTTGTCCAAACATTGGTTTAGTCCTCTGGTTTGTGAAGTTTTCCTAGGTACAGGTGTCAGAATTTCTTCAAAAAATTGTCATAGCCCATTTCAAAAATCCTTACCCTAGGTCTTGTCCTTGAAGAATTTTGAATTCATGTCAAAAACCCTAAAATGTTTGCCATTTTCAAAATAAACCCTAAGTCAATCTCTTCATTTCTTTTCGAGCATTACTTTTTTAAATCACTTAGGTCCATTAAAGAGCACATGCATTTATTTTTCACATGGGGGTTATATCTCTTCCTAAGTCTAGAAACCCGGTGATATAAATAACATTTCCTATGACCTAATTACCTTGTATTCTAATGTTTTGAGTTTCATCCAACTGTGAATCTTTAAAGAAGATCTAACGGCGGTCACATGTTCACATGGAATATTTCCAAGCCATGCGAACATGTGAAATAAATATTGATTTTATAATGAAGCTTGATGCGGCAACAAGGTGGGACCACTGACAAGTATTTCACAAGTGGTGGCCTTTTATTTGCCAAGGGCAGTGGGGCCAGTAACAGAGGAATCTCCAAAGTTTGAAAAGTAGTAAGGGGAAGATCGGATAGCTATCGTATAATCGCATGTGATCTTAGAAGCCTATGTGATCATGCGATAGGCTGTTGATCTTGCATTAAACCAAGTGTGATTCTCTAGTGAAACCTTTGACAGATGTGCATGAATAATGTTTTCTCATTGGCTAGTATCAGCAGACATCGGTGCTCAGAAAGAAAGAAAGTACCTGACATTTTGCCAGGTGTTGCAAGCATGAATTTTATTTATTGATAAAGGTGAGGTGGGACCGGCGATTTGAAGGAAGACAATGATGGTGAATGCTAACAGGTTTTCACATGTTTGTATAAGCTTCTTTTCACCTATGCGATCATGCGAATAACATTTTGTATTAACGGTGCGAGTTACAAGAGACCGCCAAGAACAGAAAGGTAAAATGACGGTTAGTCTCATGTTTGCATGAGTGTTTTTCATGCTATGAAATCATGCGATAGGCCATTAGATCATCTACCAATGAGGATCGACGGTTCTATTTCAAACTAGAGCTAAAGTGGTGCAAAGTTGAAGTTTCCTGTTGAGAAGTGACAGTTAGATCTTTAGAAGGAGTAATTGTTTCAATCATGCTAAATTAATTGATGACATGATTTCCTTAATGGCTCATATATCAAAATTTTGTGCACTCTCAGAAGCACAAAAGGATCAAAAACTTGCAGAGACTCAGGCGTGAAGAATTACGAGGACTGGCTGCTATTCCCCGACGGTTTCTAAGAAAAAAGGTTGGTGAAATATTTGTGTGAATTGATCTCTTATTAAAAGAATCACAGTTATGTATTCTATCTATCTTGCAAAGATTTCTTTTAAAAGATAAACCTTAAAATGGCACCAAGGAAAGAATTGTTAGGTAAAATAGAGTATAGTGAAAGAGGTTTGCATGAAGATTTATTGCAGTTACTTCCCAGCTCTTCCACTACCTCGGTGAAAACCAAGAGTTTGATTCCCAAAGATCCCAGGGTAAAAATAGCAGAGGGTTTATATGATAGAGCCAGTTTTATCAGAGAGGCCAAAATTGGTACAATCAACACAAGAGGTGACTCTGATACCACAGGATTGGAATTATTCAAAGTAGGTTTTAGTCAGAGAAATGCCCCTCACCCTGCAAGCAATATATGGCAATCTGACCTAGGAAAACTTGTCATGCCTGGTGTCTTTTTAGATGTAGATTTGATGACCCAGGTTGCAAAGAGTTATGATCCAATCACCAAAGAAGTTAGGGATGCAAAGGGAGTGTTATTGATTAAAGTTTTTGCTGAAGAAATCAAGAAGGTGTTCAGGTTAAGTGAACCTTGAGAAAGTTTGGAGAGCATTGATTTTGAAGAACTAAGGCAAGTGTATGATGCACAAAGGAACTATTTCGAAGGCAAGTTGTTGAAGGATTTTTGCACCAAAATTGGAAAAATGGTTATTGTGGGGCAGAACACTCAGGAGCCTTTTAAAATAGAATATTTTGATCTCAGAGCTAAGGGTGCATATTGGTCATTATGTCAAATTTTTAGAGAAGATGTTAGTGAAAGGATGCCAATACACTTAATGTGCATGATGATCCAAATTTTACATGCACACGTGTCTATTACTTTTGATTTTGCTCCTTTTATTGCTGAATTAATCCATAATGGATTAGTAAAGATTGAAAAGAATGAAGGTGACAGGGCCTTTTGCTAGTATTCTTTCATAATGTACATGTTTCTATTTAAAGGAGCTAGTTATTTTGAACAAGAAATGGAATTAGTGAGAAAGAAGGATGGTGAAGATATGTCAGTCCAACTATGGAGCCTCATAATGACTTGGGATAAAAAGGATCATAGTTTCATCAATTCTGATAAACGTTTTGTAGCTAGACTCAGGCAGCTGTTTGTCTTAGACATCCCAAGGATCCCAATAGTATTGGCACAGCTTGTTAGGCCAAAATAGTTTTCTAAGAACCTGAACATCGTACACAATTGGGGAGATGTTATTTCCTACAATGTATCAACTATTATCAAGTTGTATGGTTTCAGGGGGACCCATTTTATATTTCCCTATCAAGTACCCCTTAGGATTGGAATTGTAGAGTTTTTGAGGCAATTAGGAGATATTAAAGAGTGTGCCCTCACTGGGAAAGGCAAGGGAACTTTATTCCCAAATGTTACCATTGCCCATCAATTCATAATTACCAAGGGTGGATGGGTTTACATGGATAAAATTCTAGCTCCATACCATATGGCTACTGCACTTGCCAGAATAGTAGATCCAGAAGGTTTCTATAATGAAATGTTTAAAAAGAGAGCCAAGTGTGCCATGATCAACCATATGTTTAATTTCCCTAAAGATATTGTCATGAATGTAGCAAAGATACAGGAACAAGAGGTTATGAAAGAAAAATGGTTGGTATACAGGAAGACACTAGATTTTATCTGGCAATTTGATTCGGGATGGGATCCCCTGAAAAGAATAACTCCAATGGGGAAGAAAATAGATACTCTTATGAATTATTTTCAGGATATTTTTTAGACCCTAAATGAGAAGAAGGAAAATGTTATGAAGGACGATCTAGAAAAGGCTAGACAATTGTTGAGAAAGCTTGTGTTTGCAAAAGGGTTACCCCCAGGGAGGTACATGGTGCAAAAGAAGACTGGTTACAATGTGGTGATACCAGAACAGAGCCAGCAAAAGAAAATAGATAAAAGGGATATCCCATCAACCTCACAATAGGTTGGAAAACAAAAGGAGATTGTGGAGATCCCTGATTCTCCTCATCCTCAAACTTTTGAGGATATAATTGATTCTCCACCCCCATCAAAAAGGTAAAGATTGGAAGAAAGATCTCCTCATGTTGAAAAGGAGTACTCACCATCATAGTCTCCTCTAAGAATTTTTGATGACCAAGAGATTGCAGAACAAGTACAACAAGTAGATGCTCTAGGTCAAATCTTTATGACTTATGAAGAAGTAAATGAGGGAGTGCCAGAGCTACTAGAAGAACCCAAGTTGGATTTAACAGTAGGGGACTTAGCAAGTACTGAACTAGACCCTGTAATCAAGCAAGCTTGTGAAGAATTTTTGGTTCATGATACTTTTGTTAAAACTAGGGCCTTTATGCAATTTCTCTAGAAATTAAACATCAAACAATTTCAAGAAATCTATGAGAAGAGACATGAAGAGAATCTGGAGAAGGATTTACAAGTCATAGAGGAAGAAGTGAAAATAGGGCTGACTGTAAAGTTTAAAGAAATCACTCCAGAACAGGGAAGAGATATGGTAAAGGTGTCAGGAGTACTAATCCTCCTAGAATGGGATATAGCTGATGTAGTAGTGTTTGATGTAGTCAGAAAATAGACCACTCCTCTCCATAGAACTCTAGAGGAAGTAGAACAGGCTGTTAAAGGAGTCACTTTCAGTGATAATCATCAAGCGTTGGTAATGTGGTCTTTAAGAAAGAATGAAAGTGACAAAGGAAAACAAATTGTCAAAGATGACCTCTCAGGGAGTCTAATTGTAAGAAGAGTTACTGATACTTCTTTGGTGGAAGCATCAGGCATGGTAATGGCCACGACACAATTAACAGCAAAAGTGGCAGAAAAGGAAGCTAAAGAGAAGGAAGAGCTCACTGCAAAAGTGGAAACAGTTTTGAAGGTTTATGGTGAGATGAAACAGGGGATTCTTGAGAGAGATATTCTGATTGCAGATTTAAGAAAGAAATTGGGAGAACATGGCCCAATACAATTATCAGAGCATATTTAGATAGCTTCCTCCTCTGCTGGGCCTTCCTCATCAAGCCCTATTATTGAACTTCCCCCTTCCCCTTTTCCTCCTTCCATAGATGAAGAGGATATTGATCAAAAAGTAAAGGATAGGTTAGGTGAGAAGATAAAAGATGTTGTATCACATTTTGTTACAAAGGTGAACCTAAAGAAATATACAAATCTGCAAAATAATTGGCAGATGTCTTAGCAATTTTTCAGAAAGAGGTGGCTACTGTGGACAAAATTTTGGAAAGGTGGTTTGCAAGAAAAGATAGTTTGAGGTCATGGTTTGATCAAAATAAGGATAAATGTGTTGTAAATATTGAGCTAGAAAATACTTACAGGTTTGTCAAGGATCTTTTTGACTTTGAGGTAAATAGGGAGAGTATAAGAAGAAGGTCAGAAATCTTAAGGACAAGATATTTCCAGGCTGATTTCCAAATTTTCCCTTGTCTTATTAAGGTAGATGGGGTAATCAAAGATAAAGATCAATGGATGGAGCAAATAGATAGACAAGTACTGACTAAAGTAAATTCCATTCTATGTACAGATGATAATACCCCATTCGTACACTTTATTGAACTCCTTCAGGATGTTAGGATATACTTTGCTAATGTAAGAATAGAGGTTCACCAGTTGGTTGCTGAGTGGGAAAAGTTGTCCCCAAAGAAAGATGAGGTCCTTGCCTTTCATTGGCCAAGTGAAGAAACCTAAATGACTTGGGAATCCACATATCTGTCCGAAGATTCAGAAGAAAGGGCAATCAGGTGAAGAAGCGGCAGGTGTTAGTACTCCAAACCTTTGAAGATAAAAGTGAAAAGGGACAAAGATGTCAAGCAAGTTATCATAGACACAAATGTGACACCTGGCCAAAATTGAATTACATATGGAACCTGATACAGAATTGGAGGAAGAACGGTTTGAAATAGAGGATGATGTAAATTAGTCAGATGGCGGTCCTCATTCATGCAATGAATTTAGCAACTGCTCTAAAATATCTTTAGACAAAGATGCCACCTGCAAAATTGTTGGAAATAGATATTTGTAATCTTTTGTTGCAAACAACTTTCTCTATTTGTAATCTTGTTTTTAGTGCAAGATCTTTTAACAACCGTCTAAAGCTTGTTGCATCCTTTCGAGGAATCCAAGATGGCTGATTGGTATAAGTAGCAAGTCTTTGTTCATTTCAGTGGGGGTTAAAAATACTCTGTAAGAAAGGTTCTGAATACAAAACCTTATTTTCAAAAAGTGAGAGGATACTGTATCTATGCATTTTGACCATTAATACAAAACATTGAAGCCCTGTTACTACTATTTTGCTGTCTTTGTGTATGGAGTGTGTTAGTTTTCTTATGTATTTAAATTGCAAGGCTTTCTTAAATGCATTATTCACAAGGTGAATATAGGGGTTAAGCTTAAGTTTCTTTCAAGGAAAGAGTAAAATCTTAGGGGAGATCTCTAGGAACAACTAATCCATGTATGAATTTGATAGTAGTAGTATGAATTAAAAGGATGGTATGTTAGGCATGTCATTTGAGTTTCAAAAAATTAGTTTTGATAGTTATATGCAGAGGTAGGGTTTGACTCTATTGCCCAAGTGGATAAGGCACTAGTTTCAGATCTCTTTACACTGATTTGCCACCCTAAATCTAAATAATTGTTTCATTTTTCTTTATTTGTACAATCACAAACCTAAATCATTCTATGACGAGTTCATAGATATGCTTTGTAATGCTTTGTAGAAGCACTAAATGAGGTTAACCTTCCTTGAGTTCAACTCTAAAAAGAAGAAGGATGAATATCCTTAAGCCATTGTTTTGTGTTATTGCTTTCATGATTTCCATCATAATATTGTGTATCAGGATAATATGGGCCATACTTAGAGTTCTCTCATCTTATTGGGTTGATTTTGGAAGTGAGGACAGAACAGTGAAGGAGCTAGTTCACAATTCAGAGCTCAATCAAAATCGTGAATTGGAATAGGTACACCCACTTGAGTATTCATACTCGAAGTGAAGAAGGTTTTCTAACCTTATTACCTTAGTGTTTGCATCTTGCTAGATTATGTCCATTGGGATTATAGGAGTATTTGATAATCTATAGATTTAAGCACTAACAAAAATTTTGACTCTGCTGGGGAACCTTCTGAATAGCGTGCAATAGGTTAGTGCAAATCCTATCTATTGTGCATTTGTAGACCAACATAAAATAATTTCATTCCCGCGTAAAAGTGGGTGGCGACTCTAAACTCTGTGCTACCAATTGCTAATTATTGTAAAATTTGCTAAAATTATCATGCTATACCATGAGTCGACCAAGGTACACTAGGTCTTATTACAAGGATTACCCAGAAGATAATATGGGTGATGAGCTCCATACACCAAGTAGGAAATAATTGTCTAGAAGAGGTCAGCATACTGCTAGTTCTCAAGGCCCTTCTCGAGAAAGATCTCATGTCCCACTTCCCCATGAATCTTCATCCTCTTATGATGATCCTGAACATGTCAAGAGGGTTACACCAAGTGTGCACATGCAGAAAGAAGTAATCACAGAGGTCACAGAAGCAGGTTATTTCCCTGCGAGAGAAACTCTGGAACAACCAGAAGAAACCTTTGCTACTAAGACCACCTCCTATGATTCTGAGAAGTTGAGAGAAGAGGTGATTGCTTTAAGGAAAAAGGAGAGTGAACAACTGGCTGAGATTACCAATAGGTTGAAAGCAAGGGAACAACAAATCTATGATTTGCTCATAGAGAGGCAGGAACTTCTCAAAAGAACCAAGAAAAATGAGACCCAAGTTAGTGATTTAAACCAAGATGTTCAAGGTTTAAATAAGGACTTATTTGGTGACATGGAAGATTTGAGAAAGCAGGCTCAGGATAATAAACCTAAGCAAGGTGAATTTGAGGGAACAGGCCATGTCTTAAGGCAATTGAATCCCTCTGAAGTCCAAAGGAACAAGGAGATTATAACTGCTCCCAAAGATATCCCTAATAAGGGAAAAAAATAAATTGATGGGTATAAATATTAATGAGCCCAAGAAAATTTTGGTTCCTCCTAATGTACATTTTCAAACAAGTATAGACTTGGAGAAGGCTAGGAAAGCAAAGGAAGAATTGGCTATTCAACTGGAGAAACTTGAGTTGTAGGCTGCTGCTGATGAAATGAAGAGGAAGATTGCCTTCCTACATGCTAACATGAAAACATCCACTAGTACTTCTATCCCTATCACCATAGGAACAACTCCATTCAGTCAACCCAATACTTCACTTCCAAATTCTCAAGCCTTTCACCTTGGACAAACTTTACCTGGACCAGTTCCTAATCAAAGTCCCATTATAGCTAGTGGTACAGTGGGAACTATACTCTATCAAAATGTTTCAACTACCCCCCTGAATCAACCAAATATCCAAAGAAGACCAGTTCATTTGGATAGATATAGGCCTCTATTTTTTGATGGTATTCCTGGCCAACCTAATGTTGTCCCCAATGAAATTAGAAAGAAGATCCCATTATTTACTAGGAATAATGTTATTACCTATGAAGAGCATCTAAAGTTTTTTACAGATAAGGTAAATGATTATGAGATTGAATATGAAGATGTCATAATGAAGCTCTTTGTTCAATCATTGATTGAGGATGCCAGGGATTGGTATAGGGGGTTACCTGAGAATAGTATCACATCTTGGGAAGAATTTGTCAGATGCTTTAAAGAGCAATATGAAAAACATGTGAACTCTAGCTACATGCTCAATGAGTTCAATAATATCAAGAAACATTACAATGAGAGCATGTCAAAGTTTAATAGCTGATTCCAAAAGGCTATGTATAAACTATTCCAAGTATTGAGGCTAGATGATTTAGTCTACATGACAACTTATTTCAATTCTATGGATGGTAAGATGTCCTACCTTTTGAGAGACAAGAATCCCCATACCCTTAGAGATTCTTTTAAGTTGGCCATAAACATTGAGAGTAACCGAAAGGCATCTGGCCAAATGTACAAAAGGGATGAAGGTAGACTGTGGAAAGAAACTAGGCCACAACCTGCAAGGCCATCCAAAGAGGAGGATAGAATGGACAAAGGACCTGGTAACACTAAAGATTTCCCAACAAGGTTTGATAAAGGTGGTAGAAACTTTCAAGATGTGAGACCTCCTTATCAAAGGCAAGAAAAAGCCCCTAATCTGAGAGATATGCCTTACAAAACAAACTAGAAAGATGGGAGGCCTGTTCCTAATAATAATGAACCTTAAAAGGGAAGAGATACACCAGATCCCTTGAAGAAAAATATAACACATAATGTGGAAAGTACCCCTTGGTGTATGGCTTGTAATATGCCCCACTCACCATTCTAGTGTGTTGTTGCTCAGGCTTTGGGAGAAGAGGCCAGTGATTCATATGCAGGAGATTATGAAGGATCTAAAAGCCTGCTATTAACATGTTTACTACTAAACTAATGGGGGACCTTGAGTCCTCAGATGATGAATTTATTTTCCCTGATGTTGATCATAAGAGGAAGATTTTCTCTAACTATGAACAACAAATATTTACTCAGTTTGATCAAGAAGAGTTTGATAATGATGACTATAAGACTCACATGGTAGAATCCAGGTCAGATGAAAGACAATGGAGAAAGCCCAGTGAAGAAGAAATCAAGAGTTTAACTATGGTTGCTATTACACAAGCAACATCCTCATACAATTTGAGGAATAGAAAGGTGGATAATGAGTAGGGAGTTCCTAGATCAGTGTTTTTCAAAAGTAATCCTCAGAATAAGGACTCCCCAAAGCCCAATGTTGTAAATAGTAAAGATGAAGGGTTTGAAGCTAAAAAGAAAGGGAAACAAGAAGTTATTGCTGATAAGGTGAAGAAGAAATTTGGTAGGTCAAAGGATCATCCTGATGTTTACACTGACTCCCCTACCTTTGATATGAGACATGCCTTGTCCCAAATGAAAGTTTCCATCCCTCTGCTTGAAATGTTGAAAATAGAAGACCACAAAGAAATAGCCCTGGCTCTTATAAGTGAGTAGAGAACTATTCCTATTTTACAAGAGGAAGGGAAATCCCTGGACAAGCCAATTGCAATTAATGATATTTCTGATGTATGTGTTGGGACTATTGTGACATAGGAACCCTCTTCTATCAATCCTTTCTATGTTACTTTTCTTGTAAATAATTTTTTGCTGAAAAACTGTATGATTGACTCTGGCACCGCTACAACTGTAATGCCTTATCAAGTGATGAAGGAGTTGGGGTTGCAAGTTGATACATCTAGTGGAAGGTTTTATGCCATGGAAAATAGGGTAGTACCTATTGTAGGGAGCCTAATTGGAATTGAAGTGAAAATTGTTGCATTCCCAGAAGCCACATATAAAATGGATGTGGTTGTTGTTGATACAAAACCTCATTATGGCATGTTATTGTCAAGACAATGGGCTACAGCAGTGGGTGGAAAATTGCAACTAGATTTATCATATGCTACCATCCCAATAAATGGAACTGAGGTAAAGTTGTATAGGGAGCCTCGTTCTTCAATCATGATTGAAGTGGTTGCTCCGGAGGATCTAAATTGTTTTGTAGATATTGACATGAGCAATTTTGTGATTGAAGAAATAGTACCTCAGTTGAAAAACATAGATCCAATTGTGGATGAGTTAATTTTGTAGCAAGATGGGCTCTGGAAAATGTTTTTTGATGGTGGATGCTCCAAGGAAGGATCAGGAGCTGGTGTGGTGTTCATTTCCCCATCAGGTATTACATTTAAATACTCTTTCTTGTTAACTTTTGAGTGTACAAATAACACTGCCAAGTATGGGGCTCTGATACTGGGGTTAGATGTGGCCATAAAACATGGTATTAAATCTTTAAAAGTTCATGGTGATTCACAGTTAATTATAGCCCAAGTGAGATCTCAGTATGCTTCTAAAAATGAAAATTTGAAACTGTATAAACATGTTGTTTGGGATAGACTAGAGTTTTTTGATGCTTTCAATCTACTTTGGGTAGAAAGATCCAATAATATCATGGTAGATTTTCTTGCAAATGTTGCCCTTAAGAGTGAAGACATAACCCTCACTGGTGTGTCTATGTTAGAGGTCAAATCTAGGTCTGCAGTGCCTGATAATGTATATAATTGGCAAGTTTTTGAGGATGACTTAGATATCCTTAGGTTCTTTCAAGGCCTTGATCAATATGATGGTCAGCAAATAGATCTCAATGAGATACAACAGTGTGTTGAGGGAAAAGAATGCATCATGGGGAATGAGATAGTGCAATTGCCATCCAACCACATACCAAAAGGGTTAGTAGAATTGGAAGGAATGTTCAAAATAAATGATAGTTTTTTGTCTCAGAAGTCTAACACTAAAATGGAGGACTTAGAGGAAATAAAGTTGGGTTCAGAAAACTCCCCACAAATGGTATACATTGGCAAGAAACTAAGCAAAGAGATCAGAGGAAATTTGATAAGACTTATGAAAAGGTACAAGCATGTATTTTCTTGGTCCTATGATGACCTCAAAGCTTATAGGGCTAACCTGTTTCACCATGACATTCCTCTAAAAGAGGAAACCAGGCCTTTTAGATAGAAGCAGAGACCCATTAACCCTTTATTGGCTACCAAGATGCAAGTTGAGTTGACAAAACTGAGAGATGCTAGTATTATTGAACCAATTAGGTACTCAACTTGGGTTTTGAATCTTGTGCCAGTAAGGAAAAAGAACGGTGATATTAGGCTCTGTGTTGATTTCAGGAACCTGGATGTGGCTTCACTTAAGGATAACTATGGATTGCCCAATATAGAGGCTATGCTACATAGGGTGACTAGATGTGAACTCTTGTCAATGATGGATGGTTTCTCTGGGTATAATCAAGTGTTGGTCAAAGAATCAGAACAATTTAAGATAGCCTTTACAACCCCATGGGGAACATATGTATATGTTTGCATGCCTTTTGGTCTAAAAAATGCTGGAGCAACATTTCAGAGAGCCATGGATGTTGCATTTGAGGAGTTGATAAATGTTTTAATGGTTGCTTATCAAGATGATCTCACTGCTTATTCCAAGAAAGCTAAGGATCATTGTTCCCATTTGGAGAAGGTCATTCTTAAGGCCTTAGAATTTGGTGTGTCTTTGAATCCCAAAAAGTGTCAGTTTACTGTGACAGAGGGGAAGTTACTTGGACACATAGTGTCAAAAGAAGGAGTTAGGATTGATCCTAAAAGAGTAGAATCAATTAAAAAGGTCCCTCCACCAAAGAACATAAAAGGTGTGCAGTCATTCTTGGGACAGATTAATTTTGTAAGAAGATTTATTGCTAACTTTGTAGAATTGGTCAAGCCCATAGTGAAGTTCCTAAAGAAGGATGTGAAGTTTGATTGGAACCTTGAAGCTCAGCAAGCTTTTGTAAAAATCAAACAAGAAATTCAAGAGGCCCCAGTTTTGGTATCACCTGATTACTTGAAACCATTTTCTTTATTTTCTTTTGCATCTTTTCATACTATTGCAGCTATCCTTTTGCAAAAGGATCAAGAAGGGTATGAGCATCCTATAGCCTTTTTCAGTAAGTCATTATAGTCTACTGAATTAAATTATGAACTAATGGAAAAGAAAGCCTATGCACTTGTGAAGGCAGTCAAAGCTTTCAGACCATATTTGGTCTGCGCAAAGGTTAGTGCTTATGTGCCTCATGCTGCAATAAAGGATATCTTAACCCAGAGTGAAGTCATAGGAAAGAGGTGCAAATGGATAAATAGGATTCAAGAGTTTGACCTAGAAATTCATATTACCAAATTGGTGAGAGGATTGGGACTTGCTAAGTTAATGACTGAGGAAAATATGGACCTTGTTTAGGTAAATAATGTTGCTACTAACATTGATATGATTACTAGTATTGAAATGCAATCTTGGTACAAGGGTGTTATTTATTTTATTAAAAATGCTAAATGTCCACCTGATTTGAATGATAATCAAAGGAGTCTGAGATTGCAAGCTTAGATATATGTGTTGATCTAGGGTGATTTGTACTGGAAGGATAATGATGGTATTTTACTCTTTTTTTCTGGATAATCACCAATCAGAGAAAATGTTGAAGGAAATGCACTCTAGAATGTGTGGAGGACATCATTCTGCTCGATCAATAGCTCATAAAATCTTAAGAGCAGGATACTATTGGCCTGCGTTGTTCAAAGACACTCATTCCTATGTGAGGAAATGTAAACCTTGTCAAAGGTTCTCCAAAAAATTGAAGTTATCAGGTGCATTATTATTGAACCCTATGGTTGCAGAAGCTCCTTTTGCAATGTGGGGTATGGATTTTATTGGAGAGTTATCTAAGAAGTCTAGTGGGGGACATAGTCACATTTTGGTGGCTACTGATTATTTTACCAAATGGATTGAAGCCATTCCAACCAAAAGGGCAACCAGTGCTATTGTGATTGAATTTTTTATGAACAATATAATCACCAGATTTGGTGTCCCTGTTAAATTGGTTGTTGACAATGCTATGAGCTTCAGGTTACAGGAGATCACTAATTTTTTCTCAGAAATAGGCATAGTATTGTCTTACTCATCCCCTTATCATCCACAAGCCAATGGACAGGCTGAATCCAACAACAAGAGTATTTTGAAGATTCTGAAGAAAACCCTGGAAAAGAATAAGAGAAGCTGGCATGTAAAATTAAAGTTAGCACTATGGGTTGATAGAATTTCTAAGAAGAGGGCTACTAGTAAGTCCCCTTTTGAAATGGTATATGGTGCTAAATCAAGATTGCCAGTAAATTAACTCCTTCCAATCTATAAGTTTATGCAAGAAGAGGACATGGAAATCAGTGATCCACTGCAGGACAAAATGGTTCAGCTGATTGAATTAGATGAGATTAGGAGGGAGGGACAAAAGGAAAATATGAAGTTGCAATAGAAGATGAAATATCTTTTTGATAAGAGAGAAACTATGAGAAAATTCCAGCCTGGTGATATGGTTCTCCAATGGAATGCCAGGGCTGAAGATAAAGGGAAACACAAAAAATTTGAGTCTTTGTGGATGAGACCTTATATTGTTCATCAGACCCATGGTAAGGACTCCTATTTCTTGAAAAATTTGGATGGTGAAGAGTAGGAATTTCCAGTGCATGGACAATTCCTAAAATTTTTCTTCAATTAATTCTTTTTCCATGCACAGTAGGCTTGTATATATGTATAGGTGTGTTTGTTTCTATTGTGTGTTTGTTTCCTATTTTAGGTTAAGGTTTTGTGGTCTGGCTCCTAGAGATTCATAAGTTCTTGCTATGATTTTGCAATCAAGCATCCTCAGATAGAGCCACTGTTGGGAGTATTCTTAATTTTCTGAGGTTTTTGTCCAAACGTTGGTTTAGTCCTCTGGTCTGTGAAGTTTTCCTAGGTACAGGTGTTAGAATTTCTTCAAAAAATTGTCATAGCCCATTTCAAATATCCTTACCCTAGGTCTTGTCCTTGAAGAATTTTGAATTCATGTCAAAAACCCTAAAATGTTTGCCATTTTCAAAATAAACCCTAAGTCAATCTCTTCATTTCTTTTCGAGCATTACTTTTTTAAATCACTTAGGTCCATTAAAGAGAACATGCATTTATTTTTCACGTGGGGGTTATATCTCTTCCTAAGTCTAGAAACCCGGTGATATAAATAGCATTTCCTATGACCTAATTACCTTGTATTCTAATGTTTTGAGTTTCATCCAACTGTGAATCTTTAAAGAAGATCTAACGGCGGTCACATGTTTGCATGGAATATTTCCAAGCCATGCAAACATGTGAAATAACTATTGATTTTATAATGAAGCTTGATGCAGAAAAAAGGTGGGACCACTGACAAGTATTTCACAAGTGGCGGCCTTTTCTTTTCCAAGGACAGTGGGGCCGGTAACAGAGGAATCTCCAAAGTTTGAAAAGCAGTAAGGGGAAGATCGGATGGCTGTCGTATAATCACATGGGATCTTAGAAGCCTATGTGATCATGCGATAGGGCATTGATCTTGCATTAAACCAAGTGGGATTCTCTGGTGAAACCTTTGACAGATGTGCATGAATAATGTTTTCTCATTGGCTAGTATCAGCAGACATTGGTGCTTGGAAAGAAAGAAAGTACCTGACATTTTTCTAGGTGTTGCAAGCATGGATTTTCTTTATTGATAAAGGTGAGGTGGGACTGGCAATTTGAAGGAAGAAAATGATGGTGAATGCTAATGGGTTTTTGCATATTCGTATAAGCTTCTTTTAAGCTATGCGATCATGCGAATAACATTTTGTATTAATGGTGGGAGTTACAAGAGACTGCCAAGAACAAAAAGGTAACTTGATGGTTAGTCACGTGTTCATGTGAGTGTTTTTCATGCTATGCAATCATGTGATAGGCCATTAGATCATCTGCCAATGAGGATCAATGGTTCTATTTCAAACTGGAGCTAAAGTGGTGCAAAGTTGAAGTTTCCTATTGAGAAGTGACAGTTAGCTCTTTAGAAGGAGTAATTGTTTCAATCATGCTAAATTAATTGATGACATGACTGCCTTAATGGCTCATATATCAGAATTTTGTGCACTCTCAGAAGCACAAAAGGATCAAAAAGTTGCAGAGACTCAGGCGTGAAGAATTACGAGGACTGGCTGCTATTCCCCGTTAGTTTCTGAGAAAAAAGGTTGGTGAAATATTTGTGCGAATTGCTCTCTTATTAAAAGAATCACAATTCTGTATTCTGTCTATCTTGCAAAGATTTCTTTTAAAAGATAAACCTTAAAATGGCACCAAGGAAAGAATTGT
The DNA here is from genome assembly GCA_027943335.1 of Chamaecyparis obtusa. NCBI lineage: Eukaryota > Viridiplantae > Streptophyta > Pinopsida > Cupressales > Cupressaceae > Chamaecyparis > Chamaecyparis obtusa. The sequence continues at coordinate 2,162,135 of BSBK01006215.1, forward strand.
CAGGTAAAATAGAGTATAGTGAAAGAGGTTTGCATGAAGATTTATTGTAGTTACTTCCCCGCACTTCCACTACCCCGGTGAAAACCAAGAGTTTGATTCCCAAAGATCCTAGGGTAAAAATAGCAGAGGGTTTATATGATAGAGCTAGTTTTATCAGAGAGGCCAAAATTGGTACAATCAATGCAAGACGTGACTCTAATACCACAGGATTGGAATTATTCAAAGTAGGTTTTAGTCAGAGAAATGCCCCTCACCTTGCAAGCAATATATGGCAGTCTGACCTAGGAAAACTTGTTGTGCCTGGTGTCTTTTTAGATGTAGATTTGATGACCTAGGTTGCAAAGAGTTATGATCCAATCACCAAAGAAGTTAGGGATGCAAAGGGAGTGTTATTGATTAAAGTTTCTACTGAAGAAATCAAGAAGGTGTTTAGGTTAAGTGAACCCTCAGAAAGTTTGGAGAGCATTGATTTTGAAGAACTAAGGCAAGTGTATGATGCACAAAGGAACTATTTCAAAGGCAAGTTGTTGAAGGATTTCTGCACCAAAATTGGAAAAATGGTTATTGTGGGGCAGAACACTCAGAAGCCTTTTAAAATAGAATATTTTGATCTCAGAGCTAAGGGTGCATATTGGTCATTATGTCAAATTTTTAGAGAAGATGTTAGTGAAAGGATGCCAATACACTTAATGTGCATGATGATCCAAATTTTACATGCACACGTGTCTATTACTTTTGATTTTGCTCCTTTTATTGCTGAATTAATCCATAATGGATTAGTAAAGATTCAAAAGAATGAAGGTGACAGGCCCTTTTGTTGGTATTCTTTCATAATGTACATGTTTCTATTTAAAGGAGCTAGTTATTTTTAACAAGAAATGGAATTAGGGAGAAAGAAGGATGGTGAAGATATGCTAGTCCAACTATGGAGCCTCACAATGAACTGGGATAAGAAGGATCATAGTTTCATCAATTTTGATAAACGTTTTGCAGCTAGACTCAGGAAGCTATTTGTCTTAGACAACCCAAGGATCCCAACAGTATTGGCACAGCTTGTTAGGCCAAACTAGTTTGCTAAGAACCTGAACATCGTACACAATTGGGGAGATGTTATTTTCTACAATGTATCAACTATTATCAAGTTGTATGGTTTCCCAGGGACTGCTTTTATATTGCCCTATCAAGTACCCCTTAGGATTGGAATTACAAAGTTTTTGAGGCAATTAGGAGATATTGAAGAGTGTGCCCTCACTGGGAAAGGCAAGGGAACTTTATTCCCAAATGTTACCATTTCCCATCAATTCATGTTTACCAAGGGTGGATGGGTTTACATGGATAAAATTCTGGCTCCATACCATATGGCTACTGCAATCGCTAGAATAGGAGATCCAGAAGGTTTCTATAATGAAATGTTTAAAAAGAGAGCCAAGTGTGCCATGATCAACCATATTTTTAATTTCCCTGAAGATATTGTCAGGAATGTAGCAAAGATACAGGAACAAGAGGTTATGAAATAAAAATGGTTGGTATACAGGAAGACACTAGATTTTATCTGGCAATTTGATTCCAGATGGGATTCCCTAAAAAGAATAACTCCAATGGGGAAGAAAATAGATACTCTTATGAATTGTTTTCAGGATATTTTTCAGACCCTAAATGAGAAGAAGGAAAAGGTTATGAAGGATGATCCAGAAAAGGATAGACAATTGTTGAGCAAGCCTGTGTTTGCAAAAGGGTTACCCCTGGGGAGGTACATGGTGCAAAAGAAGACTGGTTACAATGTGGTGATACCAGAACAGAGCCAACAAAAGCAAATAGATAAAAGGGATATCCCATCAACCTCACAACAGCTTGGAAAACAAAAGGAGATTGTGGAGATCCCCGATTCTCCTCATCCTCAAACTTCTAAGGATATAATTGATTCTCCACCCCCATCAAAAAGGAAAAGATTGGAAGAAAGACCTGCTCATGTTGAAAAGGAGTACTCACCATCACAGTCTCCTCTAAGAATTTTTGATGACCAAGAGATTGCAGAACAAGTACAACAAGTAGATGCTCTAGGTCAAATCTTTATGACTTATGAAGAAGTAAATGAGGGAGTGCCAGAGCTACCAGAAGAACCCAAGTTGGATTTAACAGTAGGGTAATTAGCAGGTACTAAACTAGACCCTATAATCAAGCAAGCTTGTGAAGAATTTTTGGTTGATGATACTTTTGTTAAAACTAGGGCCTTTATGCAATTTCTCTAGAAATTAAACATCAAACAATTTCAAGAAATCTATGAGAAGAGACATGAAGAGAATCTGGAGAAGGATTTACAAGTCATAGAGGAAGAAGTGAAAATAGAGATGACTGCAAAGTTTAAACAAATCACTCTAGAACAGGGAAGAGATATGGTAAAGGTGTCAGGAGTACTAATCCTCCCAGAATGGGATATAGCTGATGTAGTAGTGTTTGATGTAGTCATAAAATAGACCACTCCTCTCCATAGAACTCTAGAGGAAGTAAAATAGGTTGTTAAAGGAGTGACTTTCAGTGATAATCATCAAGCATTGGTAATGTGGTCTTTAAGAAAGAATGAAAGTGACAAATGAAAACAAATTGTCAAAGATGACCTCTTAGGGAGTCTAATTGTAAGAAGAGTTACTGATACTTCTTTGGTGGAAGCATCAGGCTTGGTAATGGCCATGGCACAAATAATAGAAAAAGTGGCAAAAAAGGAAGCTAAAGAGAAGGAAGAGCTCACTGCAAAAGTGGAAACAGTTTTGAAGGTTTATGGTGAGATGAAATAGGGGATTCTTGAGAGAGATATTTTGATTGTAGATTTAAGAAAGAAATTGGGAGAACATGGCCCAATACAATTATCAGAGAAAATTTAGATAGCTTCCTCCTTTGCTGGGCCTTCCTCATCAAGCCCTATTATTGAACTTCCCCCTTCCCCTTTTCCTCCTTCCATAGATGAAGAGGATATTGATCAAAAAGTAAAGGATAGGTTAGGTGAGAAGATAAAAGATGTTGTATCACATTTTGTTGCAAAGGTGAGGCCTAAAGAAATATACAAATCTACAAAACAATTGCCAGATGTCTTAGCAATTTTTCAGAAATAGGTGGCTACTGCGGACAAAATTTTGGAAAGGTGGTGTATAAGAAAAGATAGTCTAAGGTCATGGTTTGATCAAAATAAGGATAAATGTGTTGTAAATATTGAGCTAGAAAATACTTATAGGTTTTTCAAGGATCTTTTTGACTTTGAGGTAAATAGGGAGAGTATAAGAAGGTCAGAAATCTTAAGGACAAGATATTTCTAGGATGATTTCCAAATTTTCCCTGGTCTTATTAAGGCAGATGGGGTAATCGAAGATAAAGATCAATGGATGGAGGAAATAGATAGACAAGTAATGACTAAAGTAAATTCCATTCTATGTACAGATGATAATACCCCATTCATACACTTTATTGAACTCCTTCAGGATGTTAGGATATACTTTGCTAATTTAAGAATAGAGGTTCACCAGTTGGTTGCTGAGTGGGAAAAGTTGTCCCCAAAGAAAGATGAGGTCCTTGCCTTTCATTGGCCAAGTGAAGAAACCTAAATGACTTGGGAATCCACATATCTATCAGAAGATTTAGAAGAAAGGGCAATCAGGTGAAGAACCGGCAGGTGTTAGTACTCCAAACCTTTGAAGATAAAAGTGAAAAGGGACAAAGATGTCAAGCAAGTTATCATAGACATGAATGTGACACCTGGCCAAAATTGAATTACATATGGAACCTGATACAGAATTGGAGGAAGAACGGTTTGAAATAGAGGATGATGTAAATTAGTCAGATGGGGGTCATCATTCATGCAATGAATTTAGCAACTGCTCTGAAATATCTTTAGACAAAGATGCCACCTATGGAATTGTTGGAAATAGATATTTGTAATCTATTGTTGCAAACAACTTTCTCTATTTGTAATCTTGTTTTTAGTGCAAGATCTTTTAACAGTCATCTGAAGCTTGTTGCATCCTTTTGAGGAATCCAAGATGGCTGATTGGTATAAGTAGCAAGTCTTTGTTCATTTCAGTGGGGGTTGAAAATACTCTGTAAGAAAGGTTCTGAATACAAAACCTTATTTTCAAAAAGTGAGAGGATACTGTATCTATGCATTTTGACCATTAATACAAAACATTGAAGCCCTGTTACTACTATTTTGTTGTCTTCATGTATGAAGTGTGTTAGTTTTCTTATGTATTTAAATTGCAACACTTTCTTAAATGCATTATTCACAAGGTGAATATAGGGGTTAAGCTTAATTTTCTTTCATGGAAAGAGTAAAATCTTAGGGGAGATCTCTAGGAACAACTAATCCATGTATGAATTTGATAGCAGTAGTGTGAATTAAAAGGATGGTATGTTAGGCATGTCATTTGAGTTTCAGAAAATTAGTTTTGATAGTTATATGCAGAGGTAGGGTTTGACTCTATCACCCAAGTGGATAAGGCATTGGTTTCAGATCTCTTTACACTGATTTGCCACCCTAAATCTAAATAACTATTTCATTTTACTTTATTTGTACAATCACAAACCTAAATCATTCTATGACAAGTTCATAGATATGCTTTGTAATGCTTTGTAGAAGCACTGAATGAGGTTAACCTTCCTTAAGTTCAACTCTGAAAAGAAGAAGGATGAATATCCTTAAGCCATTGTTTCATGTTATTGCTTTCATGATTTCCATCATAATATTGTGTATCAAGATAATATGGGCCATACTTAGAGTTCTCTCATCTTATTGAGTTGAGTTTGGAAGTGAGGATAGAATAGTGAAGGAGCTAGTTCACAATTTAGAGCTCAGTCAAATCCATGAATTGGAATAGGTACACCCACATGAGTATTCATACTCTAAGTGAAGAAGGTTTTCTAACCTTATTACCTTAGCATTTGCATCTTGCTAGATTATGTCCATTGGGATTATAGGAGTATTTGATAATCTGTAGATTTGAGCATTAACACCCCTTTTGGCATTTCTATTTAAAGAGTTTTTTTTCCCTTTCCAAAGATCCAAGTTTTGAGAGTACATAGATGATAGCGAAATTCTACTACATCTCTTGAGACTCAAAGCTTTTGAGTGCATTATTTTAGTTAGTTCATTTAGCATAATATTGCATTTTCTCTCATCTAATTAGTTTTCTTACTTGTTCTTAATCTAGTTGCACTCTTATTTGAAAATACCAAAAACAATTTGCATTCCCATTTTAGATTAATTTCATTCATACTAGTTTAATTGCAATTTCATTTCTTGTATATGTTTTTCTTTTAAATCCTCCATTGTAGAACTGGTCTTATGGTTGTTGGCTTTCAATCTGAGAGCAATTTTAAACACCCTGACTACATAGGAGGCAACAGGTCACTTCACAATGGATTTTGGATTGAATAATTCATATTCTTTCCCATAATTTGATCATGTAAGGACTATGTTGCGTGTGTGTTGGATTTGAGGTCCACATTCAATCATACACACTAGGACCCCTAGGGAGTCCCCATGACCCCTTTTGACACATTGGAATGCTCAAGTGTGTCTTAAGGGGTCTTAGGACCCCTTAAGACACACTTGAGCATTCCAATGTGTCAAAAGGGGTCATGGGGACTCCCTAGGGGTCCTAACGCGTGATAAGGCATACTAGGACCCCTAGGGAGTCCCCATGACCCCTTTTGACACATTAAAATGCTCTAGTGTGTCCAAAGGGGTCGTAGGACCCCTTAAGACACACTTGAGCATTCCAATGTGTCAAAAGGGGTCATTAGGACTTTCTAGGGGTCCTAACATGTGATAAGGCATACTAGGACCCCTAGCGAGTCCCCATGACCCCTTTTGACAAATTAGAATGCTTAAATGTGTCTTAAGGGGTCTTAGGACCCCTTCGAACACACTTGAGCATTTCAAAGTGTCAAAAGGGGTCATGGGGAATCCCTAGGGGTCCTAACAAGTGATAACATGTACTAGGATGCCTAGGGAGTCCTCATGACCCCTTTTGACACATTGGAGGGCTCAAGTGTCTCTTAAGGGGTCCTAGCACACCTTCGGACACACTTGAGCATTCCAATATGTCAAAAGGGGTCATGGGGACTTCCTAGGGGTCCTAACGCATGATAAGGTGTACTAGGACCAATAGGGAGTAACCATGACCCCTTTTGACACATTGGAATGCTCAAGTGTGTCTTAAGGGGTACAACCCCTTAAGACACACTTGAGCATTCCAATGTGTCAAAAGGGGTCATGGGGACTCCCTGGGGGTCTTGGTACACCTTATCAAATGTTAGGACCCCTAGGGAATCCCCATGACCACTTTTGACACATTGGAATGCTCAAGTGTGTCTGAAGGGGTCTTAGCACCCCTTCGGACACACTTGAGCATTCCAATGTGTCAAAAGTGGTCATGGGGACTCCCTAGGGATCCTAACACATGATAAGGCATACTAGGACCCCTAGGGAGTCCCCATGACCCCTTTTGACACATTGGAACACTCAAGTGTGTCTTAAGGGGTCTTAGGACCCCTTCAGACACACTCGAGCATTCCAATATGTCAAAAGGGGTCATGGGGACTCCCTAGGGGTCCTAACACATGATAAGGCATACTAGGACCCCTAGGGAGTCCCCATGACCCCTTCTGACACATTGGAATGCTCAAGTGTGTCTGAAGGGGTCTTAGGACCACTTAAGACACACTTGAGCATTCCAATGTGTCAAATGGGGTTATAGGGACTCCCTAGGGGTCTTAACGTGTGATAAGGTGTACTAGGACCCCTAGGGAGTCCCCATGACCCCTTTTGACACATTGGAATACTCAAGTGTGTTGTAATGGGTCGTAGGACCCCTTCAGACACACTTGAACTTTCCAAAGTGTCAAAAGGGGTCATGGGGACTCCCTAGGGGTCCTAATGTGTCATAAGGTGTACTAGGACCCCTAGGGAGTCCCCATGACCCCTTTTCACACATAGGAATTCTCAAGTGTGTCTTAGGGGGTCCTAGGACACCTTCAGACACACTTGAGCATTCCGATGTCTCCAAAGGGGTCATGGGGACTCCCTAGGGGTCCTAACATGTGATAAGGCATACTAGGACCCCTACCCCTTTTGACACATTGGAACTCTCAAGTGTGTCTTAAGGGGTCATAGGACCCCTTAAGACACACTTGAGCATTCCAATGTGTCAAAAGGTATCATGGGGACTGTTGGTGCTCGAAACTACAGATTGGAATTCATATGAGTTTGCCTACCCAATGCTAAGAAAACCAATTGCTCCGGCCAACTAACAGGTTTTAGCCCTTGGGAAGTGACTAAAAACCTCTCCAATTTAGGCTCTACAAGACCTAGGCTGGTAAACCTTTCCCTTGAATTCTGTCTTCAACTTCCAAGGTATTTTATAGCAGATAATAAGATCCTCCAGTTACTAATCCTCTCAAAGTTTGGCAAAAGAGAACTTGAAAGTTATTAGAACTGATAACAATAGATCATAAATATGAAACTGTAATAAATTATTGAAATTTTATTGAATATATAAATGAATTTAATGGATAAGTCTTCACAACAATGCAAATCAAAACCAGATGACTGAAATCCTGTATGCAATAATAGACTAGTGCCTTGCTTCCTTTTGGGCAATAGAGTCAAAATCATCCAACCTTAATGTTCAACCTTAGAGACTGATTCACAAGGAATCAATCACCTCAAATAATCAGTAAAATGGATATACAACTTAGGAAAAACTCTAAGCTATTCCAGAATTCTCTCAAAATGACAGACCAATTGATTTATGCATCAATCAAAAGGATTTAACCATGCAAGATGAGTAGACAAACTGAAAATAATTGCAAAGATTCTGACTCAGAAATATATATATTAAATGATCATACTGAGGAAGTTCTAAATGATTTATCTAAGGGACTAATTGCAAATGATAGGAATCTACTTCCAATAAGAGAACAGGTCTACTCATGTATTGATAAAAGAAAACAATTACAAAAAGTTTGGGTTGCAGTGCTGATCAGAAATTATCTAAATAATGATGGTAAAAAAAAATCCGTTCCTCCTGTTGTTTTTTTTACATCAACCTTGATACCCTTTATATAATATTTTATTCAACGGGTGCAACAAGCGAAGGGTCGATGTAATGTTTCATAATCCAATCCTAAATCAGCAACTGAACAATTAAAAATTACAAATAAGAATGATTTAATCATTCCTAAACAATAGTTTATAATCTGGAAAAATTAATTGGTGCCAGCAAATATAAAATAATTATTTCTGCATTTTTGCCAATTCAAAAAATGCCAAAATCTTCATATCTTTATGTTTCCTATTTCGGCTGATAAATCTTCCTTATATTGTTCTGCAAAACAAATTAAAAATATCAGTTTCTTAGTTAACAAAATTTAAATATTAATGATAATATGTGCAAATAAATTAAATCATATAGTATTTTGACTATAATTTATTAAAAATTTATCATTTTTTAGTTCAAGTATTTGATCTCCGATCATAAACCAGACCGCACATATATATAGTTTATCTTATAAAATAATAATGATATGTTAAAAATTGAAAGTAAAAATAATAAATTAACGTAACAATAATAATGTATATATTTAAAAAATCTCCTAAGTCAAAGCACGATCGCGAGTGAACATTAGGGTTTTAATTTACTTCCCTGTCCGTTTGTTAAAAACCCCGCACTTTGAGACACGCGTCGCAATCACGCTATTTCGCAAAGCCTTGTGTCAGGGCTTGCGAAATGGTGATATCCGTAGATCTTAGGGTTTGCTTCTTCTTTGTGAAAACTGAGCCCGCATTAAATGTCACCATGCTTTATCCAATCAACGGCTGCCAATTTAATCTCTGCTATCACTTTGAGTGGGACCAAGGACACCTGTAGGGATCTCATGTTTTCGCATAGACTTATGTCAGTGCTCATGAAACAATGATAGCCGTAGGATCCTCCAAGTGGGGACAGCTTTATTAAGTCTTTGACCGGGCCCACTCATCCTACGTCATCATGCTTTATCCAATCAACGGCTACCAATTTAATCTCTACTATCACTTTGAGTGGGACCAAGGACACCTGTAGGGATCTCATGTTTTCGCATAGACTTATGTCAGTGCTCGTGAAACAATGATAGCCGTAGGATCCTCCAGGTGGGGACAGCTTTATTAAGTCTTCGACTGGGCCTGCTCATCCTACGTCATCATGCTTTATCCAATCAGGAGCCACCGGAGCTATGGGACCGATGACACATGTCTCAATCTCATGATTTCGCAAAGCCTTTGTCAGGTGCTCATGAAATGGTGATAGCCATTCGATCTGCCACGCTGGAATATTTTCATTTGGGCCTGTGGAGATGTAAGACATTGTAGGGACCGGGACACGTGGCAAGATATCGTGTTTTCACATAGACTCCTGTCAGAGTATGCGAATGTAAGATGACCGTAGATTCTCCCTTTTGGTGCCGGCAGACTTCGTGGGTCCGGGTAAAATGAAATTTTTTCTGCGCTAAGGTAAAAAATGTATATTAAATGGAATAATTTGAATCCACCCAAAACATTAGAAGAGTATAATATTTAAATTCAAATTTTTTGAAAACCCTAAGTAATTTAATAAATTAAATAACTTCTAAACTATTAAAGATAATAAAATGAAATTTTTACCATGTGTATTTTAAATGATATAGAAAATAATAATATTAAAATAATGAGAAAAATATTAAATTTTAGGAAAAATAAAATGTATTAAAATACTTCCCTGAATGCTTTTAGGTATTAAAATTTATCTCAAAATTTGTGCAACACTAGTGGCTCTTTCTGTGGGATGTGTATTTATACCTGAATACAACAAGATCCTAGCTATCTCTAGAGAGTAGACCATTAGAAATAATAAAGGAACAAAAACAAAGATACGAAACAAGACTAAAAGGAAAATAGTGAAAAGATTTTAGGAATAGAAAGGTTTAAGAAATTGACCATGCACTGGTAATTCATGAGCATATCCTTCCAGATCTTGTAAAAGATAAGAATTCTCACCTCCCTTACCTGTGATGATAAATGGACCTACCCATAAAGCATCAAACTTGCCATGTTTTCCTTTGTCTTGATCTTTAACGTTCCATCTTAATACTAGGTCTCCTTCTTTGAACTTTCTGTCTTTGGCTTTCTTATCAAATAAATCTTTGACTTTCTATTGCAATGCAATATTCCTCTCTTGTGCCTGGTTTCTCATTTCATTTAATTCAGCTAGCTCATATAATCTATCTTCCATGAAATCAACCTCTTCCCACTGTTCATCATTAATAAATTTATATACTGGTAACAAATTATTCAAAGGTAAATGAGCCTTCTTCCCATACACCAATTCAAAAGGGGCAAAACCAGTGGACTTCTTTATTGTGATCCTATCAGCCCATAATGCTAATGGTAACTTTGAATCCCAAGCTCTTTTGTTATTATCTAACATCCTTTTGATAATTTTCATAATATTTTTATTGCTAGATTCTGCTTGACCATTACCTTGGGGATGGTAAGGAGATGAATATGATATCTTAATGCCATATTTATCATTAAATTGAGTGAACTCCTTAGATCTGAAAGACATAGCATTGTCACACACAATTTTATGAGGAACTCCAAATCTAGTCAATATATTCTCAGTTAGGAATTTTATCACAACTTTAGTAGTGGCCTGTCTACTTGGTATAGCTTCCACCCATTTGGTGAAATAATCAGTAGCCACCAATATCCATTTATGTCCTCCACTAGAAGCATCATTGATTTCCCCTATGAAATCTATTCCCCACATCTGAAATGGTTCTTCTGTATTCATAGGATTAAGAGGCAAAGCACCATTATATTTAAGTTTTCCTAAGAACTTCTGACATGATTCACATTTTTGAACATATTCATTTGAGTCCTTAAAAACATTTGGCCAATAATATCCAGCATTCAATATTTTATGTGCAGTGGTTCTAGCTGAAAAATGTCCTCCACACTGACCATCATGAAGCTCCTTGAGTACTTCTTTACTCTAAAACTTGTCTAAACAAAAAAGAATAATACCATCTATGTTTTTCCAATATAAATCACCTTGAATTAGAACATATTTAGATGCTTTCAACTTCAATGTTCTTTTCTGATTATCATTAAAATCTTCAGGACATTTCATGTGCTTAAGAAAATAAATAATATCAGTATACCATGAACACATCTCAATGCTGGTTTGTGTTTTACTTAAATCCATCTGATTAACTTGCAAAGCATCCATATTAGATTCTGCCATTAATTTAGCCAATCCTTGACCTCTGATAATTTTTGTAATTTGTATTTCTATATCAAACTCTTGAACTTGGTTAATCCATCTGCAGCTCCTACCAGTAACTTCTGATTGTCTGAAAATATCCTTAACTGCTGCATTGGGAACATATGCTACAATCTTTGCTCCAACCAAATAAGGTCTAAAAGATTTAACTACCTTAACAAGAGCATAAGCTTATTTTTCATTAATATCATAATTTAATTCAGAAGCCTGCAAAGTTTTGCTAAAGAAAGCAACTGGTTGTTCATATCCTTCATCATTTTTCTGTAATAAAATAGTAGCAATAGTATAGTATGAAGCAAATTAAAATAACTGGAAAGGCTTGCTATAATCAAGGGACTTTAGGACTGGTGCCTCTTTTATTGCTTTCTTGATATCAACAAAAGCTTCTAAAGCTTCATTTGTCCATTTTATATCAGCACCTTTCTTTAGCATAACTGCAATTGGTTTAATTATCTCAGAGAAGTTAGGAACAAATCTTCTAACAAAATTTATTTGCCCAAAGAAGGATTGAATCTTTTTGACAGTTTTAGGAACTTCTATTTTATCAATTGCAACAATCCTTTCTAGATCTATCTTTACTCCTTCCTTGGATACAATATGCCCTAATAATTTACCTTCTGTAATAGCAAATTGGCATTTTTTAGGGTTCAAAGAGATCCCATATTCAAGAGCTCTTTGAAATATCTTCTCTAGATGTTTACAATGATCCTCAGCCTTCTTGGAGTAAGCAGTCAAATCATCTTGATATATAACCATAATTATGTCAATAAAATCCTTAAATGCAACATCCATTGCCCTTTGGAAGGTAGCCCCTGCATTAGTTAAACCAAATGGCATTCTAGCATATACATATGTGCCCCAAGGTGTAGTAAAAGTTGTTTTGAATTGTTCCCCTTCTTTAACTTTTACCTGATTATATCCCGAGAAACCATCCATCATAGATAATAATTCATTTCTTGTGACTTTCTGCAATAATGCTTCCATGTTAGGTAGTGCATAATTATCTTTTAGTGATGATATATTAAGATTTCTAAAATCAACACATAGTCTAATATCACCATTCTTTTTTCTCACAGGAACCAAATTAGACACCCATGTAGAATGTCTTATAGGCTTAATAATACCGGCATCTCTCATTTTAATTAATTCTTCTTTCATTTTGGGAGCAAGTGTGGGATTTATAGGCCTTTGCCTTTGTCTGAAAGGTTTAGCATTAGGCTTCAAAGGAATCTCATGCTGAAATAAATCTTCACGGTAAGCTTTGAGGTCATCATATGACCAAGCAAAAACATGTCTATATTTCCTCAAAAGTCTGATAATGTCTGATCTTATTTTAGGGGTCAACTCTTTTCCAAGAAATATTTCCCTAGGAGCCTCTTCACTTCCTAAATTAATCTTTTCAATATCAACTTCTTTGGCATTATAATCCTTTTTATTATTCATAGCATCTTTATTATCAAATAATCTCTCCATTTCCACCAGGCCTTGTGGAACTTTATTTGTTTTAAGCTGAATAATCTCTTGCCCATATAATGATTCTTTTCCATTAGTAACTTCAACATGTGCATTCAAATCAATCAAATGGTCCTCATATTCCTCTTCACATGCCAGAAACTTTATTATATCCCTGTCATCTTGAAAAATTTGCCAATTATTTATGTTGTCAGGAACAGCCGGCCTAGTCTTGATTTCAACTTGCACTATATCTTCACAAGGAATATTATTATGTTTCAAAGCAAGGTTAGCCATAAAATCTGCAAGAATATTCTCAGACCTATCTATCCAATTTATGGAAAAGGCATCAAAACATTCCATAGAATCCCATACTTCATTTTTATATCTTTTAAGAAGAGTTTGTTTAGTAGCAAATTTGGATTTTACTTGGGATATGATTAATTCAAAATCACCAAAAACACTTAAGCATTTTATACCATGTTTACTTGCTATTTTTAATCCAAGTAAAAGGGCTTCATATTCAGCCATATTATTAGTACAGTTAAAATTTAAAAGAAAAGAATATTTAAACATTCTTTTATCGGGGGCAATTAAAATTATACCAGCTCCATTACCTTCCTTGCAACATGCTCCATCAAAATACATCTTCCATACTGCATTACTAGTTAAATCTGCATGTATCTTGATGGGATTAGTATTTATCATAGCATTTTTAGAAATACTTACTTGAAAGTTATCCATGTCAGAGTGGTAGAAGTGAGTAACTAAACTCGGATCCACATCCTCAATAATGTAAGGACTCCTAGCTTCCCTGTCAATTCTCATATTCCTGCCATTCACTGGTATGGAAGCATAAGATAGATCTAATTGAATGCTACCTCCTACTAAATTAGACCATTGTCTGGATAGAAGCATACCAGAATTTGCTGGAACATCTACTACAGTGATATCCATTTGATAAGAAATTTCAAGACATATAGGAAACTTGAATTCAACATTTTTCATAATTCCTATTACAGGGATAGATCTATTGTCCATAGCATAACATTTACCAAATTTAGTATCTACATCCATGCCTAGTTCTTTCATTACGTCTTTTGGCATAATATTTACAACAGCACCAGAATCTATCATGCAATTTTTTATTAATTTATTATTTATCAATAGAGTGAGATAAAAAGGATCAATTTGATCTCCATTTTTGCTTAAAGAAGTTCCTAGATAAATAGCTGGATTTTCCTTTACTTCTTGGTTAAGATCTTCCTTATTACCTACATTGGACAATATTTTCAATGCTTCACTTTTACATTCAGGAATTTTAACTATTTCAAGTAAAGGAACTGATATTTTAACTTGAGATAAAGCATTAGACATAAATGAACAATTAGGGGAAGTTATACTGACCAATTTTTCTTTTGCTATCTTTGGATGGTCCAGAAGTTCTACCTTTTTGTCTTGAGCAATACCTTGCTGACTTGATTTCCTTTGATTGTTTTTACACTTCTCTTGCTCTGCATTGATAGTTCGGTTTCTTAATTTGTAGTTACTTCTCGCTTCTTCCACTGCTGCTATTGTATACGCTCTTCTTTCCTCTTCTATTGACTGTCTTACTCTAGGCATATCTTCTTGATCATTTTCATATTGATACACTCTATTCAGATCATCATAATTGCAATATTCATCAGAAGAACTTTGATCATCATAAGACCACATAGGACTTGTAGACAAAGCATTTATTACAGGCCTTTGACAATTCTCATCTTCTTGCAAACTCTAGGCTACTATGCAATATTCAGCAGAATGAGGTAATTTGCAGGGTTCACACTAGGGCTGATCATCCACCAAATGATTGTTTTTAATTAGTGGATAAGGAGTATGTAATTCTTTATTTACAGGTTTCCCATCCTTCCATTCTATTTTGTAGGGCATATCTTGTAACCTGTATTTATCATTCTTGTATGGCATTTTGTTATTTTGATTATATCTGAAATTATCTCTACCACTATTAACTTGAAGATTTTTTACCATGTTCATTAGCTTATCAAACTTGTCCTCCTCCTTCTGTTGTTTGGGTTCCTTTGGGTTAAACAATCTGTTATCCTCTCTTTTTGTAATTATGCCTGCTGCTCTTCTATTGCTTTCAATCATTATTGCAATTTTAAGAGCATGTGCCAAACTTTGAGGTTTATGAGATCTTATTTCATAGTTAATTTTACTATCAAAGGCACTCATATAAAAGTCTATCAGAAATGCATCAACAGGCTGAATTTCCCTTGGAATTTTATTTAGAACTTTGTTAAATCTTTTATTGAATTCAACCACTGTCTCATTTTGATTCTTTTTCATACTCGTTATTTCATGGGAAGAAAAAGAAGTTTCATTTTGATTACCAAATTGCTCAGTAAATTGATTTGCAAATTCATCCCAGTTTGAGATAGATCTATCAGGCAAGCTCCTGAACCATTCAGCAGCATCTTCTATGAGAGATTGAGCAAACAATTTCATGTAAACATCTTCATTAAATTCCTCAAATTCTTGTATAATGCTCTTTAAATTTATGCAATGACTCTCAGCTGATTCTATTCCATTCCCTGAGAATTTCAGAATGGCTTTCCTTAATTCTTTAGTTATTTCATTTGGGAATCCCCTTATGCCATAAAAATCTAACTGCCTGTATCTATCTGAAACCATTGGAGCTCTGTAATTATTTGTATTCTGATTAAACCCATTCCTTTGGTTCTGATTATTATTCCTGAATCTTTGATTGTTCCTTAACCCAAAATTTTGATTAGCATTATTTTCCTTTTGACCAAAATCTTGATTCCTATTTTGACATCCATTTTGCATTTTACCATTGTTTTGTTTCAGCTGAGTGGATGCATTAGAATTTGTTTTATTATTATAACGTTCTCCATCATTCCAATCATGATCTTTATTATTTCCTTTATTATATAATTCAAACAAAGGATTATTGTAATCACTACAACTAATTCCATGATCCTTTCTATGAGGAGGAAAATAAACATGATTTACATTACCTTCCAAAGTAGCATCCTTCCTTGGTGATTTAATATCTTCCCTCTGTATCCCCATTTTCCTCAATACATCAGTAGGCTGTCTTTTCAGAGCTGCAATCATATCTTCATCTGCTTCACCAGCCTCAGCCATTTCTCTGAACAAGATTTCCCATTTATTTATTCTTTCTTCCTTTTTCAAATCTTCAGAATTCGATTCATGTTTAATCCCATCATTCCTAGAAGATGGATTATAATCTTCATTGTCTTCTTCACTATTTTTAAGGCTTGGGATAGGAAATTGTTCACAAGCATACATTATATCATCTTTATCAGAATAAGTCATCTTTGATGGCATTTTAGAGTTTGTGGTCTTTTTCAAACTCCAATCCAGTTCAATGTGATTTGGTTTCAAGGATCTTCTTCCTTTCATGAAAACAGAGAAAAAACCTTGACTAATATTTATTTACTTCAAAAACTTTGTGTAGAGTCGCCACTTTCCTATTTGAAACAATAAATTTTTGTCTGGATTCGTCCTTCCAGCAGAGTGCAATATCAAACAAAATTTGGTCTTCAATACTGAAATTCTGAAAACAACTCCCCAGCAGAGTCACCAATCTGTTGGTGCTCGAAACTACAGATTGGAATTCCTATGAGTTTTCCTACCCAATGCTAAGAGAACCAATTGCTTTGGCCAACTAACAGGTTTCAGCCCTTGGGAAGTGACTAAAAACCTCTGCAATTCAGGCTCTGCAAGACCTAGGCTGGTAAACCTTTCCCTTGAATTCTGTCTTCAACTTCCAAGGTATTTTATAGCAGATAATAAGATCCTCCAGTTACTAATCCTCTTAAAGTTTGGCAAAAGAGAACTTGAAAGTTACTAGAACTGATAACAATAGATCATAAATATGAAACTGCAATAAATTATTGAAATTTTATTGAATATATAAATGAATTTAATGGATAAGTCTTCACAGCAATGTAAATCAAAACCAAATGACTGAAATCCTGTATGCAATAATAGACTAGTGCCTTGCTTCCTTTTGGGCAATAGAGTCAAAATCATCCAACCTTAATGTTCAACCTTAGAGACTGATTCACAAGGAATCAATCACCTCAAATAATCAGTAAAATGGATATACAACTTAGGAAAAACTCTAAGCTATTCCAAAATTCTCTCAAAATGACAAACCAATTGATTTATGCATCAATCAAAAGGATTTAACCATGCAAGATGAGCAGACAAACTGAAAATAATTGCAAAGAATCTGACTCAGAAATATATATATTAAATGATCATACTGAGGAAGTTCTAAATGATTTATCTAAGGGACTGATTGCAAATGATAGGAATCTACTTCCAATAAGAGAACAGGTCTACTCATGTATTGATAAAAGAAAACAATTACAAAAAGTTTGGGTTGCAGTGCTGATCAGAAATTATCTAAATAATGATGGTAAAAAAAACTCCATTTCTCCTGTTGTTTTTTTTACATCAACCTTGATACCCTTTATATAATATTTTATTCAACGGGTGCAACAAGCGAAGGGTTGATGTAACGTTTCATAATCCAATCCTAAATCAGCAACTAAACAATTAAAAATTACAAATAAGAATGATTTAATCATTCCTAAACAATAGTTTATAATCTGGAAAAATTAATTGGTGCCAGCAAATATAAAATAATTATTTCTGCATTTTTGCCAATTCAAAAAATGCCAAAATCTTCATATCTTTATGTTTCCTATTTCGGCTGATAAATCTTCCTTATATTGTTCTGCAAAACAAATTAAAAATATCAGTTTCTTAGTTAACAAAATTTAAATATTAATGATCATATGTGCAAATAAATTAAATCATATAGTATTTTGACTATAATTTATTAAAAATTTATCATTTTTTAGGTCAAGTATTTGATCTCCGATCATAAACCAGACCGCACATATATATAGTTTATCATCTTATAAAATAATAATGATATGTTAAAAATTGAAAGTAAAAATAATAAATTAACGTAACAATAATAATGTATATATTTAAAAAATCTCCTAAGTCAAAGCACGATCGCGAGTGAACATTAGGGTTTTAATTTACTTCCCTGTCCGTTCGTTAAAAACCTCACACTTTGAGACACGCGTCGCAATCGCGCTATTTCGCAAAGCCTTGTGTCAGGGCTTGCGAAATGGTGATATCCATAGATCTTAGGGTTTGCTTCTTCTTTATGAAAACTGAGCCCGCATTACATGTCACCATGCTTTATCCAATCAACGGCTGCCAATTTAATCTCTGCTATCGCTTTGAGTGGGACCAAGGACACCTGTAGGGATCTCATGTTTTCACATAGACTTATGTCAGTGCTCGTGAAACAATGATAGCCATAGGATCCTCCAGGTGGGGACAGCTTTATTAAGTCTTTGACCGGGCCCGCTCATCCTACATCATCATGCTTTATCCAATCAACGGCTGCCAATTTAATCTCTGCTATCGCTTTGAGTGGGACCAAGGACACCTGTAGGGATCTCATGTTTTCGCATAGACTTATGTCAGTGCTCGTGAAACAATGATAGCCATAGGATCCTCCAGGTGGGGACAACTTTATTAAGTCTTCGACTAGGCCCGCTCATCCTACGCCATCATGCTTTATCCAATCGGGAGCCGCCGGAGCTGTGGGACCGATGGCACATGTCTCAATCTCATGATTTCACAAAGCCTTTGTCAGGTGCTCACAAAATGGTGATAGCCATTCGATCTGCCACCCTGGAATATTTTCATCTGGGCCCGTAGAGATGTAAGACGTTGTAGGGACCGGGACACGCGGCAAGATCTCGTGTTTTTGCATAGACTCCTGTTAGAGTATGCAAATGTAAGATGACTGTAGATTCTCCCTTTTGGTGCCGGCAGACTTCGTGGGTCTGGGTAAAATGAAATTTTTTCTGCGCTAAGGTAAAAAATGTATATTAAATGGAATAATTTGAATCCGCCCAAAACATTAGAAGAGTATAATATTTAAATTCAAATTTTTTGAAAACCCTAAGTAATTTAATAAATTAAATAACTTCTAAACTATTAAAGATAATAAAATGAAATTTTTACCATGTGTATTTTAAATGATATAGAAAATAATAATATTAAAATAATGAGAAAAATATTAAATTTTAGGAAAAATAAAATGTATTAAAATACTTCCCTAAATGCTTTTAGGTATTAAAATTTATCTCAAAATTTTTGCAACACCAGGGACTCCCTAGGGTTCTAGTCTACCTTATCACACATTAGGACCCCTAGGGAGTCCCCATGACCCCTTATGGCACATTGGAATGCTCAAGTGTGTCTTAAGGGGTCCTAAGACCCCTTAAGACACACTTGAGCATTCCAATGTGCCATAAGGGGTGATGGGGACTCCCTAGGGGTCCTAGTACACCTTATCATTTATTAGGACCTGTAGGGAGTCCCCATGACTCATTTTGACATATTGGAATGCTCAAGTCTATTTGAAGGGGTCTTAGGACCCCTTAAGACACACTTGAGCATTCAAATGTGTCAAAATGGGTCATGGGGACTTGCTAGGGGTCCTAACACGTGATAAGGCATACTATGACACCTAGGGGGTCCCCATGACCCCTTTTGACACATTGGAATGCTCAAGTGTGTCCGAAGGGGTCCTAAGACCCCTTAAGACCAAGTTGAGCATTCCAATGTGTCAAAAGGGGTCATGGGGACTCCCTAGGGGTCCTAGTATGCCTTATTAGGTGTTAGGACCCCTAGGAAGTCCCCATGACCCCTTTTGACACATTGGAATGCTCAAGTGTGTCTTAAGGGGTCCTAGGACCCCTTCGAAGGACCCCTTAAGACACACTTGAACATTCCAATGTGTCAAAATGGGTCGTGGGGACTTCCTAGGGGTCCTAACAGGTGATAAGACATACTAAGACCCCTAGGGAGTCCCCATGACCCCTTTTGACACCTTGGAATACTCAAGTGTTTTTGAAGGGGTCCTAAGACCCATTAAGAAACACTTGAGGATTCCAATGTGTCAAATAGGGTCATGGGGACTCCCTAGGGGTCCTAGTACACCTTATCATGTGTTAGGACCCCTAAGAAGTCCCCATGACCCCTTTTGACACATTGGAATGCTCAAGTGTGTCTTAAGGGGTGTTAGGACCTCTTAAAACACACTTGAGTGTTTCAATGTGTCAAAAGGGGTCATGGGGACTCCCTAGGGGTCCAAGTATGCCTTATCATGTGTTAGGACCCCTAGGGAGTCCCCATGACATCTTTGAACACATTGGAATGCTCAAGTGTGTCTTAAGTGGTCCTACGACCCCTTAAGACACACTTGAGCATTCCAATGTGTGAAAATGGGTCGCGAGGACTCCCTAGGGGTCCTAGTATGCCTTATCAAGCATTAGGACCCTAAGGGAGTCCCCATGACCCCTTTTGACACATTGGAATGATCAAGTGTGTCCGAAGGGGTCGTTGGACCCCTTAAGACACACTTGAGCATTCTAATGTGTCAAAAGGGGTCATCGAAACTTCCTAGGGGTCCTAACACGTGATAAGGTGTACTAGGACCCCTAGGGAGTCCCTCTGACCCCTTTTGACACATTAGAATGCTCAAGTGTGTCCAAAGGGGTCCTAGGACCCATTAAGACACACTTGAGCATTCCAATGTGTCAAAAGGGGTCATGGGGACTTCTTAGGGGTCCTAACACGTGATAAGGCATACTAGTACCCCTAGGGAGTTCCCATGACTACTTTTGACACATTGGAATGGTCAAGTGTGTCTTAATTGGTCTTAGGACCCCTTAAGACACACTTGACCATTCTAATGTGTCAAAAGTGGTCATGGGGACTCCTTAGGGGTGCTAACGTGTGATAAGGCATACTAGGACCCCTAGGGAGTCCCCATGACCCAAATGAGATGTTAAACCAAATCTAGATTTTAACCCTTTTGTGGATCTATAGGCTCAATTGCGAGCCCACAAAATTGGCCAAGAGAAAAATGTGATTGTATATCAATTGATTACAAAATGTTCAGTGGAGGAGAAAATATTGCAACGATCAAGAAGAAAATTGGCTATGGAAAATCTAGTTATAATTTTTGTTAAGAATGAAACTATTAAGGAATTGCATGAATCACAAACCATGAAAATAACCTTCTATAACAAAGAACATTCAAGCTATAGCATTTATTAACTCTGAATTTCAACATCTTATCAACATTCATGGAAGGGATTTCATTAGTATCCATGGAAGAAATTTCATTAAAACTTCAGACAAAATCATCTAAAAAAATTCATTAACTTCAGGCGAAATCATTTAAGACGGACAAAAACAAAATCATGTTACTTAGAAATGGCAAAGAAAGAAAATGAGATAAACCAAATTTATCAAATTCTTGCAATCCGCAGCTTCTTTCCGAGTGCAAAATGACAATCCATGGATCCAAAATTATGGTAAAAATTAAATTCTTCGAGTAAGTCATTCAAAAATGTGCAAAATACTGTAACACATGATGATTTATAGAGAATTTATGATGGACTATGCTATGCAAAAGCCTACAATCCCTGCCATATCTTAGAGTACTGATGAGAAGCAATGGCGAAAGTCTGAGACAGAGGCGGCGCTAGCATTGAAGTGGCAAGACATTCTTCATAATATCGGGGCAGCACCATCGAAATGACAAGGCTTTCCTCATAATGTCATGCCACCGCTGATCTCTTCTTTAAATTTATTAATGTGGTCAGTTCTATGGAGCCTACATAATTTCTAGTACAACTGCTCATTTTACCAAACCCTTCCCCGCTCTCCATAATCTTCGACCGGTTCAAAGGTCCATCTGGTTGTTCTTGTTTAACCTCCCAATGACTCTATTGAGCTACTGGATTATCAACAGGCATGATACAATTGTCCGGTGACCATAATCTATTTCAAGAACCTTTGCAATTTAGTGTTTTGGTTGAAAAAGTAGGGAAAGATACCATTTCACAGCCACAGGCGGTGGAAACAGAGTGATTCTCTTGCCCTCTGCTTCTATAATTCGCCTCCAGTGAACTATTCTTCAAAGCCTCCATTTCTGCGTAGCTAGGGTTTTCAACGCCTATAAAAGACAACTATGCCCCTGTAGGGACTCATGCTCGTGCTCAGAATCATATTAAATAATATTTAAAATGTAAAATGTATATTATATAATATTTAATATATAATATATAATCTAATATATAGTTTTTGATATGAATATATAATTAAATAATATTTAATGTAACATGTATATTATATAATATTTAATATATATAATATATAATCTAATATATAGTTTTTAATATTAATATATATTAAATAATATTTAATATAAAATATATATTATATAACATTTAATATATAATTGATATTATATAATATTTAATATATCTAATATATATCTAATATATATATATGTTTATGAAGGATGGAGAAATGGGAGGGAGAAAGTGGAGGCAAAGTGAAAATTCAAAATTCTGCATCATATTTAGGTAAATATCGGGTACGCGATTAGGCTTGGTATTGCTTTGTGCACCAAACCTACATGGTCAACTATTGGAATGTCTCAAATATGTGTTTTTCTCTTGTTTCTCTGAGTTCCAGACTTTGACAATGTAGTTGATGACTTTTTTTTCACCTGAATTTGATAAAACGAAAAGGGTATCTTAAGGAGATTATCAGCTTTCTATCAATATAATTGCTGTCAAATTTTGAATTCGGTAAGTAATTATTAGTTCTTTTTCAATTGAGCTACCTCTAAAGTGCTGATTCATATACTGATTGAAAAATGACTATAACTTTCAAACGGTATAACATTTTTGAAATCCAAAAAATGTGTCACATTCTATGCTTCACCTACTATAAGGTAAAAATAAAATAAATTGAATTTTGTAAAGTTTTGAATGAGTTAAGGTGGTCAGACACGGGAGTTTTTTTATTTTGAAAATGTTGTAGCAGAAAATTCATAATTAATTATTTTTTTGGAATAAAATTACAAAAAAATATGTGTCACATCCGGGCATGAGTCTACTACTTATATATAAAATCTTATAATAAAATATTATCATTTGATTATGATTAAGGTGGTCAGACATACACCTACTTCTTATTTTTTTCCTGAAATTTTTGTACTGCTGCATTGAAATCTATACTTTTCACCAATCATACTAACTTTTTCTCAAAAAAGGCCTAGTAGTTTAGAAACTACATTCAATTTTCTACAAATTTTATTTTTACAACTTTTTGATATTAGGTTCATAGCTAGTTGAAATTTTCACGTCAAGTTGACTAACCCTGATTTGCTAATTTTTCATTGCCACTTAAGGGCATAGTTTGGCCCCTCATGATCTTGCACATACCCATGATGCTATGAAAGAAGAACTAGATCATATTATTAAGAATGATACTTGGGAACTGATCCCAAGAACTAGTGATAAGAATGTGATTGGAACAAAGTGGATATTCAGAAACAAGATGAATGAAGATGACATAGTAGTAAGAAATAAAGCAAGGTTCGTATGCAAGGGATATGCACAAAGAGAAGGTATTGATTATTCAGACACATTTTCACTTGTTAGAATATTAGAAGCCATTAAGTTGTTTCTAGCTTATGCAACATTCAAAAACTTTAAATTTTATTAGATGGGTGTTAAGTCAGCATTCTTGAATGGAAAGTTAAAGGAAGAAGTATACATTGAGAAACCAAAAGGATTCACCTTATTAGAAAAGCTTGAAATGGTATGCAAATTAAAGAAAGCCCTCTATGGACTTAAGCAAGCCCCTAGAGCTTGGTATGAGAGACTTGATGGATATATAACAAAAATTGGATTCAATAAAGGAGCAACAGATTGTAATCTATTTATAAGAGAGAAATTTGAAGGTTTACTACTTGTAGCTATATTTTTTTATGACATTATCTTTGGGGGTAGTGACAAACTTAGTGCATAATTTTCTAAGGAGATGCAGAGAGAATTTGAGATGAGCATGATTGGACCTATCAAATACTTTTTGGGATTAAATGTACAGCAGATAGAGAAAGGTATTTTCATTAATCAGTCTAAGTATGTGAAAGAGATATTGAAGAAGTTCAAGATGAATAATTGCAAGCCAATGGGTACACCTATGATAACAGGATGCAAGCTTACAAAAGAAGATGATTCTCTAGTAGTAGATATAACATTTTACAAGTGTATGATTGGTAAAATCATATATCTTACTCAAACTAGACTTGATATTTCTAATGCAGTTGGCATAGTTGAGAGATTTGTAGCAGAGCCTAAACAAAGTCACCTCATGGTAGTAAAGAGAATATTCAGATATTTGCAAGGAACTATAGAGTATGGTCTATGGTATCCTAACTCAAAGAATGTTGAGCTTCATGTATATACAGATGTAGATTGGGCAAGATGCATGGATGATAGAAAGATTACATCAGGAGGAGTAGTATTACTTGGTGATAGACTAGGCACTTGGACAAGCAAGAAGTAGAATTGTATTTCTCAGTCAGTAGAAAAAGTAGAGTATGTTGCAGTAGCTTTGAATTGTTCTACAATTGTTTGGATCAAATAGATGATAAAGGATTTTGGAATTTAGATTGATTATCCTATTGTTATTCATTGTGATAACACTAGCACTATCAACATGTCAAAGAATCCTGTGATGCATGCAAAGAAAAAACACATAGAGATTAGGTATCACTTCCTAAGAGAGAAAGTAGTAGAGAAAGAAGTTAAATTGGATTATGTGAGTACAAAGGATAAGCTAGCAGATATATTCACAAAGCCTTTACCAAAGGATACTTTTGAGTATCTCAGGGAGAAGTTGGGAGTAAATCCCCTCCCTAATTCTAGTTAGAACAAGTGGAGAGAGCATCAGTCCTCAAGGACTGATGGATGGTTGACTACTCTACCTCAGGAGTAGTACTAGAGCTTAAATGTTTGGCACCCTTTTCCATTGATGTCAAAGGGGGAGTAGTATATAGTCATAAAAAATAGTATTAAAGGGGAGTGCATATAGAATTAAGGAGAAGTAATATATAGCAGCAAGGGGGAGTAGTATTTAGTCATGGAAGAATTTTTGATGAGGAAATGGAGAATGTTATAAAATAATTGTTCATTTGGATTGGTCATGTTTTTCATTCCATATGTTTCCATCAATGCCAAAGTGGGAGATTGTTGGATATTTTACAGCAAGCCAGTACTAACTGTCTATTTGTCATTCATGACAACATATGGTAAGTAGCATGTGTGGAAGACTTATGTAGTAAGCTTTGAGTATATGTAGCATGGACATGTTATCAACATGATATCATGGACACAGAGGCTAAGTATAGAAAGTTGTGTAGCAGCTTGTATCAACAGTGTTCCTAATAGAGTTACAGGTAGTGTTCTATGATCAATTGTCCATACAGTTATCATGGAGCCTTATGCATTTGTATATGTGATGGAGACATGTTAGTGTTGCTTCATTCATGGACACAAATTATGATGTGTAGTAGAGGTGAAATTATGCAGTCATTATTCATCAGTTGCAGTTTCTCATGTTTATCCAGTATAGTCGATAGAGATTATATTGGTACAGGAGTTTCACCTATCATTTTAGTATGTGTGCTTGGATTAATGATTAGGGAATAGTTAATAATTTTTTGTTAAGAGTGCATGATGTAATTCATCTTGAGGAGAAAGTATCAGTAAATTTGGTGGAGCTGATAGTGTGTAGCGTGCGTCTACACTTACTGATTTTGACAAGTCCCAGTTTGTGTTGTGTGCTTAGTAGAGCTGATAGAGATGTTATTGAAGAGTGCTATTTTTTCTCTAATATGATTTCAAGGTGGTTCTAATAGGCCAACTTGATTATATAATTTATAGGAAAGATACTTATAGCTGGTCATTTGTGATCGCTAGAAGTATGACATGGAGATGAAAGATTAGAGAAGAGCAGGGAGTGCGAAGTATTGTGTCATCAAAGAGAGGTCTATCTGACAAAGAAAATAGAGTGTTCTATTCATTGGAACTAATCAAAATAGCAGGTCTACCTTGCAGTTCACCAAGATCTAGATATAGTGTGTATCTATTATTTAGAAGGTTGCAGCCTTCACCCCTTTGAGCAGTGAGCTCTCAGATAGTGCATCCTCACCCCTAACAGGGTTATTGTAAAAAACTCCTAATAGGGTCTGACCTTTGACTAGGTCACTATACTTATTGCATTATAAAGGTCAACTCCTAATAGGGTTGTAAGATCTTCTAACAAGGATCATTATACACTAGTGCATTTTATTAGTGGGTGTTAATTCCCACTGGGGTTTTTACCTATTTGGGTTTCCCTGTAGCCAAAATATTGGTGTTGTGTTCAAGTGTTCTTTCATTTTGTTTATGCTTAAAGTTAAAGTATACTTAATTGGATAAAGAATTTAAACTTTTAGATAACTGATTCACACCCCCCTCTCAGTTATCTCTTGGGACTATTCCTAACATTTTGATCCATACCTCTAGAATTGTGAACCTAAAAAGGTTGAGGCCCATATGGTTTTGAGGGACATTGATGAACAAAATGAGTCCCATTCATGGATATAGTCAACAAGATGTGTCCAATATTTTTGGGCCTTAGCCTTCCTCTGTGATATTTCTGAACACCTTGTGTATAATGAAAGGGTGAACTAGAGGAGGTGTCTTAGGAAAGCTAAACTAATCTTCATGTGTGGTTTTAAACCCTCACCCTATAACAACACATCACAAAATGTCATCCAATCCAACACACCATTTAGGTAAAGAAAACCTCTCCATAATCCATTTCACCTCTTCCCTTGATAAAAAATGGACCCGTGCACAAAATAGAGTGGCTATAATACCCCTCCAACCCTAACATGTCTTTGATATTCTTTTTGGAAGTTAGGAAACATCGTAGGAACTTTTATGGTCTCATTGTTGTATATAAAAGTATTATTCTTCTTTAGGTGCTTTCCTAATAAATTATATTAGGTTTATAGTAGATTCATAATCTAGGTTTGACAATGGTAAATGTTTCTAGTATATTGATTATAGTTACTCCCTTTGTATGTGTCCATCTAAATACTTATGTGTCAATGATAATTTTAGGACCTTGACATTATGTGGTCACCTAGTAGATCTATTTGTTTTCTATGCATGTTCTCATTAATTGTTCAAGAATACATTTTCAAACCTCCTTAATGATTGATACTTATAATTATTTAAACCAGCTTATAATCATATAATGATTATGCTCTTCATATAATTTAGCTTTATGATTATTGTCATCTATGATTATATTTGTTATTTCTTCAGTTATGGATTCGAATATGAGACTAACCCTAATCATGTGATATTTGATGTTATAAATTTAATCTAACCCTTACTCTATATTTGTTTCATAATGATATATATACTTTATGACTACTTATGTTTTTGTATCTATGATCTATTTGTATTACTAGGGGCAAAGTCATAGTCACTCACCTAGTGAGATCCACATGATGTATCGACCCTTGTCATTGTTTACACTATCTTCCATATATATATATATATATATATATATATATATATATATATATATATATATATATATATATATATATATATATATATATATATATATATATATATATATATATATATATATATATATATATATATATATATATGCGAGAGATCTATAGATATAGTTGTATTTTGTGGTTGATATTATTTAATATATTAAGTCAGAAGAGTACATTAAATTACTATGTATCTAGTAAATAATGTGTAATTATGAATATTGAGTAAATTGTTGGTTAAGGGTAAATTATTGTAACTATTAGTTTATATAGAATAGGTAGATTTACCTTAAGGGGTAAATATTTATTGGTATTTGTATTATCAATTAATATGAAAGGGGAAATTAGAGTAATAAAGAAAATAAATAAATATTTTCAATAAAATTCTTACTAAGAAAACCATAATGTAACAATTGGTTAATAAATTATTTTTTATAATATGGATTAATAGGTGGTTGTCCCGTACAACTCCCTCATAGAAAATAAATATGGAAAGGAATATCATTCCATCCATATTATTATTTGGGGAGTATGGTATGAAAGTTGGAGAGGACAAAGATGGAAATATATATAGGGAATTAGTAATCCTATAGAGGGATGATACTGTAGGCTCTATTTTGAATATAGAAATCATATGATATCATTCCATTAATCCTTTTGAGAGAGAGAGAGAGAGAGAGAGAGAGAGAGAATGTCATGCCCCACAAGGGAACCAGGAAAGAGAACAAAGATTCTCTTTAGAAAAGAAAACCTAAGTAACGAATTATGAAAATTTTTGAACTTTAAAAGATTTGCATGAACAATCCATAAACATCATTTAACTTACATTCCTTCCAAGGTTCCCTTATAGTACATTTATAATTATTTTAAGATCATTAAGTGTACTAACTCTTAAAGCATATCCTTAGAAATTCTTTAGAGAGCAATATAAATGATATCATTTGATTACTAACCAAATTGATTCCATCAATATTCCCTAAACCTTATTTCATAAACATTTAAAGCATAATCTTTGCAAAAGAATTTATCTAGGAGTTAAACTGTTTCTCATATGAAATTAACACATTTATTTTACTAACTTTTCTTGAACAATAGTAATAAGAAACATGCCACTTTGCTTCCAACAACAATAATACATATTGACTTTCATTCTCATAATTTTCCTAGATATACCCTTCCCAATTACATGAATGCTTACAATATATCTTCTACTATACAAGGCCTTATAGGATTACATGAATATGAATCACACTTTACATTATTTTTGCAATTTTCTTTCTAAGATAAAACATGAAAAATAGTGAGAAATATCTTCAACAACTTCTGATGCTCCATGAATAGCACAAACACGAACAATACCTCGAAAAGAATCACCACCCAACCACGTGGATCCATAAAGGTCCACTCCCCCGTGCTAGGAGATAAACACCAAGGTCCACAAGGAAGTGATATTTAGGCTGTACCTAGGGTTGGAGTAACCTTTCCCAAATAACAACTGAAAATAAAATTAAAGTACAAACCCTTTCCCAAAAAGTTCTAAGGCTAGGTGGAAACTCCAAGTGACAAGCTAGGTTTCCTACCCTTACCAAAACATCATAGACACATAACACTCAAATTTGGAGAGATTTTTAGAGGGTTTGGTGTGTGGAAGAGAGAGGGAAATAAAGTTTTCTTTGAATACAAATGAAAATCTTTACAACTTTCATGTTCTCTACCATGAGGGTATAGCCAACCCCTTTGTATTTAAAGAAAAACTCCATTCCAATGCAAATGAGATTTTAAATGGATTTATATAATATTAGTTTCTATTATTAACCATTTCCATACAAGTTTTATTTATTTTTATGAGGCTTTGAACAGAGGAAGTCATCATTTACATTGACTATCCTTGTTATTGATTTGGTGCAATCGATCAATTGTTTTGAAGCTTTAATGAGCACATAGGCTCTTCAATTTCTTTGGTTATTATGGATTATGAGAGAAGCATATTAATATATAAGTATGTGTTATTAAGTTTTTGGATGCAGATATATACAAGAGATTAAAAATAGAGATCATTGATTGACGAATAATATAGTATCAGGAAAAATGACCCTCAGTGCGGGGGCCATAACTTTCAAACCAACTGTTGAATCTTTAAGAGCTTTGGATATGTTTTACAAAACCTAATTATGCCCATCCTCACTAGAGTGATTGAGGATTTTGGATCTGAATAAAAATTTATAGACATCTGAGTATGGGTCTATCGAGAGGGTAGATATCTATCATGTTAGGATAGTCATAGATAAGATTATTGTTTAAATAGATTTGATCTTGTGTTGATGAATTTTATTATTATTAAAAATAATAGGATAGTTTGTATTTCTCTAGGTTTGTGTACATACAATTAATGATACTATCTTTTCCCCAGAGAGTAGGCAAGATTAGTTACATATTTCACAATCTAAATCACAGCCTATATTTTCCAGCAAGTAAACAAACAATATAGCTTCACAGAAAATATAATAACACACAAGAATAAATAATCATTTGTACAATAAAATATTTACTATATATCTATCCTTTCTCCTAAGTCCCTTCACACAGGAAAAACAAACATAATACAATATAATAATATATTATTCATATTGCCTGTACACGTGAAGCAACCACAAATACAGAACAAAACAATCACACAAATCAAATAAGGCGGAGCATCTTGCAGGATAGCTCCTACCTGGATTCCGGAGAAGACAACCATTGAAGAAGGAGGAATCAATCAACTTGGCCTACTTCCAGCACTCCACCAAAGCCTTCCGATTGCAGACACCACCTTTTCCAAATATAAAATAATCAATAATGATATCCTAAAATTAAGATCAATTCTCCTATGAATAATCCAGCCAAAAACCCTCCCTAAATACAATATCCTCTCAAAGCAATAATCCAATTTCTTGAGTCTCCCTTTCAGCCAACCTCCTATCCTTCAAATATCTCTCCTGTAAATAGGTTGAAGGATTGGTTGCACAGGAAAATCAACCATTGTAACCATCCCAACCAAAAGATAGTTTATAGTTGAGGATTTAATTTATTCATTAAAGCGATTCACGAGAAGGGAATAGCTAATTCAATATTATTAATAATAAAATCTAATATAAGAGCCTCATAAATATTAATAAACTAATGTTATTTTTCTTTATTTAAGGAAAAGGAAATAATTTATTACTATTATTACTTATCACCATATTTACTAAAGCTATGGTAAAAGTTTTACCATATAATAATTAATCCTTTAAGTAAATAATTTATTTATTATTATAATTTAAAATACAATTACTTTCACACACTAATATTTATTAAATATATATATGCAACCATAGGCATATGTGTGCACCCATATGCTTATGTGTATATATATTATTATAATATTATTAAAAATAATAATATTATTAATAGCATATTATTAAAAACAATGTTATTATTAATATCATAAAAATCTTATTATTATGGTATTATAAAATATTATTATCCAATCAAATAATAAATCATATTCCATATAAAGTAAAATTAGGATATATATATTTATATATATTATATATATATGTGGTGATCACTAACACAAGATGGTCTAACAAGATTAGTGAAATTAAGCACAACATTCAATACTCGCATGAAATAAATTATCTACGAGCAACAATCGAGCATATTATTAAGAATAATTAAAGCTACCATATCCAAACCTTAGTCTCCTAAAATGAAAGGGACAAGAACAAGAAACAAGATCACCATAATCTAACAAACTGTTATACACAATGATATATCAACAACACAAGGGATTGACTCAAGAACTCCCCGCCTAAAGGTCAAAAGGGTTAGAGGTTGAGTTCCTTCTCATGGAACCTTGGTGATATCTCCGTAACAACAACAATGATTGAGGATTTTGAGGGCTCGCTCAAACCTATGGGACCAGGTGGAGATGATGCCCAATACCTGTAAGCCTGCATCACCAAGAAGAGATACATGCGCATAGATATATACAATAAGGCATTTGCAAATAGATGACTAGGATCGATACATTGTGTGGACCTCAACTAAGTGTGTAACTACGACTTCATCCTGAGTCATGAAACACATCAATCACATATACATAAAACATGAGGAATCACATATATATAATGGTTAGCTTCCAAATCCTTGGGTTAGCTCTTTAAATCTTCATAAGCATATACAAGATAAATGATTTCCAATTTCATAAACAATAAACAATAATTATAACTGAGTATGTCTAAATATATGATAAGCATATCATCATCATAAACATAAATGTGAATACATAGCTCTAACCATCATAATGTAATGTCCAAATCAAAGAGTCCAAGTATAATTATCGAAGAGGTTATTACATCCTCCCCCCCTAAGATGAGACTTACTCCTGGAAGTCAGCAAGTTAGAAATGGAAATACATTAAACATTATCTCTTAAATATATTTTAACTAATATCACATACATAACTAATCCTTGAATCTATACACTATATAGAAAATAATCCTCATAATATGGTTAAGCATAAAATATATATCCCAATCAATTTAACTATTACCAACAAGGATAACTTCAACTTGATCAAATATCAGTATGAATAGAATTTTCCCTAGCTTTAACCACTCAATTTTCCTTAAAACATATGAAGGTGTTACAAATTCCTTCTCTTTTAATACATGCAAATAAAATTTTTACTTGCATCCACACAACAATATATTTCAATCTAATATAAAACATTGAGCATATCCAAATGTGCCTCATAAACAATCATATCAGTCCACATCACTGGGATTACACATCACAAAGATTAGGAGTGGATATTCCTCTCTAGACAAGCTCTCACTCCGGGATACAATACCAGTCTCATCTATATCCAAAATCCATAATCAATACCTCACATAGTGGCTTGATGGTATCTTGGGCCTTTGTCATGAAGACCCTCCATACAAGTCCATGTGTCATATCCCTTGTTTGTGTAAGGTGGTTAGCCTCCAAGGAACAAACACCACACATAGGAAGGTAGTGGATACTAGCTGTATAACAACCTCACATACCCCCATCCTCAAGGGTTCCCTGCATCTACTTCCTTGTATACACTCACCAAGTCTGCCTCATGCGTCCTTAGTGAGGAATCACAACACAACACAAGACCAACATTACAAAAGAAGATAGTTTAGCCATCAAAGCTCAATAATAATAATAAAACTAAATAGAATTATCAATCTCAACAATAAGATAAGAAGAATCCAAGATACATTTCATAAGTCTTGGCTAAACTATTATAGAAAAAGATAATAAAACTGTTGGTCTACACAACTGAAGATAAAATAAATTCATCATAAATTGCACATCACATCACTGTGTGACTATATCTAGTCACCTCATGAGGAAGGAGGGAACAACATCTAGCTATCGCAATAGCCCTTCATGTGGTTGGGCCCGGGAAACACTACCCACATGGCATAGGGGGTTCACCTCGGTAACACCCCTGCATCAGATGGTGCAGAATAAGCATGCCAACCCACCCGGCATGACCATACACCAAGTGGAGTAAGCACACTCTGGTCGTATGTTGCATGGTAGTGTTCCTTGTGGAATAGGCACACAAAGGACACACCCCGCATAATGATGTCTCTCATAGATCATCATCATAGCCAGAGGTATACATGGCTTGGGCCTACCCATATGCCTACCACATCTACAAACTAAGCATCCATGGGTGCCCCTCTCCAAGCATGCAAGTATCACCAAAATACTCTGCATCAAGTAGGAAACAAAATACATACATATACTATGCCTTCATGTAATCATGTACGTGGCATCATGTTCTCGAGCTCAGCTCGCTACCATCAGCAACACGGCATCATCACCTCACACTATGTCGGAACAATAGTGGGGTGTGGCATCATATTCATTAGATCATGTCAGAACATGTGCGAATATGGTATCCATCATAGCATGGGCTAACAAAATCTCCCTCCACATGCTGGACCACATAGAAATGTACATATCCATAAATCATATATCTCCTCTTAGAGGCTCATATCAAGTACTGGTATTGTGCTCAAGAACTATGGGAATTAGGATAAACACTTATGAACCAAATATCTAGGTTCATCATAAGGGGAAGCATAGTTTACTCTTTTCCCTTGAGTAGTGGAAGCTAAGGTCACTTCACGCCACCATTATATGTATGCCACATAAATACCTGAGGAAATGGTGCTACTACTACCCCTCCACATACTAAATTACCAACACTCATGGGTTGGCACTTAGTAGGGTGACAAACAAGAAGGCAACACATGAATGGTATGGTTCTCCCATACCCTTATCCAAACATAACTTCCATGGATGGTACTTATATTGCACCACTCCATGGAACTCAAATAATTACTGGTTATACACAACACCCAACATAAGCACTGGCATTGGTTTTATCACATTTACAAGGAAGTACACAATAACATCACATAGTATCCATATATTCCAATTTATTTTATTTTCACAACTCACTTTGTCTACCTGGTATAAAAATACCAATGACATACTTAATCACATTTCACCTCCTCATGGGCATATGCCAATATCAAATGTACACATATCAATCTCTGCCATTCCCATAATAACATCTATTTTCAAGATGACTTTAACTTATATAAAATAAGGCACAAGAAAAAAAATGATACACTATATTTCTTCAAGAATCATTGAATCAACACATATTTGTTTTAATTAAGGAAAGGAAACAATAAACTTGTACTATGTACATTTATTAGTCACATAATAAATTCACAACTAATCATTATAAACCATTATGGACATTTACTTTTCACCCAATCAGGGACACTAAGAGTGGACCAAGTATCATCCTTTCAAACAAATGAATTAGCTAGGTACTTTCATTACACATGGTAAATCCCTCCAATAAAGACACAACACACCATATAGACATTTCAAGAAACTAGTTTTCACTAACATAATGACTTCAATACTCATAAGGAAATACATTGAATTCTCAATTCCCTAATATTGAAATTTGGGGAGGATAATCACATCATTACTGGACTTACCATAGCACTCATATTTCATCTAAATATTACCTATTCACCAAGTCAAGAACAAATAATTTCAGAAAGATAGTCAAGAAAATATTATATCAGCCCTACCTATTCCTTCAATAATTGTACCAAAAGAACACATATTCCTTTCATTATGAAAAACTCCTAATTGCATCTCTATGGTTAATCCCTACGTAAGCTTATAGTCACAGATGGACCTTAGGTCTTTTAGCCATGAATTTCCAGCATCAAAAAAATTAAATCATATTTTTACTTTATATAGATAACATCATTTGATGGTCATTCACCATGAATAGAGAAGAGATATTTTATTTTCAATTTGTGGTTATTATTATCAAATAACCCTAATGTAATTTCATGTAAACATTCAAGTGTTATAAAAACAAAATCAATCATGCATCATGTCTCATTATCATTTGCATATAAATCCAAAGAGAAATACTCACAATGCAAATTTAGCAGATGTTCCCCACTATTAGTAATTCTTCAACAACAACATGACCCAAAAGGATTACCCAATAATTCCAATGTTGAAACATAATTAATAAGGTCCTAAATTCATGTTTTGTACAAGGATTTGTTTTTCAATTCTATTCTAAAATAGGGAAAAAGAAAGTGAGAGACACAATATTTCAGTCCTTACAATAGCCTATAATATGTATGTGGTAAATTCATCATTTGCATCTATAATAAGGAGAACTACCATAGTAACATCATTAACTAAATTCATTGGTCACACATAGCTATTATGATATTTAAAATAGAATACGGTGTTAAGCCTTTTCAACTCAATCAAGCAACCTATAATCGCTATAACAAGCACTTGTGACGACAAGTTTTAGAGGAGATATGCTTGGTTACTGACAACACTTATGGTACAAAATAACTTGTAATACTAATTTGAGTCTTTCTAGGAGTACAACAAAAGGGTGAGATGAAACATGTGGAATTCATTAACATTTATTATTAGAAAGATATCCACTGTCTATGAAAGTATTCAGGAGGCTCATTCATTATATTTAGAATGAAAAAAATAGAAGTAATTTATGTAAGACAACCTAACCATAGAAGCATGGGTACACTATAGCATGAATACCAAGAACATAGTTCCTATATTTAGGATCATGTATTATAATGAAAAACCAAAATAAAACTATGCAAAGTACTAAGCAGTAAGTGAGCTAAGAGTCCCAGTGTGGAAACCTAGTGCTCTGATACCAAAGATGTCATGCCCCACAAGGGAACCAGGAAAGAGAACAAAGATTCTCTTTCGAAAAGAAAACCTAAGTAACGAATTATGAAAATTTTTGAACTTTAAAAGATTTGCATGAACAATCCATAAACATCATTTAACTTACATTCCTTCCAAGGTTCCCTTATAGTACATTTATAATTATTTTAAGATCATTAAGTGTACTAACTCTTAAAGCATAACCTTAGAAATTCTTTAGAGAGAAATATAAATACTATCATTTGATTACTAACCAAATTGATTCCATCAATATTCCCTAAACCTTATTTCATAAACATTTAAAGCATAATCTTTGCAAAAGAATTTATCTTGGAGTTAAACTATTTCTCATATGAAATTAACACATTTATTTTACTAACTTTTCTTGAACAATAGTAATAAGAAACATGCCACTTTGCTTCCAACAACAATAATACATATTGACTTTCATTCTCATAATTTTCCTAGATATACCCTTCCCAATTACATGAATGCTTACAATATATCTTCTACTATACAAGGCCTTATAGGATTACATGAATATGAATCACACTTTACATTATTTTTGCAATTTTCTTTCTAAGATAAAACATGAAAAATAGTGAGAAATATCTTCAACAACTTCTGATGCTCCATGAATAGCACAAACACGAACAATACCTCGAAAAGAATCACCACCCAACCACGTGGATCCACAAAGGTCCACTCCTCTGTGCTAGGAGATAAACACCAAGGTCCACAAGGAAGTGATATTTAGGCCATACCTAGGGTTGGAGTAACCTTTCCCAAATAACAACTGAAAATAATATTAAAGTACAAACCCTTTCCCAAAAAGTTCTAAGGCTAGGTGGAAACTCTAAGTGACAAGCTAGGTTTCCTACCCTTACCAAAACATCATAGACACATAACACTCAAATTTGGAGAGATTTTTAGAGGGTTTTGTGTGTGGAAGAGAGAGGGAAATAAAGTTTTCTTTGAATACAAATGAAAAGCTTTACAACTTTCATGTTCTCTACCATGAGGGTATAGTTAACCCCTTTGTATTTAAAGAAAAAATCCATTCCAATGCAAATGAGATTTTAAATGGATTTATATAATATTAGTTTCTATTATTAACCATTTCCATACAAGTTTTATTTATTTTTATGAGGCTTTGAACAGAGGAAGTCATCATTTACATTGACTATCCTTGTTATTGATTTGGTGCAATCGATCAATTGTTTTGAAGCTTTAATGAGCACATAGGCTCTTCAATTTCTTTGGTTATTATGGATTATGAGAGAAGAATATTAATATATAAGTATGTGTTATTAAGTTTTTGGATGCAGATATATACAAGAGATTAAAAATAGAGATCACTGATTGACAAACAATACAGTATCAGGAAAAATGACCCTCAGTGCGGGGGCCATAACTTTCAAACCAACTGTTGAATCTTTAAGAGCTTTGGATATGTTTTACAAAACCTAATTACGCCCATCCTCACTAGAGCGATTGAGGATTTTGGATCTGAATAAAAAGTTATAGACATCTGAGTATGGGTCTATCTAGAGGGTAGATATCTGTCATGTTAGGATAGTCATAGATAAGACTATTGTTTAAATAGATTTGATCTTGTGTTGATGAATTTTATTATTATTAAAAATAATAGGATAGTTTGTATTTCTCTAGGTTTGTGTACATACAATTAATGATACTATCTTTTCCCCAGAGAGTAGGCAAGAGTAGTTACATAGTTTGTAATCTAAATCACAGCCTATATTTTCCAGCAAGTAAACAAACAATATAGCTTCACAAAAAATATAATAACACACAAAAGAATAAATAATCATTTGTACAATGAAATATTTACTATATATCTATCCTTTCTCCTAAGTCCCTTCACACAGGAAAAACAAACATAATACAATATAATAATATATTATTCATATTGCCTGTACACGTGAAGCAACCACAAATACAAAATAAAACAATCACACAAATCAAATAAGGAGGAGCATCTTGCAGGATAGCTCCTACCTGGATTCCGGAGAAGACAACCATTGAAGAAGGAGGAATCAATCAACTTGGCCTACTTCTAGCACTCCACCAAAGCCTTCTGATTGCAAACACAACCTTTTCCAAATATAAAATAATCAATAATGATATCCTAAAATTAAGATCAATTCTCCTATGAATAATCCAGCCAAAACCCCTCCCTAAATATAATATCCTCTCAAAGCAATAATCCAATTTCTTGAGTCTCCCTTTCAGCCAACCTCCTATCCTTCAAATATCTCTCCTGTAAATAGGTTGAAGGATTGGTTTCACGGGAAAATCAACCGTTGTAACCATCCCAACCAAAAGATAGTTTATAGTTGAGGATTTAATTTATTCATTAAAGCCATTCACGGGAAGGGAATAGCTAATTCAATATTATTAATAATAAAATCTAATATAAGAGCCTCATAAATATTAATAAACTAATGTTATTTTTCTTTATTTAAGGAAAAGGAAATAATTTATTACTATTATTACTTATCACCATATTTACTAAAGCTATGGTAAAAGTTTTACCATATAATAATTAATCCTTTAAGTAAATAATTTATTTATTATTATAATTTAAAATACAATTACTTTCGCACACTAATATTTATTAAATATATATATGCAACCATAGGCATATGTGTGCACCCATATGCTTATGTGTATATATATTATTATAATATTATTAAAAATAATAATATTATTAATATCATATTATTAAAAACAATGTTATTATTAATATCATAAAAATCTTATTATTATGGTATTATAAAATATTATTATCCAATCAAATAATAAATCATATTCCATATAAAGTAAAATTAGGATATATATATTTATATATATTATATATATATGTGGTGATCACTAACACAAGATGGTCTAACAAGATTAGTGAAATTAAGCACAACATTCAATACTCGCATGAAATAAATTATCTACGAGCAACAATCGAGCATATTATTAAGAACAATTAAAGCTACCATATCCAAACCTTAGTCTCCTAAAATGAAAGGGACAAGAACAAGAAACAAGATCACCATAATCTAACAAACTGTTATACACAATGATATATCAACAACACAAGGGATTGACTCAAGAACTCCCCGCCTAAAGGTCAAAAGGGTTAGAGGTTGAGTTCCTTCTCATGGAACCTTGGTGATATCTCCGTAACAACAACAATGATCGAGGATTTTGATGGCTCGCTCAAACCTGTGGGACTAGGTGGAGACGATGCCTGGTATCTGTAAGCCTGCATCACCAAGAAGAGATACATGTGCATAGATATATACAATAAGGCATTTGCAAACAGATGACTAGGATCGATACATTGTGTGGACCTCAACTAAGTGAGTAACTATGACTTCGTCCTGAGTCATGAAACACATCAATCACATATACATAAAACATGAGGAATCACATATATATAATGGTTAGCTTCCAAATCCTTGGGTTAGCTCTTTAAATCTTCATAAGCATATACAAGATAAATGATTTCCAATTTCATAAACAATAAACAATAATTATAACTGAGTATGTCTAAATATATGATAAGCATATCATCATCATAAACATAAATGTGAATACATAGCTCTAACAATCATAATGTAATGTCCAAATCAAAGAGTCCAAGTATAATTATTAGAGAGGTTATTACAGAGAATAATAGATTTGATCAAGTTTGGCTTCTGGGAATTTCTTGAAGGATTGTGATTGTTGGAGTTTCTTTACAGGAGAGTGTTGGCTTGATCTCTTCAATCAAGGTTTATTTTTAGGACTCTACGTAGGAGCTATCCCTATAAGAGATCATTTGGTTTGAATGCATTGATTATTACTTGTGCATTTGCATTATTGTCTTATATATTTCATTTATATATAACTATTTATTCAATGGAATGATACCATTTTGCCAAAAATATCCCCCTCAACGTTACCCAAGGGGATTCAAACATGTGACCAAGCTCTGATACCACTTGTTACAATTAGTGGTTTCTGTTGCACCAAAAGATCAACTCGTTAATGCCTGATACAACCACCAGAATTATAGAAAACATCAGAGTCGGTTAAGCCATGTCATGAATCTCGAGGGGAGTGCTGCACATTTTTCCAACATTGATGAGTTTTGATTTATTTTATAATCCAAATTAGGGTTTAGGGTTATAATAATTTACCTAAGGTAATCAATGAAAATGCTAAGTTCTAGAAGCTCAATTGATACAGAAAGAGACATAGGAAAAATGATAAGATCAATTTATTGATTCAATAATGATCAAATAGTAATGGATTCCAAACTGAACAATACAAAGTAGATGTGCTTAAATATATAGGCAATGGACGATAAATAGGAGTGATTCTAGAGATAACCTATCAATCAAACAAGGTAGAATCACATGTCCACTAGTGGTGGATCATCCTCCATTTAAAAAATATTTTGTGCAACAATGAGAAGATGATAATGTGATAGGATCACTAAAGGTGGATCTCACACATAAAGGGGAATGAGATAACAAGTAACTCCACCTAAAGTGGAATTATCCTACACCATATACAAAAATAAAATGAAAACCCCTATGTGTCTACATGATAACTAATATGAAAATGCATTATCCTAAGTAAACTTAAGTAAATTGTAATTATAATGATTTAATTACACCAACACCTCCCTTCAGTGTAACTTAGGGGAATGCACTTAGGCTCACAATTCTAGATGAAAATGCATGATGGGTCCTAACTAATAGGCCATGTTAGGTATCCATGTACAATATGCAAGTGAAAAATATATGCAATGCAATCTTTCATAAAGAAGAAAAAGAGGGAAAACCTCATGGGAAAAAATCTTCCCTAAAAAGTGAGATGAAAAAATAAAAAAGATGCATGGATTAATGGAGTAATTAAGACCCCCCATTATGACACACATCATGTATATACAATAAATAATCCCACCATAGGAGATAAGAAGTGGAAGAGAGACCAAATATCCCCCCCATTATACAATGTACACCAAAGGTAGATTCTCCAAGATCAATATATAAATTACTCCATGAGTGTAGAACAACATTCTTCCCCTTAGGAAGAAACAAAACCAAAGGTCCATGTATGAAGCCTCCCTAATTTGTAGGAAGAAACCTCAAAATTTACATGGAATCTCTATGATATAGTTAAGATTGGAGAAGTCTCCAAAGCAGATGTCCAATCTTGTAGCCTGAGTCAACAAATTAAAAAATAGAAAAGAACAAAAAATATATAACCAAATAAGCACGGTTTTATTATCAGATAACATCAAATTACATCTAATTGGCTTCAAACATGCTAGGTTATAATGCCTTCTTGATTACAATCATATACAATGAAACCAGTCTCAGATCCTATTTCTAATCTATCAAAGCTCATAGATATTTTCTATAAGCTCCCTACTACTCCCAACATTTCCTAAAACATGAACTACTACCTAGCTTATAAACAAGATTGCCAACCATAAGTTGTCTTATCTGATTATCAATCCCAAGATAAAGAAAATAGTTTACAAATATATAGGTCAAGACCTAGATCCATAATAATCATCCATAGATAAGTATATTATGATGTGCAAATGGACAAGTAAGTCAGCCACAAACACAAGAACATTGAACAATGTACCACAAGAAATTGCAAATCATGAACTACCACCACAAGCTAGATCTCGCCTCTAGATGAATCCAAACTTGAACCACCATGAAAAAAAAGAGATGTGATCATAGGGAACTATTCACAAATAGGTCCTAAACATCACAATAAAATTTCACATGCCAAATCCTACATAGGTGTTGCCTCCACTTTTAAACATGTAGCCATTTCAGAAAAGTGGAAGTTTTGCATCTTAGTGAAGTTTAATCGCGTTTGAGTCTAGGTCAGTGTCATTTAGGTAATTGGGAATCACCATCAAATTTTCCATCTTTTCTTTCCTTCTCCCTCCGCATTCCCCTAGCCAGGTGGATTTCTCCCTCACGCATGATAGGTCTGTGGGTAGTCTAGTACCTAATCCGATGGGGTTCTCACTTTGTTTTGATCCTTGTAGAACTAATCATCACTGGTGGAGTTCTCCATTCAATAGTTAAACAAAGACTTGCGGGATTTCAGAAATCATCTTCTCCACTGCGGGTTTCCACCTGCAAAGTTGATTTTCCGTGAAGTATGAATGGCAATGTTGGCAGAAGTATATAATGAAAGAAATGGTTTTGGACAATGAAATTGTTACCTACAACATAGAAATGGATCTGGGGACCAATTAAAAGGAAATTTGGAATCAATAAAGACTCAAAGCAGAGAATTGGATTTTAGCTTCTCCGTGGTGAAATTCTACTTAAGAAGGTAATTTTCTGCAAAGGCAGAAAAGAAGGAGTGTCGTGGTGGACCCCTCAATGGGTTTCGAAGCACTTTTTCAATTTTCTGGGTAAGAGAGAAAGGTTTATATGTTGACTCAGATATTAAAATAAAGTATTTGCAGAGAATTGAAAAC
Organism: Chamaecyparis obtusa; assembly: GCA_027943335.1. Classification (NCBI taxonomy): domain Eukaryota; kingdom Viridiplantae; phylum Streptophyta; class Pinopsida; order Cupressales; family Cupressaceae; genus Chamaecyparis; species Chamaecyparis obtusa. The sequence goes on from BSBK01006215.1 coordinate 2,204,376, forward strand.
TACTTTCTCCCCCAGTGGAGTTCTCACCTGTAGAGTGATTTTCCGCAAGCAAAGAAATGCAGCATGTTTCCATTTTTTCCGCAAGCTCAAGGAAAATGGAAAAGTAAGTGAAGTTAATGAAAATTTTTCCATTAGGGCAACATGAAAAGTGAAAAGACTCCAAGGTATCCGTTAGGGCTTCTCATTTATGGTGTTAACAGGTTTATTCATAAATTCATTCGTGTGGCGTGAATGCTGAAGATCAATGGTGACATTTAGATTTCTATAAAGCCAGAAATGTGAACAGTATTTCAAATCACTATTTCTTCTTTGCTACCATTCAATTATTCCACCCAACCTATCTGCATTCATAGCATCTTGACTGTGAGCTCTATATCTTGTGTTTTCGAAGGCCCTTATTATTGTATAGCAAAATGGCCGCTAGGTTCTCCAATTTTGACGGATTGAACGGCATTAAAACCACTCTGCAGAATCTCATAGATACTTCTCTGTGATTTTATGACATACATGATCTCCAGAAAAGACTGAAAGCAGAGCCAATTCATCCCATAACAATGAAGCTTAGAGAAAGTGGCTTGATTGAAGCGGCAGGGTTTCCAGTGGTTGTCCAAGCTCCAGAATTGATATACAAATGTATCAACCATTACAACCCAGACACCAGACAGATTATACTACCAGATGACATAGTGCTTCTATCTATCGATTGTCAGATGGTGATGAATTGCTTCCAAATACCTGAGCGGGATAAATTCTCCAACTTAACGGTATCACATGCGGCTTCAGAGTTTTCTGTGAAGAAAATGGCGTGGAGGAGAGAAATTATGCACTCATGGTTTTAGAAGCCATGAGGTGCTAAAGGAAAGGTGCCAAAGACTCTATTTGGATCAGACCTTAAGCCTAAAATTGTTGATATTTTGGTGCTCATTCAAAGAATGAAAGGTGAAGTCGAAGCCCTAAATTTCATTGAGCATTACTTCTTCATAGTTCAAGTAATATGCTCAGGTACACAATATGTTGATTGGGCTTAGGAGGTAAGTGAAAATCTGTCTGATGCCCTCCATGCTGCAAAGTTCTACAATACATTTTATATGTCTTCTTTCCTCATCTATATGTTGGCATCACTGCAAATATGGTCGGGTCTTTCAAGATTGGAAGATTTCCTAGATAATGTTAAATGCTATGAATTTTACCCATGTTTGCAATTACATAACAGCTATGGAGATTATGTCTGGGTGAATGATGCTTTCACTATGAGAATTTGTAGGGAATTGCAGGGATGCCCTGAATAGAGATTCAGCCCAAAAGCGATGGAGGCCATTAGCTGGATTGGGAATTTCTTCATTCATTTCTTGTCATTTTCCTATTTGCATCTTGCAGCCTTTGATGGATTCCCCTTGAAGCTGCCAAGATATCCAAGTGATATGATCATGCTAATTGAAATGGTGAGACAAGCAGTGCACGTGAACTTGTTGAGTGCAAGCTTGAGAAAGAAAGGGTATGAATTCCCTATGAAGGTCGGGGATTTCAGTTGCGAATCCCATTTGGATGCCAGGACCATGCTGAAAACATTTGAAACTAGATATCACCTGGAAGCATATGGGGTGATAAGGCCTATGTTCAACCCCAAAGGCTATGCAAGAGATGTATTGCAAATTAGAAGCACAGTCAGACACATCTCTGACTTTGAAGATTATTTTGCTGACTGCAAAGATGAATTTGAAAGCCGTGACCGTGATTTTTCCAGGTTCACAGTTGAGCAGGTGAAGACATATGGTATCAACCTAGATGTTGAAGGAATTGAAGATGATGGTCAGAATATGTATAGCAATACTTATCTGACCAAAATTAGAAACACCTCCATCAGTTCTAAGCCTAGTGGAGAAGTCACAGAGGACTTAGAGACAATGAAGGAAAAAATTATCAAGAGAATGGGAAAATGGGTTGAATGGATAGCTAAAAAGAAATGAACAAGAAATACATCTACTCAAGTGTCTCCATCAGTGGCTGCTTCCTCCTCCACTCAAGGGACAACCACAAGTGTGATGCTAGTAATTTCTCAAGGACCTGCTCAGCCTGCAGAAGGAGGTGACCAACCGCTAGACAAGAACATTCTATTGGATAAGACCTACCATGATGGTTCTCGACCAGTGATTGGGACCCAAATGGAAGATAAGAAAGAAGAGGAGAAGAAGGTAGAAGAACGGAAAGATAGTGCAGCTACTACTCCCATCACTTCGGTTTCATCTCCTCATGTTACCCCAGTGCCTTTGCCTCATCCTAGTCCTAGCACTCCTATGAGTGTAACGTTGCTACCCGTGGATAGCTCTCCAGTGCAAATTGTGGATTTGGGGGATGGAGAGAGTAGTAGTAGTGAGTCTTCAAAATTAGATAGAGTAGCTAAAAAGACCACTGGGACAAGCCAAGCCTCTCCGAAGTTGGTCCCTCAAGTCCCAAAAAATCTTTTTGCCACACCTACAGTAGCAGCCATCCCTGTTAAAAGGAAGATGTTCAGCATTGATTCACTAGGGGCTGCATCCCAAGTGATAAGCGCTAAGTCTTGGTTGGAGGACACCCTAGAGAGAAAGAAATGAAGGAAAGATGAGAGTACTCCAGCAAAAGATACTATTTCCCTTGCGGTATAGTTCAGATCAGTACTGGCCCAAGCCAAGAAATAGAAGTCACTGTCAATGTTAGGCCATGATCTAGCTACAGGTCACTTGACAATGGAGATAGTGAAGCCCAACAAAGAGGGCAGATTGGAGGATATGGCTATTGATGATTTTACACTGCATTCAATAGACCTCGGCAAAGCAAAGCATGATACCAAGGTTGGTCTATGGAGGTCAACCAACGAGGTCATTGAAGAACAATTAGAGAGCTTGAAGTCTTCCAAAGTAAGAATGAAAGCAGAGATTGAAGAGTTGAATCAATTCATCCGACAATTGGTGTCTCCTCTAGCAGCCTTCTCTGGAGGAACGGTGATGAAGAACCTCACAGCCACCAAAGTACAAGCTCTTATTTCCCAACTCTAGGAAGACAGGCACTTCAGCTAGATAAGTAAAGAATGGATTGAAAAGGTCAAAGAAGATGGGATTACTGTTATAGAACAAATTGGGAACAATATTCTAAGGTTGAAGAAAGAAACAGAAAACACTCTGACAAATAGTAATGCCCTAGCAGGAGAAAGAGTGAAGAGTGATGAATGTGGTGCCCTCTTGAAGATGATCCTACAAATGAAAGGGAAAGAAGCCATAGAGGTGAAAATCCTATCAATAGGAAGTGAGCCTATAGCTGAATGGCTTAAAGGTATATTGTTTAAGTCCGAAATGATACTATCTGTAGAAAAAGGACTTAGTGAAATAGGGAACAAAATAAGTGAAATCTAGAACAGGGGATTTGAGCTAATAAGGGAACTCAATACAGAATCCCAAACTAGCGGCCAGAAGAAGGTGTTAATTGATGTCAATGTAATGAAAAAGAATTTCTCTAAGTCTCTAGATAGTTTGATCGATGCTCCGCAAGTGGCACAAACAGAGCTACAAAACTACAAAAGATGAGTGGGCACATACACGTGGCCATGGAAGAGTTGCCAAAGTAGTTAAACGTGACAAAAAAGGTGGTTAAAGATCATGCCCAGTGGCTCTTAAGATATACCAATGTCTACGTGCCCAAACATGAAGAGTTAGTTCCAATAGTGGTTGCTGCCAAAGCTTATCGGACAAAGATGGAAAAAGGAAAAGAGGCCAAGTGATTTATTTTCCCTTTTCTTTTCCATTTCTTTCCCCTTGCAATTAGTTAGTGACAAAAGTGGTTTCTTGCCATCTGTCATTTAGAGGGAGATGTACCGATTAAACTTCCTTTGTAACGGTCATCGTCTGGCTCTATATGTATGAAACTGAAAGATTAATGAAAGGTCGACAAATTTTTGGTGTGGGATACTTGATGTTGCAGAGAGAATTGAAAGTGTTTTATGTCAATTATTTTCTATTCCAGTTAATTAGATGGTTCTTTCTCTTAATCTAAGTTACATGAAGAAGGAAAGGATGTTTCATTCTTTTGTTATGAGGATGTGAATAAACCTCAGTAGGATGTGCTGTGGGATATTCAGGGGAGGATCCTTTAGAAGTTTTTCATCATTTCATTTATCTCTTTGTTAGTAGTTGCTATAGATTAGTTAGTGCCGAGTGTATGAAATCATAGGATTTGTGAGTTCTACAATTTAGTTCTTAGATTAGAAAGCTCTGCTTGCCTGGATTAAGTTTTGTTTAGGCTTCATTCAGTTTTTCTTTTTTTGCTCTTAGGTTAAGAGCATACCCCATGTTAGTTTAGAATCAAAGCATAATTCATTGCATATCATTCCAAAAGGGAGCTATACCTACCAATTCAGAGAAAAGCCAGTAATCAGAGAATGGCTTTTCAACTGTTGTAATCAGATATTGTTCATAATTTGGGCACTAAGAGTCATATTCCTAGGAAGTAAGAAAGGACAAATCTGTTTACCAATAGATTTTTGGCAACTCTACTGGGGATCTGAATAGTCACTAGACTAGTACATCATATCATGACAAAAAATGGTACTCCCTCATGAGAATATCTTTCTAGTGCTCCAACCAAACCTTGGTTTTCAAGAGGACCAAGAAGACATAAGCTCATCTCTCAATACATTTGTTTGGAGATATAGGAGGAACACTGAGCATTACCAAAATGCGAGCTAGGTATTAGAGGAAGAAGAAAGAAGGGTGGAAGCTTTAGAAAGAGTTGTTCAATGGAGGAATATTCAGAGAGCAGAAAAAAAAGCATGAAGAGAAGCCCAGCAGTAAACTCTTCTCAGCACCCTGGAGCATGCAAAGTTCCTCAGGAGTACCAAAAAACAAGGTGGGTGAGATCCTATGTTTGACAATCTAGAAGAGCTTGGTTTTTCTATCCTAGAGGTTCCTAAAAGAAGAGGAGAAAAGAAGAGTCAGAGTAGACCAGCTTCCCCTCTTAGGAATCAAGTTACTTCACAAAACACTTTCTAGGTATTGACTCTTCATGGTATCAATACTCCCCTGGTTGTTAATTTTCCACCATATAGTGCAAGGGCTGTCATGGCTGCTCCATGGGCAGCAGCAGTTGGACCTTTAGTGTTAGCGGCTTACCATCCGCTTCCTGCTGGGTCAAGGAAGAGCTTTCCTAAGTTTTTGGGTGATGGAATGGTCACTCCCAATGAGCATATCAAGGAATTCTTTGCAGCTACTCATATTTTAGGAGTGGCACATGAGGATGTTGCGGTAAGATTATTCGTTGAGACCCTGACAAAGAGTGCCGTAGACTGGTTCTATCATCTGGATGATGGCTCTATCACTAGCTGGAATATGATGAGAATAGCATTCGAAGCCTGATTTAAGACTATAGAAGATGAACATGCTCTATTAACATAGCTGGCATCCATCAAGAAGCAACCTCACATGAGTATGAGGGATTTTGTAGCCAGTTTCAAAAAAATTACCAGTAGAATCCCCGCTGCTGCTAGGCCTATGGCCGATAATCTCAAAACATTCTTCATAAGTGTGATGCCTCTGAATGTTAATTATGATTTAAGGCGGGCATGCCCCACCGATCTAGCATACGCACATAGAAGAGCCATTAAGTATGAAGATGACTTGATCTCCGTGGGAAAGTGGAAAAGAGAGATTCAAACCAAAGGAAGCTCCAGCCATACTACATCATCTGATGAGATGCTTCAGAAGTTGTCAAATGAGTTGGTCTCGATGAAAAAGTAGTTACCTAGTTTCAACAACTCTTATCAGTAGAATTTTTAGAATGTGTCAGGAAGAGGTGCAGATAATAAGTTTCCATAGCTTACAGGCCCTCAGCCGAGGCTACAGATTGAGGCCACACCTAAGAAAGGGAACATGTGTGTGTTTCATTTGACTACGGATCATGATGGTGAGAACTACCCAGAGACCATCCATTTGATGTAGTTTTTAGCCACTAATGAGCTGAATGTAGCAGCTCCTTGTGCAAATTTGGATTCATACTCCAATGGCGACTCTAGAAATGTATTTGTGGAGTATAAATATGACTCTAAAACCAAAAGTGAATGCTATGCTACCATTGATGAGACTTCATATCAAGTACTCACCTGGGGACAGAAGTTGAAGAACCAATCTTCAAGCCAACCTCTCAAAGGTGACTCTATTCCTCCCATGAGCAATGCCCATGCTGATCAAGGAGCCTCAAATTCTCAAATGAGTAAGGATAAAGCACCTTTTGATTTTATCCAGTTTTGTGAATAAGAAAAAATTTTGATTTCCCCTATAGAATATTTAGCTTCACATCCTTCTGAATTGAAAAGACTAGTGGAGAGATGTAAGGGGAATGTCTCAAGTTTGAACCACAATGTGACTATAGAAGAGGAAGGTGAAACATTAAGAGATAATTTGTTTCATCAAGAAGAATGTACTGTGTTAGCAACTTCTCTAGGCCAGAAACCTGACCCCTTCTATGTTTCATTGTATATTAACGAGTGCAAACTAAGTAACTGTATAATAGATTCAGGAGCATCAGATAATGTCATGCCCTATTCAGTAGCCAAAGCCTTAGGTCTTAGCCTCACATAGGTGCATGGGAGGTGTTACTCGATGGATGCCAAATAGGTTCCCTTACTAGGACAAATTAAGGATACCCAGGTTGCTTTGGCCTCCCACCCCGAAAAGAAGCTCTTATTGACTATCCTAGTGGCAGACATCCCAGCAAGCTATGGTCTCCTTCTAAGTAGAAGTTTCTGTAGAGAATTAGGAGGAGAGATAAAGTTAGACTGGTCTCAAGCTACGATACTGATTGGGAACAAGAAAGTTAAGTTGGAACCTGAGGAAAAAGCTAAATTCACCATCCTGAAATTTGATGATCCCAAAGCCTAGATACTCTACCAAGAGTTGGAATTTGGCAATTACATGTTGTTCATTGAAGAATCCTTGAGTGAAGAAAGAAGTGAAAGTCCAGATGAAAGAGCTTCATGTGAAGGGAGCAACCTTACCAGTGTATGGACCCTGGAATTTGATGGAAGCTGTTCTTCATCAGGATCCGGTGTGAGCATCATGTTAATCCCTCCCCAGGGTGAACATGAACCAATGGCCTTTAAATTGGAATTCAAAAACACCAATAACACCATAGAATATGAGGCTCTATTACTTGGAATTATAGCAGCAAAAGAGAAAGGGATAAAACTGCTGAAGGCTAGAGGTGACGCAGAGCTCATGGTGAAACAGGTTAGAAAACAATACTCTATTAAGAATCACCAATTAAAGAATTATAGAAATAGAGTCTGGGATGAAATTGAAAGTCTAGATGCCTTCTCCATTGAAGTGGTATCGAGAGAGTTGAACACCAAGTCCGACTCCCTAGCAGTTTCAGCTTCTTTATTGTTTCCTCATCCAGAGTTTAAAGACAAGAAGTATCAGATCGAGATTGTTTACAGAGCTTCTATTCTAAAAAATGTGGATTCATGGTAGGTCTTTGAAGATGACAAGAGCCTATAGTTGTTTTTGGAAAGTGATAAGACTTCTTCTAAAAACCATGTGAATAAAGGAGATAAAGAGGATTCCAATCATAAGTCACCAGAAGAGCAAGGTGAAGTGATTCAGCTACAAGGTAATATTATCCCACCTTATTTTGTGTCTTTGGAAAAGCTATTTAATAGACATGATGCTTATAGAAAGTAGAAGAGAATGAAAAAATGACCTACTACTGGTGAGTATGAAGGGATGAACATCGGTGATCTAGACGATCCCAAGATGGTCAACATCGGTAAATGTTGTTAACCTGAGGAGAAAGAAGCTACCAAGCAACTCTTTCTAGAGCATCAAGATGTCTTCGCCTGGAGCTACGAAGACTTGAAGAGTTATAAAGGTGGAGAAGTGAAACACCAAATTCCTCTGAAGCCAGATGCCATCCTTTTTTGCCAGAAGTAGAGGAATTATAATCCAAAGATAGCAAACACCATATTCTGAGAGGTGGATAAAATGCTGAAGGCTCGGATTATATACCCAATTCATCACTCTACTTGGGTAGCCAATATAGTGCCTGTGCGGAAAAAGAATGGAGAAATCAAGATTTGTGTTGATTTTTGTAATTTGACTCGGGTGTCCCTTAAAGACAATTTTACTCTTCCCAATATGGATCATTTACTACAAATGGTGGCTAGATCTGAGATGATGTCCATGCTTGATGGATTCTCGGGCTATAACCAGATTGAAGTAGAGGAGAAAGATCAGCACAAGATGGCATTCACAACCCCCTGGGGTACATTTGCATACCACAAGATGCCTTTCAGTCTGATAAACGTAGGCGCTACTTTTCAAAGATGCATGAGCAAAACATTTGCTGATCTAAAGGAGCAGATCATAGGGATATATCTGGATGATCTCACTATGTTTTCAAAGGAAAGAAAAGACCACATAGAGACTTGAGAAAGGTCTTGCAAAGATGTCAAGATCACGGAATCTCCCTCAACCTGAAGAAGTCTGTGTTCTGTGTAACAAAAGGAAAGCTCCTCGGTCACATAGTCTCCCAAGAAGGAATCAGGATCAACCCAGAGTGAGTTGAGGCTATTCGAAGGTTGAGTTTGCCAGTGAACAGAACAGGAGTGAAGTCATTTTTTGGGCAAGTCAATTTTCTTAGGAGATTTGTACCAGATTTTGCAGAGATAACCCAATGTATTATAGATATGATGAAGGGCAATGAAAACTTTAAATGGAGTGAACCAGGGAAGCAAGCTTTCCAAAACATCAAAGAGGCCATTGCTAATGCTCTGGTGTTAAGTCATCCAAATTATGGGCAGGATTTCATCATCTACTGTTATGCTTCTGAACACACCCTGTCGGCCATACTTATGCAGAATAATGATGAAGGAGTTCAGGCCCCTATAGCTTTCATGAGCATTCCCTTAAAGAATTATGAATTAAGATACTCTCAGATCAAGAAACATGCTTTTGCGGTAGTTAAAGCATTAAAAAACTTCCGGTTCTATATCTTGCATTCGCATTCTATGGTCTATGTACCAGATGTGGCGGTGAAGAGTGTGTTAACACAGCAAGAAGTGGGTTGCAATGCTCAAGGAGCTTGGATAGCAAAGACACAGGAATACAACATCGAGATTAAGCCCACCAAGCTGGTAAGGGGAAATGCCTTATGCAGAGCAATCATGGAAAACAAGATTGTGGAAGAGACAGGGGAACCTGAAGAAAAGTAGTTGGTCTTGGCCGTGGGACTCCAAGATACATGGTTCGAAGATATTGCTTACTTCCTCACATACGGAGAATTCCCAGAAGGTCTTACAGTGAAACAAAGGAGAGAACTAAAATTAAAGGCTGCTAAGTTTGTAATTTGGGATGGTAAGTTGTTTAAGAAGGTGATTGATGGTACTTTCCTCAGATGTGTAGATAAACAACAACAAGAGAAGCTACTGAAAACTTTTCACTACGAAGCCTGTGGAGGGCATTTCTTGTCCTCAATTACAGCTTTCGAAATTTTGAGACAATGTTACTACTGGCCTGGAATGTTCAAGGACACCTATTCTTGGGTAGCAAAATGCGAGAAATGCAAAATTTTTTCAGGGCATCCTCAATTAGCTACTCTCCCATTGAAGCCTATGGTGATAGAAGAGCCTTTTCAACAATGGGGTCTTGATTTCATCAGCCCAATTAATCCAACTTCTAGTGCTGGTCACCAGTACATAATAACTGCCACTGATTATTTCACCAAGTGGGTGGAGGCTAAAGCAATGAAGAAGACAACTTCAGAAGTGGTATGTGAGTTTCTTAAAGAAAATATACTGGTTAGCTTTGGTGTCCCGAATAAGTTAGTGATGGACAATGTAGCTTACTTTTCATCAGTTGAGATTACCAATTTTTGCTTCGAATATGGCATCACTGTTAGCCATTCTTCAGACTACTTCCCACAGGGAAACGGCCAAGCCGAATCCAGCAATAAGAATTTGGTGAATATTATTAAGAAGCTGGTGGAAGATAATCAAAGAAACTGGCATAAAAGGCTGCATGAGGTGTTATGGGTGGACAGGGTGATGCCAAAGAGGGCAATTGGTGTGTCACCTTTTGAGTTGGTTTATGGCACTAAAGTGAGCCTTCCATTACCTCTGGAATTGGCTACCAACAAGCTCAGAAAGGTGATTGAAGATGGTACGTTCAGAGATGGATTAGAAAAAAGGAGCTTGTATCTGATGAAACTAGAAGAAGAGAGGGCGGAGATAGTAGATCACATCACTCAGCATCAACTGTGAGTGAAGAAGCTATTTGATAGAAAGGCAAGACCACAAAAATTCATGGTGGGTGATAGTGTATTATTGTGGGATAAGCAAAGCGCTCCCAAAGGGATGCATAAGAAGTTTGATTCCCTGTGGAAAGGCCCGTTCATAATCCATCAGGCATTTGATAACAATTCTTTCAAATTGGTGTATCAAGATGGTGAAGTATTACCACTGACCTTCAATGGTCAAGATTTGAAGCTTTACCAAGTTGCAGATTGAAAACAGGTAATCCCTGTAATGTACCATAGTTTCATTCTATTGCTTTGCATTCCTTGGTTAGTTTCCTTTCCCTTGCTTTTGTTTGTTTCCTATTTTTCTTGCTTTTGTTGGTGTTCTTGCATTGCCACCTTTTGTTCTTCTTTGTGAAACCAGAGATACTAGGTCCCTCGCTTGGGTATAATATACCCAAGTCCCCAGTCAGAGCCAACTGTTGCCTCCACTTTTAAACATGTAGCCATTTCAAAAAAGTGGAAGTTTTGCATCTTAGTGAAGTTTAATCATGTTTGAGTCTAGGTCAGTGTCATTTAGGTAATTGGGAATCACCATTGGATTTTCCGTCTTTTCTTTCCTTCTCCCTCTGCATTCCCCTAGCAGCGTGGATTTCTCCCTCACGCGTGATAGTTCCGCGGGTAGTCTACTACCTAATCCGATGGGGTTCTTACTTTGTTTTGATCCTTGCAGAACTAATCATCACTGGCAGAGTTCTCCATTCAATAGTTAAACAAAGACTTGCGGGATTTTGAAAATCATCTTCTCCACTACGGGTTTCCACCTGCGAAGTTGATTTTTCACGAAGTATGAATGGCAATGTTGGCAGAAGTATATAATGAAAGAAATGGTTTTGGACAATGAAATTGTTACCTACAGCATAGAAATGGATTCAGAGACCAGTTAAAAGGAAATTTGGAATCAACAAAGACTCAAAGTGGAGAATTGGATTTCAGCTTCTCTGTGGCGAAATTCTACCTAAGAAGGTAATTTTCTGCAAAGGCAGAAAAGGAGCATCGTGGAGGACCCCTCAATGGGTTTCGAAGCACTTTTTCAATTTTCCAAGGAAGAGAGAAAGGTTTATATGTTGACTCAGATATTAAAATAAAGTATTTGTGGAGAATTGAAAACTGCTTTCTCCGCCAGCGGAGTTCTCACCCGTAGAGTGATTTTTCGCAAGCAAAGAAATGCACCACATTTCCATTTTTTCCGCAAGCTCAAGGAAAATGGAAAAGTAAGTGAAGTTAATGAAAATGTTTCCATTAGGGCAATGGGAAAAGTGAAAAGACTCCAAGGTATCCGTTAGGGCTTCTCATTTATGGTGTTAACGGGTTTATTCATAAATTCATTCGTGTGGTGCGAATGCTGAAGATCAACGGTGACATTTAGATTTCTATAAAGCTAGAAATGTGAACAGTATTTTGAATCACTATTTCTTCTTTGCTGCCATTCAATTATTCCACTCAACCTATCTGCATTCATAGCTTCTTGACTGCGAGCTCTATATCTTGTGTTTTTGAAGGCCCTTATTATTGTATAGCAAAATGGCCGCTAGGTTCTCTGGTTTTGACGGATTGAACGGCATTAAAACCACTCTACAAAATCTCACAAATACTTCTCTGTGCTTTTATGACATACATGATCTCTAGAAAAGATTGAAAGCAGAGCCAATTCATCCCATAACAGAGAAGCTTAGAGAAAGTGGCTTGATTGAAGCGGCAGGGTTTCCAGTGGCCGTCCAAGCTCTAGAATTGATATACAAATGTACCAACCATTACAACCCAGATGCTAGATAGATTATACTACCAGATGACATAGTGCTTCTATCTATCAGTCATCAGATGGTGGTGAATTGCTTCCAGATACCTGAGCGGGATGAATTCTCCAACTTAACAGTATCGCACATGGCTTCAGAGTTTTCTGTGAAGAAAATGGCGTGGAGGAGAGAAATTATGCACTCATGGTTTCAGAAGCCATGAGGTGCTAAAGGCAAGGTGCCAAAGACTCTATTTGGATCAGACCTTAAGCCCAAAATTGTTGATATTTTGGTGCTCATTCATAGAATGAAAGGTGAAGTCAAAGCCCTAAATTTCATTGAGCATTACTTCTTCATAGTTCAAGTAATATGCTCAGGTACACAATATGTTGATTGGGCTCAGGAGGTAAGTGAAAATCTATCCAATGCCCTCCATGCTGCAAAGTTCTACAATATATTTTATATGTCTTCTTTCCTCATCTATATGTTGGCATCACTACAAATATAGTCGGGTCTTCCGAGATTGGAAGATTTCCCAGATAATGTTAAATGCTATGAATTTTACCCATGTTTGCAATTACATAACAGCTATGGAGATTATGTCTGAGTGAATGATGCTTTCACTATGAGAATTTGCAAGGAATTGCAGGGATGCCCTGAACAAAGATTCAGCCCAAAAGTGATGGAGGCCATTAGCTGGCTTGGGAATTTCTTGATTCATTTCTCATCATTTTCCTATTTGCATCTTGCAGCCTTTGATGGATTCTGCTTGAGGCTGCCAAGATATCCAAGTGATATGATCATGCTAATTGAAATGGTGAGACAAGTAGTGCATGTGAACTTGTTGAGTGCAAGCTTGAGAAAGAAAGGGTATGAATTCCCTATGAAGGTCGGGGATTTCAGTTGCGAATCCCATTCGCATGCCAGGACCATGCTGAAAACATTTGAAACTAGATATCACCTGGAAGCATATGTGGTGATAAGGCCTATGTTTGACCCCAAAGGCTATGCAAGAGATGTATTGCAGATTGGAAGCACAGTCAAACACATCGCTGACTTTGAAGATTATTTTGCTGACTGCAAAGATGAATTTGAAAGCCATGACCATGCTTTTGCCAGGTTCACAGTTGAGCAGGTGAAGACATATGGTATCAACCTAGATGTTGAAGGAATTGAAGATGATGGTCATAATATGTATAGCAATACTTATCTGACCAAAATTAGAAACACCTCCATCAGTTCTGAGCCTAGTGGAGAAGTCGCAGAGGACTTAGAGACAATGAAGGCAAAAATTATCAAGAGAATGGGAAACTGGGTTGAATGGATAGCTAAAAAGAAACGAACAAGAAATACATCTACTCAAGCATCTCCACCAGTGGCTGCTTCCTCCTCCACTCAAGGGACAACTACAAGTGTGATGCCAGCAATTTATCAAGGACCCGCTCAGCCTGCGGAAGGAGTTGACCAACCACCAGACAAGAACATTCCATTGGATAAGACCTGCCATGATGGTTCTTGACTAGTGATTGGGACCCAAATGGAAGATAAGAAAGAAGAGGAGAAGAAGGCAGAAGAACCGAAAGATAGTGCAGCTACTACTTGCATCACTTCAGTTTCATCTCCTCATGTTACCCCAGTGCCTTTGCCTCATCCTAGTCCTAGCACTCCTGTGAGTGTAACGTTGCTACCCATGGATAGCTCTCTAGTGAAAATTGTGGATTTGGGGGATGGAGAGAGTAGTAGTAGTGAGTCTTCAAAATCAGACGAAGCAGCTAAAAAGACCACTAGGACAAGCCAAGCCTCTCCGAAGTTGGTCCCTCAAGTCCCAAAAAATCCTTTTGCCACGCCTACAGTAGCAGCCATCCCTGTTAAAAGGAAGATGTTCATCATCGATTCACTAGGGGTTGCATCCCAAGTGATAAGCACTAAGTCTTGGTTGGAGGACACCCTAGAGAGAAAGAAATGAAGGAAAGATGAGAGTACTCTAGCAAAAGATACTATTTCCCTTGCGGTACAGTCCAGATCAGCACTGGCCCAAGCCAAGAAATAGAAGTCACTGTCAATGTTAGGCCATGATCTAGTTACAGGTCACTTGACCATGGAGATAGTGAAGCCCAACAAAGAGGGCATATTGGAGGATATGGCTATTGATGATTTTACACTGCATTCAATAGACCTCAGTGAAGCAAAGCATGATACCAAGGTTGGTCTGTGGAGGTCAACCAATGAAGTCATTAAAGAACAATTAGAGAGCCTGAAGTCTTCCAAAGTAAGAATGAAAGTAGAGATTGAAGAGTCGAATCAATTCATCTGACAATTGGTGTCTCCTCTAGCAGCCATCTCTGGAGTAACGGTGATGAAGAACCTCACAGCCGTCGAAGTACAAGCTCTTATTTCCCAACTCCAGGAAGACAGGCACTTCAGCCAGATAAGTAAAGAATGGATTGAAAAGGTTAGAGAAGATGGGATTACTATTATAGAATAGATTGGGAACAATATTATAAGGTTGAAGAAAGAAATAGAAAACACTCTGACAAACAGTAATGCCCTGGCAGGAAAAAGAGCGAAGAGTGATGAATGTGGTGCCCTCTTGAAGATGATCCTACAAATGAAAGGGAAAGAAGCCATAGAGGTGAAAATCCTATCAATAGGAAGTGAGCCTATAGCTGAATGGCTTAAAAGTATATTTTTTATGTCCGAAATGATACTATCTACAGAAAAAGGACTTAGTGAAATAGGGAACAAAATAAGTGAAATCCAGAACAGGGGATTTGAGCTAATAAGGGAACTCAATATAGAATCCCAAACTAGCGGCCAGAAGAAGGTGTCAATTGATGTCAATGTAATGAAAGAGAATTTCTCTAAGTCTCTAGATAGTTTGATCGATGCATCCGCAAGTGGCGTGAACAGAGCTACAAAATTGCAAAAGCTGAGCGGGCACATACACATGGCCATGGAAGAGCTGCCGAAGTAGTTAAATGCAACAAAAAAGGTGGTTAAAGATCACGCCCAGTGGCTCTTAAGATATACCAATGTCTACATGCCCAGACATGAAGAGTTAGTTCCAATAGTGGTTGCTGCCAAAGCTTATCGGACAAAGATGGAAAAAGGAAAAGAGGCCAAGTGACTTATTTTCCCTTTTCTTTTTCGTTTCTTTCCCCTTGCAATTAGTTAGTGACAAAAGTGGTTTCTTGCCATCTGTCATTTAGAGGGAGATGTGCTGATTAAACTTCCTTTGTAACGGTCATTGCCTGGCTCTATATGTATGAAACTGAAAGATTAATGAAAGGTCAGCAAATTTTTGGTGTGGGATACTTGATGTTGCAGAGACAATTGAAAGTGTTTTATGTCAATTATTTTTTGTTCCAGTTAATTAGATGGTTCTTTCTATTAATCTAAGTTACATGAAGAAGGAAAGGATGTTTCATTCTTTTGTTACGAGGATGTGAATAAACCTCAGTAGGATGTGCTATGGGATATTTAGGGGAGGATCCTTTAGAAGTTTTTCATCATTTCATTTATCTCTCTATTAGTAGTTGATGTATATTAGTTAGTGCTGAGTGTATGAATTCATAGGATTTGTGAGTTGTACAATTTAGTTCTTAGATTAGAAAGCTCTCCTTGCCTGGATTAAGTTCTATTTAGGCTTAATTCAGTTTTTCCTTTTCTGCTCTTAGGTTAAGAGAATACCCCATGTTAGTTTAGAATCAAAGCATAATTCATTGCATATCATTCCAAAAGGGAGCTGTACCTACCAATTCAGAGAAAAGCCAGTAATCAGAGAATGGCTTTTCATCTGTTGTAATCAGATATTGTTCATAATTTGTGCACTAAAAGTCATATTCCTAAGAAGTAAGAAAGGACAAATCTATTTACCAACAATAGGATTAAAAGCTAGCTTGATCACTCAAAGTAGAAAATAAGAACAAAAATACAAAACATCTTTTTTGTGGATGATGAAAGATTTCCAACTTTCCAAGGATGCTCCTACATTAGACACCCTAAGTGATAAAAATGTGTTCCTTGAGAATAAATCATGAACATTTGATAAGATCCACATATCCTCTTTTCCTACAACCTACACTTCCTTCCCTCTTCCTATTTTATGACCCTCCTCTACACTCTTCTCTAATAGTAACTAACCTCTACTATCATGTTTCTTCTTCTTCTCACTTAATGTACCTCTATTGAAATCCTTGAGCTACCTTTTCTTACTATCAAAAATTCTCTAATCCACATCACCATAAGACCTTTCAATGAGATTTTTCTTTAATCTAGTATCATCTATACCTTTTTGTCCAATACTTACAAGTGTCATCATTTGTTGCACTGCCATAGCCAAAGATGCCATTTGCACCTTAATATCTACAAGTTCCTTTGACATATTCTTCTACTTAAATTTATCCTTCTAATTCTCATTTTCCTTGATTTCACTCATAGGAATAGATTCATCAATTCTTATCTTATCATACCTATTATTGTTAATCAAACAACATCTAAAAAGTCCACACCTTCCATTCCCTTTTTCCTACAAAGGTATCAATTTATACTTGGATCCTCATTTTCTCACCACATAGGTATTAGCATGATCATAAAACATAACATTCTTATTAAACTACCAAGATCTTCCAATCAATATATGACAAGCATCCATAGGCAAAAAATCACATAATATCTCATCATAGTAAGTCCAAATATTAAAACTAAGCATTTCTCATCAATCATATCCTTAGATTCATCTTGTAAACAACTAACCTGATAAAGATTTAGATGTTTTCTCCTTTCCAACTTCAATTTACAAACCATTTCTTCTAAAACAAAGTTATATTAACTACTACCATCAATGCTAACATTACATACCTTTTCCTTACACTTTCCAATCTTAGATATATATTTCAAGAATTTAGCCTCTTCTAGGTCTCTAGCATCTTGTATAGCTTCTTCAAAGTGCTCTTCTTCCTCAGATTCTTCATCACTCTCTTGACTGAATTTTGATGCATCTCTCCTTTGAAATTCATATTGTAAAGCTTTCACTTGCCTCTGCAAATCTCTAAAACCTTCATCGGTGACTCTATGAACTCTTCTCAAAGGAATCTTTAATCCAAAGAATCCTGAGAAAAATCCTCTACAATTGTGGGTCAGATACACATTCTACCACCCCACAATAAACCAATTTAGGATATCACCACCATAGAATTTGATCAATGCTCCAATGATTAAAACCTTTCTCTAATACCACTTGATGTAGTCAAGACCACAACAGTCTCCAAAGGAGATGTGAAATCTTGCATCCTAAGTCAACACAATGAAAAATAGAAAAGTACAAAAAATACATAACCTAATAAACACAAACTTATTATCAGATAACATCAAATTACATCTAATTGGCTTCAAACATACCAGGTTGTAAGGCCTTCCTAGTTATGGTCATATTTAAAGAAACTAGTCTTAGATCCTATTTTTAATCTCTCAAACCTTAGAGATATCCTCTATCAGATCCCTACTACCCCCATTAATTCCATAAACACAAAATAATACCTAGCTTATAAACAAAATTACCACCCATAAGTCTGTTAGGAATAGTCCCAAGAGATAACTGAGAGGGGGGGTGAATCAGTTATCTACAAGTTTCAATTCTTTGTCCAATCAAGTATACTTAAACATAAAGCATAAACACAATGAAAGAACACTTGAACACAACACCAATATTTTGGTTATGGGGAAATCCAAATAGGTAAAAACCCTAGTGGGAATTGACACCCACTAATATTCTACACTAGTGTATTATGATCCTTGTTAGAAGAT
Organism: Chamaecyparis obtusa; assembly: GCA_027943335.1. Lineage (NCBI taxonomy): Eukaryota > Viridiplantae > Streptophyta > Pinopsida > Cupressales > Cupressaceae > Chamaecyparis > Chamaecyparis obtusa. The sequence continues at coordinate 2,222,231 of BSBK01006215.1, forward strand.
CCTTAACACTGTTAGGAGTTTCTTTACAATATATTTAGTATAGTATACCTGGTCAAGGGTCAAACCCTATTAGGAGTCTTTTACAATAGTCCCTATTAGGGGAGAGGATGCACTATCTAAGAACTCACTACTAAAAGGGGTGAAGGCTACAACCTTTTGAATAACAAATACAAACTATATCTAGATCTTGGTGAACTATGCTTAGACCTTCTATCTAGATCAGTTCTAATGTATAGCACAAATACTTCACTTGGTCACATAGACCTTCTTCTGATGGCTCAACACTTTGCACACTCTATTCTACTCTTCTTGATCAACAATGGACCACACTCAAGCAATCACAAATGATTGCCTATAAATATCTTTCCTCTAAATGATATAATCAAGTTGACCTATTATAACCACCTTGAAATCATATTAGAGAAGCCAGAACAAACTCCAATTATAAATCAGTCAGCTCTACTAAGCATGCAACACATTCTGAGACCTATCCAATAAGATAATTGTAGACGCAGGCTACACACTGTTGGCTCTACCAAAACAACTGAATCTTTCTCCTCGAGCTGAATTACTTCATGAACTCTTAACCAAACATCACTAACTCTTCTCTAAGATTAAATCCAAGGGCACATACCCAAATGATAGGTGTAACTCCAGAACCAATAAAATCTATGTCGGCTCTTCTGAATAAATAGAGGAAACTATTACTAGTGAATAGTGATTGCATAGCTTCACTTATACAGATCATCAAACTCTGGATCCATGAATTTAAAATTACTATCATGTCTTCAACATATATCCAAGTATGCAAGGCTTCATGATAACTATATAGACAACCATACACAGAACACTGCCTATTACTCTATCAGGAACACTGCTGACACAAGCTACTATATAACTATCTGTACTAATAGTTAACCTTTGTGCCCATGATATCATGCTGATATCATGTCCATTATATATATATTGAAAGCTTACTACATAAGACTTCCATGCATGCTACTTTCCATATGTTGTCATCAATGACAAACATATAGTCAGTATTTTCCTGCTGGAAAATCTCCAATAATCTCCCCCTTCGGCATTGATGGAAACATATGGAATGAAAAAATCCACCAATCCAAATGAAAATTTCTTTTATAACATTCTCCATTTCCTCTTCAAAACTCCCCCAAGGATGAATCCTCCATCTACTGCAATATGCTTCAACATTCTCCATTTCCTCAACTGGATTGCTGTCATAACTGAATACTACTCCCCCTTAGTATATTACTCCTTTTTACTTATGTTTTTCATGACTATATATTAATCCCCCTTTGAAATCAATGGAAAAGGGCACCAATCAATTTAAGCACTGGTACTACTCTAGAAGTAGAGTAGTCAACCATCCATCAATCCCTGGGGACTAATATTTTTCCTTCTTTCTTCTAAGCAGAATCGGGGAAGGGAATTACTACCAACTTCTCCCTGAGATACTCAAAAGTATCCTTTGGCAAGGGCTTTGTGAATATGTCTACCAACTAAGCTTTAGTACTCACATAGTCCAGCTTGACTTCTTTCTCTGCCACTTTCTCTCTTAGGAAGTGATACTTTATCTCAATGTGCTTTGTCTTTGCATGCATCACAGGGTTTTTTGACATATTGATAGTGCTAGTATTATCACAGTGAATAAAAATAGGATAATCAATCTAAATACCAAAATAATTTATCATCTATTTGATCCAAATAATTGTAGAACAATTCAAGGCTACTGCAACATACTTCGCTTCTATTGTTGACTAAGAAATACAATTTTGTTTCTTTCTTATCCAAGTGACAAGTCTATCACCAAGAAACACTACTCCACTTGATGTACTCTTTCTATCATCAACACAACCTACCAAATCTACATTAGTGTACACATGAATCTCAACATTTTCTAAATTAGGATACCATAGACCATAGTCTATAGTGCCTTGCAAATATTTGAATATCCTTTTTACTTCCATGAGGTGACTTTTTTTAGGCTCTACTGCAAATCTTCCAACTATGCCAATTGCATTGGAAATGTCAGGTCTAGTCTGAGTAAGATAAATGATTTTTCCAATCATAGACTTGTACAATGTTATATCTACTACTGGTGAGTCATCTTCTTTTGTAAGTTTGCATCCTATTATCATAGGTTTCCCTACAAGTTTGCAATCATCCATTTTGAATTTCTTTAATATTTCTTTCACATACTTGGACTGATTAATGAAAATACCTTTCTTTGTCTATTGTACATTCAATCCCAATAAGTATTTGATAGGTTGAATCATAGTCATCTCAAATTCATTTTGCATCTCCTTAGCAAATTCAGCACTAAGTTTGTTATTACCTCCAAAGATAATGTCATCAACAAATATAGCTACAAGTAGTAAACCTTTAGATGTCTCTCTTATGAATAGATTACAGTCTATTGCTCCTTTCTTGAATCCAATCTTTGTTAGATATCCATCTAGTCTCTCATACCATGCTCTAGGGGCTTGCATAAGTCCATAGAGGGCCTTCTTCAATCTGCATACCATATCAGGTATGTATGATAAGGTGAATCCTTCTAGCTACTCAATGTATACTTCTTCTTTCAAGTCTCCATTCAGGAATGCTGACTTGACATCCATCTGATAAACTTTGATGTTTTTGACTATAGCATAAGCTAGAAACAACTTAATAGCTTCTAATATGGTCACAGGTGCAAATATGTCTGAATAATCAATGCCTTCTCTTTGTGCATATCCCTTACATACTAACCTTGCTTTATTTCTTACTACTATACCATCTTCATTCATCTTGTTCTTGAATATCCACTTTGTTCCAATCACATTCTTATCACTAGGTCTTGGGACCAGTTCCCAAGTGTCATTCTTAATAATCTAATCAAGTTCTTCTTTCATAGCATCATGCCAATCTAAATCATTACAAGCATCTTCAACACTTAAAGGTTCAATCTGAGATAGTAAACATACCGCTTCACTGCTGGCTAAGTTCTTTTCTTGTGATCTTGTTAAGACTTTTCTGCTCTGATCAGCAATGATGTCTTTCTTGGAATGGTTTCTAGATGTAAACTTTGGAACCTTAGGTGATGTTGAATCATCAGCCTTAGGAGTTTCTTCTTCACTTGTCTCAGGGTCATTGAATAACACATCAATACTGTGAAACATTTCTTCAATAATTGTCTCACTAGTGGAGGGTCTTGGTTCTTCTTCAATCATGGGTGAGTAATCATGATATCTTTCTTGAACCATAAAATTTTCATGAATCTTAACATGAGCACTTTAAATGATCTTTTTCAATCTTAAATTGAAACATCTATAAGCTTTACTGTTAGTAGAACAACCAAGAAAAATACCTTCATCACTTCTTGCATCAAACTTACCTACTGCTTCATCCCTCTTGATGTAGCACTTGCCTCCAAATATTTTGAAGTATTTTACTATGGGAACTTTACCAAACCATAGCTCATATGGTGTTTTGTCAGTGCCAGGCCTCAATTTAATTCTATTGATAGTGTAGACTATTGTATTGACCGCATCTCTCCAATAGGTGTGCGCAACTTTTCCTTCAATCATGATGGTGTGCACTGTATCAAGGATGATCCTATTCCTTCTTTTTGCAATTCCACTCTACTAAGGGGTTCTAGGTGCACTCAATTGTCTCTTTATGCCATGTTCTTTGCAGTACTCATAGAATCTGTCAGAGGTGAATTCTCCTCCTCTATCCAATCTAAAACATTTTATCTTTAGTCCAAATTCATTTTCAACCTTAGCTTTGAATATTTTGAACTTCTCAAATGCTTCTGACTTATCTTTCAAGAATGAAACCCACATCATCCTAGTATAATCATCAACAAACAAAATTAAATACCTTTCACCATAGTATGATCTATTTTGATTTGGACCACATAGGTCTATATGAATCAGATCCAACTTGTTCTCTGCTGAATTGTGCTTGCTCCTGAATGAGTTTCTTACATGGTTTCCCATCACACATTCCTTGCATATAGTAGCAACTGGTTTTGTTATGCTAGGTAGATCTCTTACTACCTTTACATTGCTTATCTTTACTATGTTATCAAAATTGATATGACATAGTCTTTTATGCCACAACCAACTGTCATCAATTTTAGCAACAAAACAACTTGCTTCTAAATTGAGTTGGAAAACATTACCTTTAGTCTTTGAGCCTGATGTAATCATAACACCATCCTTATTGTTAATGATGCATTTATCATCTTTGAACTCTAATTGATAACCTTTTCCAAGTAACTGTCCAACACTAAGAAGGTTATGTTTCAAACCATCTACATAGAGAACATCATCAGTACTATTATTTCCATCCAAGGTGATGGCTCCTCTACCAACTATGGGTTTAGGAGTGTTATCTCCAAATCTAACCATGCCACCATTTTATTTGTCCAGATGAAAAAACCTACCTTTATCACCTATGATGTGATGTGAACAACCACTATCTATAATCCAGTCTATCCTTATATCATCTTTTGAAATCAATGCTAGCTCTTGATTCTCTTTCTTATCTTCATGATCTATTTTATTGTTCATTTTCTCTATGATAGCAATAAATCCAATTTCTTCTCCAGCTGAGTCATCATCTAAAACTCCATCTCCAGCATAGTAACATTTTTTGGAGAATTTAGGCTTGTAGTCATTTTTTAACTTTCTAGCTCTTAGAGGACATTTAGATGCAAAGTGACCAATTTTATTACATGAAAAGCATTTAAATGGAAATTGACCTTCATATTTTCCTTTTCCTTTCTTTTCTCTTTTGGAAATCATACCAATGAAATCATCTAGAGTTTTTTCTTCATCATCGTCATTAGAATTACCAGAAGTGATTACAGATTTCTTACCATGAACTGTTGCTTTGAGGGTTGTCTCACTTTTAGGTTTTGTCTTTGTTCTTGAAATCTCAAAAGCTGAGATTTTGTTGATCAAAGTCTCTCTCTTGAAATTTGATGTAAGCCGCATGGTCTCATCAAGGATGTTGATCTTGTTTTCATCTTTTGGAGTGAGACTAGTCATTAATTTTTCCATAGTGTCTTCCTCTGAGATCTCTCCACCATTGTTCTTGATTCCAGCAACTGCTTCATTAATCCTTTGATTGTAATCTTTGATATTTTCTTTAGGAAACATCTCTAATGCATTATATATTTTCTTCCATGTCTTTCTACACACATCCTTTTCTTGTTTGCCTCCTTCAAATATGTCTTCTAGGTACTTCCATAATTTGTGGGTTGTATCTACCTTCTTTATTTTTGAAAATTCACTATCAGAAAGGGCGTTGATAAGGGCTTCTTTGGATATTGCATTCTAATGAAATAATTCCTTTTTCTTATTAGTAGTATCATCCTTTTCAAGGTCTTCTAAAGTAGGAATCTTGATTGATTTGATAGTTACATCAAAAACTTCAAAAGCAATGCACTGCAAGTGAGTCACCATCTTGTTCTTCCAATCAAGATAATTCTCTATTAGAAATAGGGAATACTAAGAGGGGGGGTGAATAAGTATTCTAAAAACTTTATCTTTTTCCAAATTATGGATATAACATATTATCTTTACACATGCATAACATAAGAAGCTAAACAACATGCATAGCAATAAAACTAAAGAACTCATAACACATTATTTGTTCTCAAGGAAACCCTGGCCAAGGGAAAACCTCGGTGGGGATGGTACCCACAAAGATCCACTAATCAAAAGTATCCCATTAAGGATTTTGACCTTGTTAAGATTCTATTACATGCATATAGTGTCTCAATCCTGATTAAGGGACTATAGGTCTTGTTAGAAGCCTCAACGTTGTTAGGAGTTGGCAGTACAAAAAGTGATTACCAGATGAGCCCACTACCCAAACAAGTAATATACAATATTTATTGATTAAAAAAGTAGGTCAAGGTACATAACCTTATACTACTTGCATCAATATACTTTTTCTTCTCTTTCACTATCGCTATTACATACATTCGTTCCTTCATCATATTCTTCTTACAATTTACAATTACATTTATACAAGTTATTAAGATTATTAACTTTCCAGTCGGCTATCATATTACAAAATAAATTTATCCAAGGTTTAACATCTAGGATTTTTTCCCTTTATATTTTTAAGTCATTATTTTGATAAACAAAATAATCCCTTAACTCTTTACCAATTTTGTCTTCATGTTTTGTCCTGTCGACTTAACACAGTCTTTAGAAAAACTATCATAACTTCTTCCGTACATGTCGTACCAACTTGCACTCTGAGATGATTCTTCAATAGTCACCATAGAGTCTATGTTCAAGTGCGCAAGCATTGAACTTGCTCCAGTCGACATCACAAACAAAAGATGTCTTCAGGTTCACTCATAAAAACACACTATCTCATACTTAGACAATTTCACATTGCGCTCTGACATACTAGCTCTCTGACCTATGCGATCTTCATGTAGATCATATGTTTCCATAATGACAACATCTATGTAACCAACTCAGCCAAATTGCCAACAATCTCCCCCTTTTACATTGGTGGCAACATATGAGAAAATTGGCTAAGTCTTACAACTTCAAAATCTCAAAATTGTGGCCATAGTATAAAATATGTATACTATCCTTATAACTCCAAAAAAAAATCTTATCTCTAATACAGTACTCCCCCTAAGAGTATCAATCCTTATCATTTTCTTATCAATTTTCTGCTATATATCTCTCCCCCTTTGACAACAATGACAAAATAAAGGTAAGGAGGGTTACAAAACTCTATTCTCAAAAATTTATACCTTAATTCAATATTGCAAAGCCAGTAGGCTTGCAACACAATCTACAAAATCAATCTTTATAGCCTCTAAATCCTTCTCCCATGATTTCTTAATAGAATCTACCACACTGAGTAGTGCACATAATCCATAAGATGCTATCTCACATGCTTGGAGGTTCTCAAAGCTAAACTTTTGAAAAGATGTCTTAGCTGAAAGACATTCTTCCAATTGCCCTTCAATAATACTTAACTTCATAGAAGTGTGCTCTCTTAAAAGAGTGAATCTTTTCATTTTACTATCCTTTTCATCTTGCAAAATTATAATTTCATCATATTTCTTACAAATTTTCTTCTCAACATCATATACCTTTACATTGGGGCTTGAAAGAAAGTTTCATTCTGAATTTTTGCTTCCTTGATCTTCATCTTCTAATCTTCTTCTATTGTCAAGGTCTTTGATTTTGTACACTGGATGTACAAATATTTTCCTCTTTCCAAATTCTTTCTTAAGTCCTTTATACAGATATCAGGATTGTTGATATCATTTCTGATAGTTTGGCTAATGTTCAAAAGTGTTTTGGCTTCATAGGCTGCTTGAGCTTTCACTTTTGCTATATCAGTTAAATTTGTGAACTCACTGTCAAAAGTGTTCATCACTTTCTTTTCTTTCTCCAGAGGGTTAGCTTCTACAATTTTTGTAGTTACAACACCTTGTAACTTCTCAGTAATCTCCTTTAGACATCCTTCAAGACTTTTTACTTTCTTGTTCTTTCCAATGATTTTGTTCAAGGATGTGATCAATTCCATCTAATCATCATCATCTACTTCCTTTCCCAAATTTTCAATCATAGATCCAATCTGATTCTTCTTTCTAGTCTCAGGAGTAAGACTGATATCTTCTTTAGTGGAATTAGGTACTGGTTTTTCTGTCACTCTAGGTTCTACAACTATGGTCTCTATTTTCTCTTCTCCTTTGGTGGTCTCCTGCTCTTCAAAAGCTGAATTGTCAACAATGTTTTCCAGATTCTTGAATACATTATCATCAGTATCCAAGGTGATCTTAGTTCCTTCCACATTCATGACTTCATCTCCAATGTTTATGGCTGGTGGAGATGGAATGTCCTCTTATTCTATTTCACCTACTTTCTCTACTACAACTGATGGTTCTCTAGCATTTTCTGACATAACTTTGATGATTTCTTTCTTTGTTTCTACATTAACTTCTTCATATCTTCCTCCCATAATCTAAATGGTTCTCTTCTTGGTTATCAAATGGGTGCTTAAAGCTTTCATAATCTGACTAAAGTGTGCTTCATCTTTTATAACACAAAGCTTTCTTACAAGCTTTTCCCTAATAGATGTCTCTTCTTCTGATGCTCTCTTCTTCATATTCACAAGTTTATTGTACAAATCATTAGGTATCTTACCCTAAATTGTATCAAACTTCTTATTAGACAAAATCATATGCTTTACCACTGCATTTTCTAGATTCAATCTCTCTGCATAATCATAGAGATCATAATAATTGTTCATTCTTGTAAAGTCTCCATCTTTAATGATTTGCTCATTAAGCTTCTCAAGTCTAGGTTTCCAAGTTTTCTTCTTAATAGAAGTGACATCATCTTTGATTTCTATAATTTTCCTTGGAACTGGTTGCACTAATGTTTTCTACCTTTTACCTAGTTCAGTATCTCTCTCTTTTACTCTTTTTCTAGGTGTGGAGGAAGTGGATCTAGTGGATATCTTTGCTTCTTGATCCTTCTCAATTTCTTCCACTTTCACCTTAAGTTGTGTTTCTTCTTGTTGTGCTGCAATTGATGATAGGGGTGGAATAGACAAAACTTCTTTTTGTCCAATATCTCTGATTACTACTATTGTTTTCTTTGCTACCAAGAATTCATGCTCAGTCATCCCTGTATCTTTTAGGATTTTCTTGATAGTACTCTCAACTCTTTTCTTTGATTGCTTCTCTTCAAGTAAGGTCTTTGCGGAGTTGAAGTTCTCCTCAAAGGTTCCAAACCTATTATAGTTAGTGTCCAACTTGCACTTAAGTAACCTGCTCACATACTCTTCTGTCTCTACCTTAGATATCTCATAGCCAAGAGGATCTATGAACTCTATTCTAGGCTCTACTACTTCAATGTAGGTAAAGTCAGTATCAACCATGAAACATATCTCATTTTTATATTTCTCCATAAGAGACTGTGGGATCCTTGATCTGCTAGACACTATATCCTAAAATGTCTTGATCACCAATACTACACTCTCATTCACTTTATCAATAACATGCCTCATGTACACTAGGTTAATCCTTTCCATTGTAGTTTGGCCATCATTCCAATCATTTCCAATGGTGTAAGGAAATATTATCAATAGATGAAAAAACATATAGGTGATTAGGGATGAGAATCTAAATTGTGTATACTTAGTTTTCTTAATCTTTTCTAAATTCTCAAATAGTTGAATTCTCAGAATCTCACAAATATCAACTTGTACTTTATCAACACACATCAGATAAGCTACATGTATCATTCTAGCTACCATGTCATCCTCTCTTGAGTTTGCACAAAACTTAGTGGTTAGGATCTTACATAAATATCTGACATCATCTTGTTGAATCTTACTAATCACAATTCCTCTACCATTATAGGATGAATTTGTGTTGTCTATGACTATTTTCCTCAAGTTCTTCTCATTTAAAGGAATGGCTCCAGTTTTAGATAGTCTAGTAACTTCATGAATCAAATTATCTATGATATCTATCACTCTATCTTCTAACCAAAACTTTCCATTATGAATTCTACTTAGAATAATCTTAGTACATTTTTCATTATCAAATTCATACTATAATGCATACTTAATGATCTCATTATCTTTCAAATGTTCAAATCCTTCTTTCAATGTCATGTCCCGATTGTAGATCTTCTAATATTCCTTGGTGAGATCACTATCACTTATAGTCTTTGGTTTGCATCCAAGATAACTTCTAACATTCTCTAGATGTAAAACTCTATTTGGTACGGATGATAAAGCTAACCTAGGATCATCTTCCAAGAATTCTATTGGTTCCCCTTTCATCTTAGGCCTATTTATCTCTGACATTGTGAGTTAAAGAAACATCCATGATTTCCTCTAATTCCTTTACTAATTTAAAGACCTGTCAAGTAAAATACCTCGATTTCACAATTTAGGGCTTGCGTAGATTCAACACAAAATTCTTCTCCAAATCCTTGAAAAATGCTTCCAATCATTTCTCTTTGATCTCCTTAACACTTGAATTCACTTTGATGATCAAATAATACTGATCATGACCTTTTATTAATTCAATCTCACTTAGATCTGACATTGCATTCAATTCTTTTGCCGCTTCTTTCCAAAAAGCTATTTCTTCTAACGTGCAAAACTTAAAACTTCTTGTGATCTCGCAAAACATAATATTTTTCTTTGCACTCTTAACCATAGCATTGGAACATCATATACTACCTTGCATTAAATGAGAAAGATTCAATTCATCATATATCTACTTCTACACTAATCTAAGTTCCTATTCTACTGTAATTTTCATAAATTAGGTACTTTGAGATGGGTCAGGTAAAGATTCATTCTTACCTTTTAATACTTCACCTTCCTGATTACCTTCAATGTTGAATATGTCTCCTTGATCTGTGCTTTTGATAAACTTCACTTCATTTGAATTACTATAGCATCCTTTCTGACTATTACTTGCATCTTCATTTCTTCTTGCATGATTTCTAGGGTTAGGATTGGTATGAAAAACTCTATTGTTCATTTTGCAAAACCTTCCTGTGTGTCCAATCTTCTTGCATATCTAAAAAACTATTCCATTGCTCCCATATCTTGGTCCAGGATGATTGATCTATGATCTGCAATTTCTAGCAATGTGTCCAACCTTGTTGCATCTATAACATATTACTCTATTTCTTCCTTTCATATCTTCAGTAGGTTTCTTATCTGCATTGTTAGTATTCCTAAACATTCTACTACTATTATTATTCTCAATAAATTTAGGTTTCCTACATTCAATAGCTCTATGTCCAAAACCATGACAATTATAACAATAACCATTAAGAGGTTTGAATTGCTTACCTATGCAATCTCCCTTCATATGACCAATAGTGTTACAAGAAAAACATATACCTTTGAATTCTCTTTGCATACCTTTGGGTGATTCCTCTTACGTAGGTGATTCTTCTTCCTTAGGTGTATCTTTAGATTTTTTAATCTCATCAGACTTCTTCTCATCTATGCTTTCAGATATTTTCAGATCTGGTTCCTTACTTTCTTCATTTTCTTTAAAAGTGTTGAATCCAAGACCAGTCTTATCATAAAATGGTTTTTGATAAGATATTTGGTCATCAATCTTCTCACTATTTGAATATAGTCTTTCAAGTTGTTGCTTAGATTGAGTCAGTTCACCTTTCACAATTGCATTGTAGTTCTCAAGTTCAGCATACTGCAAATTGACTTTCTCAAATTCAGATGTTACTTTATCAAGTCTAGATTTTAGTCCTTCATTTTTCAGTCTTTAAACTTTCATTCTCAGATTTCAAATTTGCTTCATTCTTTCCATTTCCATCTTTTAAGCTAAGCTTTAGATTTTCTATCTTCAGTTCATGCTTAAGGATCTCATTTTCTTTTTCTAAATTGTCATCGCAATCTTCAATAAAAATTTTGGATTCCTTTTCAGATTTCAGATCTTCCAACTTGTTTTTCAGTTTCTCAATGAGGTTCTTTGCATCATCATATTTTATTTTTAGAATATCTCTTTCATCAGTAAGCATATCAATCTGTTCAAGAGCTTCTTCAAGATTATTCTATAGTTGATCCATATCCATAGAGATCTTACTTAAGCTACTAGGCTTTCCTTGAATGATTCTTTCCCGAGTAACTAAGCTATGATACCAATTCTTAGAAATAGGGGATACTAAGAGGGGGGGGTGAATCAGTATTCTACAAACTTTATCTTTTGCCCAATTATGGATATAACATATTATCTTTACACATGCATAACATAAGAAGCTAAACAACATGCATAGCAATAAAACTAAAGAACTCATAACACATTATTTATTCTCGAGGAAACCTTGGCCAAGGGAAAACCCAGGTGGGGATGGTACCCACAAAGATCCACTAATCAAAAGTATCATTTTAAGGATGTTGACCCTGTTAAGAGTCTATTACATGCATATAGTGTCTCAGTCCTGACTAAGGGACTATGGGCCTTGTTAGAAGCCTGAACCCTATTAGGAGTTGGCAGTACAAAAAGTGATTACCTGATGAGCCCACTGCCCAAAAAAGTAATGTACAATATTTATTGATTACAAAAGTAGGTCAAGGTACATAACCTTATACTACTTTCATCAATATCTTTTCGCTTCTCTTTCACTATTGCTATTACATACATTTGTTCCTTCATCATATTCTTCTTACAATTTACAATTACATTTATACAAGTTATTAAGATTAATAACTTTCTAGTCGACTATCATATTAAAAAATAACTTTATCCAAGGTTTAACATATAGGATTTCATCCCTTTATATTGTTAAGTCATTATTTTGATAAACAAAATAATCCCTTAACTCTTTACAAATTTTGTCTTCATATTCTATCCTGTCGGCTTAACAATGTCTTTAGAAAAACTATCATAACTTCTTCCGTACATGCCATACTAACTTGTGCTCTAAGATGAGTCCTCAATAGTCACCATAGAGTCTATGTTCAAGTGCACAAGTACTAAACTTACTCTAGTCAACATCACAAACAAAATCTATCTTTAGGTTCATTGGTAAAAACACACTGTCTCATACTTAGACAATTTCACATTGCGCTCTAACATACTAGCTCTCAGAACTGTGCGATCTTCATGTAGATCATATGTTTCCATAATGAAAACATCTATGTAACCAAATTAGCCAAATTTCCAACATTCTCTCCATCAAACTTAGGACCTTTTTTTCTAAAGAATTCCATCTGATCAACCTCAAGCTGTTAAACTTTCTCTCCAAGGCACTTGGCTCTGATACCAATTCTTAGGAATAGTCCCAAGTGATAACTAAGAGGGGGGTGGGGGGGGGGGTTGAATCAGTTATCTACAAGTTTCAATTATTTTTCCAATCAAGTGTACTTTAACATAAAGCATAAACACAATGAAAGAACACTTGAACACAACACCAATATTTTGGTTATGGGGAAACCCAAATAGGTAAAACCCTTGGTGGGAATTGACACCCACTAATATTCTGTACTAGTGTATTATGATCCTTGTTAGAAGATCCTTAAACCTATTAGGAGTTTCTTTAAAATATATTTAGTATAGTAGACCTCATCAAGGATCAGACCCTATTAGGATTCTTTTACAATAGTCCCTGTTAGGGGAGCAAACGCACTGTCTGAGATCTCACTACTCAAAGTGGCGAAGGCTACAACCTTTTGAATAATAGATACACATTATATTTGGATCTTGGTGAATTGCACTTAGACCGATTGTCTGGATCAGTTCCAATGTATAGCACAAATACTTCACTTGGTCACATAGACCTTCTTCTGATGGCTCAACACTTTGCACACTCTGTTCTGCTCTTCTTGATCAATAATGAACCACACTCAAGCAATCACAAATGACTACCTATAAATATCCTTCCTCTAAATGATATAATCAAGTCAGCTTGTTAGAACCACCTTGAAATCATATTAGAGAAGCCATTAAAAATTCCAATAATAAATCAGTCAGCTCTACTAAGTATGCAGCACATTCTAGGACCTGTCTAATAAGATAATTGTAGACGCACACTACATGATGTTGACTCTACCAAAACAACTGAATCTTTTTCCTCAAGCTGAATTACTTCATGCACTCTTAACAAAATATCACTAATTTTTCTCTAAGCTTAAATCCAAGGGCGCATACCCAAATGATAGGAACAAATTTAGAACCAATAAAATCTATGTCAGCTCTTCTAAATAAACACAGGAAACTATTACTAGCGAATAGCGACTGCATAGCTTCACTTATATAGATCATCAAACTCCGCATCCATGAATGTAACATTACTATCATGTCTTCAACATATATCCAAGCACGCAAGGATCCATGATAATTTTACGTACAACCATACACAGAACACTGCATGTTACTGTATCAGGAACACTGTTGACATAAGCTGCTATATAACTATCTGTACTAATAGTTAACCTCTACGCCCATGATATCATGCTAATATTATGTCCATGCTATATATACTAAAAGCTTACTCCATAAGACTTCCACACATGCTACTTTCCATATGTTGTCATCAATGACAAAGATACAGTCAGTACTGGCCTGCTAGCAAATCTCCAGCAAAGTCATCTTATCTGATCATCAATTCCAAGATATAGAAATGGTTTACAAATATATAATTCAGGATCTAAACCCATAAGAACATCCATTGATAAGTATATCATGACGTGAAGATGAACAAAGAAGTTAAAAAAAAATAAGAATATTGAACAATGTGTTAGTATGAATGTTGAATATGTCTTATGGGGGAGTATTCTAGCATTTAAGGAGCAGTTGCATGTTGCATTCATGATTGTGTTTGTCATTGATATCAACACATTGATTATACTGAAGTTTAGTAGAGTAGCAGACAGAGTTTGGATTAGCACACATGGTGTATTAAAAATGAGGTTATGTGGAGCTGATTACATGTTTTGTATTGTATATAATGGTTAAGAGTGCATACATAAATTCAAGTATTTGAGTTAGTTATGAGTAATCTAGTGGAAACTATATTCTGATAGTGTTCCTGAGAAGTGGTTTGTGATAATCAGATTATATCTACTAACATGGATAGAATCTAGTCAAGAAAAGTTATAAAGAGGTTGAAGACAATGCAGAGGTGACCTGGATGAGTCAACATAGTCAGAGGTTTCATGTGTGATGATTTATTAAGTTTGTGAGCTGACAGTTTTATGTGATTATGGAAATATTATGTAATGTGTAATGTTTTATATTTTGTAATTGGTTAAGCTTAATTGGCTGACTCAATTGTGAAATATTGTGCATGGTATAAATTAAGGATTATTTTCCTTGATTGAATATATAGTGAGTGATGCAAAGATGAATTAATGTGAATAAGTGATCTAAGGGATTGATGTATGATGCAAAGTGAGAAGATCTAGTATTGAGGTCTGGTGAAGCATTTGGTGTAGTTTTGGAATAGTCAGAAAGGAGAATAAAAGTTGCTGAGACCAATAATTCTTAGTATTATTATGTTCAGATTATACACATATCAGTTGGATAGTGTGTTCAGTGATCTTTCCCTTGAAGCTTTTGGGATAGTGGGTCCTTATCTCTTCCTTAACTCCTAGCAGAGTTAGAATCTTCTCATAGGGATTCAAAGTCTCCTAACAAGGACTGATATGTGTAGATACGGAAAATTGGACAAGTACTTTTCAAAATGCAATAAATCAATAAATGGCTCAAAAATCAATAAAATGCATTAAAATCATCTAAATGGATTAAAATCAATAAAATGGACATAATTAAATAAAGTTGAGCAAAAATCAATTAAAACAAAGGAATTATTAAATAATGATGTTAAATGATTAAATTGAAGCTTAAAAGGGACAAAAACAATATATAATTGATTTTAATCAATTAATTGTATAGTTGTTTAACCAAAAATCAAAATGAACCTATTACCCTTCCATGGCTAAATTTAATTAATTAATTGAATTAATATTCCTATTTTCTTTCAACAAAGTGATCAACCAATGAGAATTGAGAACAAAAGGACACAAATCACTCAAAACATTTAAATTGTCCAAAGATTTGAAACCATTTAAACGCTTGTCCCCTCATTTGTCCCCCCATTTATGGACAATGCAAAGTTTTTGACTCAACCAAGGGATAACCATGATTACATCACTCCACCCCCTAGCCTTGGACATTTACTATAAGTATGAGGCATTTTGGAGAGCATTTCCATCTTGGAATTTCATTTGCATAGCATTGTTACTATAGGCAATTGAGATCATTTCTAAGAACAATTTGAGCCATTTGAGCATTTTTAAGCATTTAGTATCATAATTTCATCATTCTTGAGATAGAATCATCTTAGAAGCATAGCATAAGCATTGTAGAAGCATCATTTCTCATTTTAGAGGTGTCACTAGTGAGGATTGTACCTGAGAGCTTCACTTACCACTTCTATCTAGAGATCCATGGGATAATATAGATTATAATTTCAATTCTAGCTAAATTTGCATTGTATTTGATTAGATTGATGTTAGTAGATCTTAATTTCATGCAGGTGATTAACTTCATCACACAATATGTACTGAATGTATTTCATAAGACTCATAATAGATTCCATCCTCTCACATGGAATTTTTATATTAGTACATCTTTTTATGGGTACCTATATCGTCTTAAAATGGAAGCACTTCCATGATAAGAGTGTTTAGCCCTCCGAGTAGGTGGTTTGGGGTCATGTTAAGCACCTTGATTAGGTCTTTGCATGTATTTGGATTTTCTCCCTGCTTTCTACTTCTTTCCTACACTTGATTTCTTCATTCTAGGTGAAATTAGGGTTAGGATCTTAAGGATTCTACTAAATTTCCCTCTTCCATGGCTCTATTTTCTAGGTAGGATTCAAAAATAGATCCTCCTAGCCTTCATCATAGTAATCATATGATTTTATGTCTATCCTTGACATCCTATCCTATTCTGGCATCAGTATTAGGTTTTTGGGCATCCCCGGGACCTCCTGACTTGGTTATGAGCCAATCTAGGACCAGGGTCAGATTTGAGGTCGAACCTGACTAGGTCAAGATCGAGCTCAAACCTGACTAGGTCAGGTCCAACCTTGATTTTGACCCCTTTCTCCAAATTTCCAATTTCCAAAATTTTTGGTCTTTAGGCCTTCGAGATATTTAGTTTCCTGCCACTGGGTTAATCATTTCAGGTTTCGGGATGGTAAATCCTTTAATTGCATTTAATCTAGGTATATTTTCTAAATGTTAGGACCTAATTGAGATTTAATTCTCCAAGGTGGCCCCTCTAGAGGATTGTGCCCTAGTTCACTATAAAAGGAGGCCTTCCTCTCTCATTTTTCATCATCAAGTTTGGCAATCAAGCATCTAGAGCTCTCAAGTGAATTCAAGCATTCAAGCAAGTTTTCAAGCATTCAAGTGTTCAAGCATTCATCCATCAAGGAGATCCATTGTTAGCTATTGAAGGATTCAATCTCTTTGGAGGCCCCCTTTGATGATCCATCCTTCTCCATTCATTCAAGCCTTCTCATATGAAAAGATCAAATCAAGATTGGTGTTGAAGATCAAATACCATTGATTGGAAACATCCTACATCCATTGAAGCATTCCTACTTGTGGATTTGAGGATTCAAATCCTCTACAAGAACTTCAACATTAGCGAGGTGATTTGTTTCTGTAGACATGTAAAATTGGACAAGTACTTTTCAAAATGCAATAAATCAATAAATGGCTCAAAAATCAATAAAATGCAATAAAATCATCAAAATGGATTAAAAATCAATAAAAGGGACATAATTAAATAAAGTTGAGAAAAATCAATTAAAACAAAAGAATTATTAAATAATGATGTTAAATGATTAAATTGAAGCTTAAAAGGGACAAAAATAATATATAATTGATTTTAATCAATTAATTGTATAGTTGTTTAATCAAAAATCAAAATGAACCTCTTACCCTTCCATGGCTAAATTTAATTAATTAATTAAATTAATAAATCCTATTTTCTTTCAACAAAGTGATCAATCAATGAGAATTGAGGACAAAAAGACATAAATCACTCAAGCATTTAAATTGTCCAAAGATTTGAAACCATTTAAAGGGTTGTCCCCTCATTTGTCCCCCCATTTATGGATGATGCAAAGTTTTTGACTCAACCAAGGGATAACCATGATTACTTCACTCCACCCCCTACCCTTGGGAAATTACTATAAGTATGAGGCATTTTGGAGAGCATTTCCATCTTGGAATTTCATTTGCATAGCATTGTTACTATAGGCAATTGAGCAAAATCAATTAAAACAAAGGAATTATTAAATAATGATGTTAAATGATTAAATCAAAGCTTAAAAGGGACAAAAACAATATATAATTGATTTTAATCAATTAATTGTATAGTTGTTTAATCAAAAATCAAAATGAACCTCTTACCCTTCCATGGCTAAATTTAATTAATTAATTGAATTAATAAATCCTATTTTCTTTCAACAAAGTGATCAATCAATGAGAATTAAGGATAAAAAGACATAAATCACTCAAGCATTTAAATTGTCCAAATATTTGAAACCATTTAAAGGGTTGTTCCCTCATTTGTCCCACCATTTATGGACAATGCAAAGTTTTTGACTCAACCAAGGGATAACCATGATTACTTCACTCCACCCCCTACCCTTGGGAAATTACTATAAATATGAGGCATTTTGGAGAGCATTTCCATCTTGGAATTTTATTTGCATAGCATTGTTACTATAGGCAATTGAGATCATTTCCAAGAGCAATTTGAACATTCTTATGCATTTAGTATCATAATTTCATCATTCTTGAGCTAGAATCATCATAGAAGCATAGCATAAGCATAGTAGCAGCATCATTTCTCATTTTAGAGGTGTCACTAGTGAGGATTGCAGCTGAGAGCTTCACTTACCACTTGTTTCTAGAGATCCAAGGGATATTATAGATCATAATTTCAATTCTAGTTAAATTTGCATTATATTTGATTAAATTGATGTTAGTAGATCTTAATTTCATGTAGGTGAGTAACTTCATCACAAAAATGGTGCCCACCATGGGGCTCTAAGCCTCACTTCATCATTTTCATCTTCATTTGCATGCTTGGATATTCTATTTTCCATGAATTGCTTGCAGGAAACTGGAAAAGTCACGCTTACAATCGGTTCTCTGTCACCTAAGAGCTCTGTATTAATGCCTACTAGCTGGAGACCTATGCTTCTGATGACAAAGCCTTCAGCCTTCATGGCTCACAGTCACACCTGTGACTCAGGGAGTATCACCTTGCTTTAATTTTCTATCACTTAAGTTGACGCTTTGCTTTGCATGTTATAGTTTTAGTCATGCTTTTGCAAGGAAATTTATCACTTAGTACAGTTAACATGTCTCTTAGCATTAAATATTTTGCACAATTTTAAGCTTTGTTCATGCCTCTGGATAAACTATTTACACCTGTGTAACTTTGAGTAAGGCTTGAGCCGCTGCAAAGTGACGCTTGCTATTATCAAAGTTACACTTGTAAGCAGTTTAGTCACGCCTATTAGCTGGATGATGTCACCTGGTGTCTACTGTCTATTTTGGTTTTTAAATTGATAAATCTCAATATCTAACTCTCTATTTATACTTTTTAATAGTAAATGAGTAGACATCCGAAAGTGAAAAAGCCAGAAACTAGGTTCAACCAAGAGGGAAAAGAGTTGGCTAAAAGGATTAAGAAGGAAAATCAAGAACATACCAAAGCTGTTCTTGAATCCATATTGGATGAAGACATTATGGTACATGAAAAATACATTGCTATGATTGAAGCTTACAAGCGTAAATTTGTTTTATTAAATTGGATTTTTTATCCTTAAGTTCAATTGTTAAAAATGCAAACAAAGTGCTCCAAAGTTTCATTTACTTAAAGTGTTTTGTTGTCAAATCCAATTTTGGTTTCCCCTCATTGTGAATTGGTTGTGTTGGACTAATTTTTTGGAGGAGGGAGCTAGAATGATTGCCACTAGGTGAGTGGAAATAAGATAAAAAAAACCAATAATTCAAAAATGCCCCTAGCCTTTTGCTAGCTACAAGGAAAGGTATTTTACATGATCAAGCTTGCATTCCCTTAAATTGTGGCATTTCATTTGAATCTAGCTTTAATAAGGAGGGAATTTAACCAAATATTTGAATTTTAAGAACCTCCTTTTCAAGAGGTTGAAAAAGAACAATAAATTACTTGAAGTGTTTGGGAAGAAAAGGGAAAGTTAGGGATATGCTCTTCACCTTTTAGGTGAACCAAATTCCCAAACACTTAACCTTGATTCCATTTCATTCCTTTCCATAAACATGTTATTTAAAGTAGAGATTTAGTGGGCTCCCCTCCCAAGGTTGCCTTAATGAGGCCAGTCAAAGGGACAACCCAAAGTGGGATACACTCACTTTTGCCATGGGAATCTGACCAACTATAAAATGAAACACATGTATCCTTGATGGGGTGCATGACAAATGGATTTTGATTTTTCAACCTTCCTCTAGTAGTCTTAATGGATTCAGAAAAATTGTACTTTGGTGCATGTGGGAAGCCTCCTTGGAGGATTGAGAGATTAAAGTCTATTTGAACAGAATATTTATTAAAACCTGGTAAAATAGCAAAGCCACCTTATAGAGCCATGTTTACAAGCCAAAATTGACTTTAGGTAGGCTATTTGGAATTCTTTATTGTGATATACTTGTGAAAAACATTAGAGAATATACACATTAGAGGGTTTTTAGGGACATGATGACAAAGTGATGTGTGTGTTGCGCTTGTTTTTCTATTTTCAAACAGATAAATTTCCAAAGAAAGATCTTACATATTTTAAAAATTCAAAATCTTATACCCTAGTCAGAGAAGTGCCACCTGTGCATGAAATACACTCACCTATCAGAGGTTCAGTCACACTTGTGACTTGTTTAAACATGTGTAGACATACTAAAGTCATGCTTAGAAAAATTTCAAACACGCCTGGAAAATTTGGAAACCCGCCTAGCATTAACAAAGTCTCACCTGGTAACCTACAGTGTATCGCTTAACAAGATACTAGTGCACGCCTATAGAAGTCTCAGTCACGCCTATGCTTGGTTCAGTGACACCCAAAAACCTAAAAGGGAAAACAAAGAGTACTTGCAGGGGGAGTCAAAAAATTTTAAGAACATATTTGAGTACCCTTTTCCATGTTCTTACTGCTCAGGCTTTCAATTTGGTCAAAAATCTTGTTCTACACATTTTTCAAAATTTTGCAAAGGATTAGACTCCGGGTAGTTTCTACTTTCATTCTTCAAGGTTCATGTCTGCATTTACGAGATCTTATTATATCAAGAAAACCTTGCAAGCTGACAGAATGTACTTAAGGCAAGAACTCCCTTACCGAGGAGAAGAATCTACCACTCCTAGAACACCACAAAAGTCACCCAAACAAGAAATAGAAGACAACATGATGTATTATGGTGGTTTGGGTGGCAAAGATAATAGTGGTATTGATCTTACTAACCAAGGTGATGCCAATAATGGAGGAAATGATATGAATAACCAGAGCAACACTACTAACCAAGGTAATACCAACAATGGAGGAGAAGATCAAAATGATCAAGGTATTGACCAAAATCACACTAGAACTCACACCGAAGCAACGACAGAAGATGCCATGGATGAAAAAGTTAGTGAGGCTATCCAATGTCCTTATTTATGAAAGCTCATGGAAAAGGCAATGGACAGGGATAGAGAAAAACACTTCATGGACTTACCACAAAAAGGTCTCAAACTACCCTGTGACTATGATGTCAACCAACTCAAAGCACCAGAAGTTGAGGAAAGTACCTTAGACATCATGAACAAGCAATTCAAGATGTTTCAAATGCAATTGGACAACATCAAGCAAAGCGGGGCTCCTAAGCCTTTTTCTATAGAAGCATTGTGTCTGTTCCCGTTTAATAAAAGCTTGGTTATGGTGCCATTCCCAATCAATGTTGTGTTCCCCAAGTATGACAAGTATGAAAGAATGATAGATCCCCAAGATCACTTATGAGAGTTTTGTACATTGATCTTAGAGTTCATGCATGATACAACATATTTAATGAGATTATTTCTGTGAAGCTTAGGAGGCATGGCTATGGAGTGGTTTTCTAAGTTACCCTCTGACATTAAGACCTTTGAAGAGCTAGCTTCAAAATTTGTGGCCCATTACTCATATAATATTAAACATGAGGTCATGATGATAACATTATGCAACACTAAACAAAAGGATGGAGACGCATTCCTCACTTTTCTACAAAGGTGGAGGACAATTTTTGCAAGATATCCTAGAAGTGTGCCTGAAAAAGAGAAGATGGATATCTTCATAAATAGTTTAAGAAATGAGTTGAACTATTGATTATGAATGCAATTTCCAAATACCTTTCAAGATCTAATTGAAAATGGAGTAACAACGGAGGAAGTGCTAGTCAAAAGTGGAGAACTCAAACTGTACAAAGATAACAAGAACAACTCCAATAATGGAAACAATGGCAACAATGGTAACAATGGCAACAATCAAAAGAATAATTGGTTCAATAGTAACAGCCGTTATAAGAACAACAATAAGGGAATTGTGAATGATGGAGTAGTTGAATCTAGCAACATGAAGGTGGTCCCCTTTGCTCTTACAAGGACACCTAATCAGGTGAATAATACCAATCAGCTTCCCAATGTGCCATCCAACAACAACCATACTAATAATGGAAATCAAGGAGATAATTCAAGGAGTACTAAATTTGATAAATATTTGAGGCCAACCCCTCAAAGGAACTTCACACCCTTGGGTGAACCCCTTGAAAAGGAATTAAAGACTCTCATGGCTAATAATATCATTACTTTACCCAGCATTCAGCCTTATGAGCCAAATAATAAGCCTAGTTGGTGGAGTGCCAATAGCCATTGTGAGTACCATAGAATTTGAGGGCACACAACAAATGAATGTCTGCAACTAAAGAATGTAGTGGAAGATTTAATCAATAATGGCATGATCACCATTGATGGACCTCAAAACAATGAAGATCATATAACATTCAAACAACCTTTCTACAAACATGATAAAGGGGAGTCATCTAATGGCAAGAAACAAAGTGCCAATAATCTTAACTTTGTGTGACCTTATGATAACATTGTGAATGCTATAATAATTAATGAGAAGCCATGAAAAGAGGCATCAAATGTCATTACAAGAGGGTAGAATTCTAGAATGACTCTACAAGGAGTTTCTCCTAAAGTCATTAGCACTCCACAGTCCAACATCGTGGTCAAGCAACCTTCTACAGTAGCAAAACCTTATAGCTTGGTTGATCAGTTGCAAAGAACTCCAGCGCAAATCTCTATCTTAGAATTGTTGAAGTTATCCCCAAATCATAAGGATATTTTGGAAAAAGCTCTAGTAGAGACAAATGTTCCTATTAACTTAGAAGAAGAAAAGTTCCAAAATATGGTAGGTCATCTTGTGGCACCTCATTGTATCTCATTTTCTGATCAAGATGACATGTCTATAACCCATCCTCAAAATCTACCATTGCATATAGAGGTCCTAATACAAAGGCATAGATTCAAAAGAGCCCTCATTAATGGAGGAGCTGGCCTTAATATTTGTACATTAAGTCTTGCAAAATCCTTATGGTTGTTCGAGTCTTGCATTGACCCTATGAAAAAAATCACTATCAAAGCTTATGATGAAGCTGAAAGTGCCTCTAAAGGCATGATTGTATTTCCCATACAAGTGGGACCTATCAAGAAGGACACCAATTGCCAAGTATTGGACATGAAGTTAACTTATAATATTTTGTTGGGGAGACCATGGATTCATGAGATGCAAGTAGTCCCATCTGCGTACCACCAATGCATCAAATTTCCATACATGGGTGAATAAATCATGGTGGGAGGGGACTCAAACCTGTTCCAATGTTGTAATGCACTCAAACCCATTCATGAGCTATTTATTCCACATAACTAGGAAGGAATCATTCAAAGAGCCACCATTGAAGATACCAAAATGGATGATTCAGTCATAACATTAAATGCTACTCAAAATCATCCTCAAGCTAGCTCAACGACATCAACTAAGGGAAAGGAAAAGATGAGCTATGAGGGTCCAATTATTAATGAGGGTTCATATCAAACTCCTACATTAGAGATAGTGCCCTATAAACCTACTAGAGAAGAAAAAGATGAAGCTAAAAAGGAAAATTATAAGAAAATGGATAAGATGATGGAGGCATTTGACAAACAGTGCAAAATTAGTTCAAAGGAGTAGGGGAATACTCTGTTTCCCTATTTGACATGCCCACATCTCCAAGGACACATGGAAAACCATCAAAAGGATATTTGCCTCACAAGTACAACTCTTACTTCATAAGAGAAAGTGATAAAGTAGCATTTGACAAAGAAGAAAATGAAGTACTTCAATGGCTCTATCACGAGGAATAAGATACCTCAAACACTCCCATGGAATGAATTTAGCATGTTAATCTATGAACTGAGCAATATGGGAAAGGTTTTGAGATTATGAAAAAGATGGGATACAAGGGAAGAGGACCCTTAGGCCAAAGGAATAGAGGGTTACTAGAATCCATTGAACCTACTTGGAGGGCAAAACAAGAAAAATCTGGAGTAGGATACCAATACAAAGGTGAAAGTTCCAGCCCAATGCAAGATTTTTATCCTCAAATAAATGCCTTAGAATCCGATGAAGATAGTGATGACTCTTGAGATTATGAATGAGATACCCTATCAGATGAATCATGTCAAGATAAGGAGGTGATTGCAATACATACTTATGCAAAAATCCCAAGGCAAGAAATTCAAATTAATGAAGAACCTAATATCCAAGTTATTAACATAGGGCATGCACCTACCAATCAAGAATGGATAGAGACATTTTGGATGCCCTCAGAGGAGGGAGATTCAAACATTAGGTTTAATCCTCTTGTGGCTTTTCCCACGTTGTTTCCCATAGAAGTTGAAGAGGACTCAAGTGAAGGGGATTTTGACCCTTCTTCCCTAGACCATCTCGAGGAAGCTCACATCATAGATCTAAATGATACAATGTATGAACCCTAAAATGAAGTCATGTCCATAAACCCTATTGATGACATTTTACCCAATGAATCCTTACTTTTGATACATCTGGATCTCATTGATTGGGACCAAACTGAGCCAAATGACTTACTTTACTTTCCAAATGACCAAGCAGCAAACCAATACCTTAATGTGGTTGAACCCTCTTTCATCAACAAATTTGATACAGACATGATGAGCACAACAGGGGTCCATTCTCTTAGTCAAAAAAAAAAATGAAAAAAATAAGAAAAAGAAAAGTTTTAGTGTTGAAAATTATTATGTGGCACCACTAGAACCAAAAAAAATGAAAATAAAAGAGGTTTCCTTTGGTGAAAACCCAACCGTGGCACCAAAGGAAGAGAGATTGGATACCTTGCCTGAACATGAGGAAAAAAGGTCACCTATTCTTATAGAACCAATAGAAAAAGTTAACATTGGGATGGAAGTAGATCCAAAGTTCATACACTTGGCTGCATCACTCACACCTCTAGAAAGAGAGGACTTCATAAAAATTTTCAAAGAGCAACAAATAAACTTTGCATGGTCATATGCTGACATGCTCGGCTTAGATCTTGACTTTATAATGCATCATCTGAATGTTAGACCAGGGGTTAAGCCTGTTAGTCCATTTTTTGGTTCATGCAAAATTCCCAGGAAAATGGCCTTTTCCCTGCAAGCTTTGTTAAGTTGTCCTACTCAAGCTGTAGTCATAGTTTTATCTTGCAAAGAAAATCCATAATGTTTCATGGTGTGTGCCCTTAGCCCTATGTGCTTCATGTTGTCACCTTGCTCCAGTTTAGATCGAATCTCCTAAATCACAAACCTAGGGAGTTATTAAAGTTTTAAGGTCTGCAAGAAACAATTTCAAGAATCTGCCACAGTGTCAAAAACCCACAGTGTTTTTGAAAATCCATGATGTTTTCGGTCTATGTGAAAAACTTCATTGTTTTTGACCTTGTGCTTCCTATTTTTGCATGCTTTTCTTTTGGCATCAAAAAATCTATGTGTTTTCAGTCTTTCACTGCGTCAAAAACTTTGTGTTTTTTTGACCTCGATCTTAACTGGGCAAGTGCGATCGTTGGTGGGTCCCAGTTCTTCCCATTGCTCGGTGTGGTTAAAGGTCAGACAAGATTAGTGGTTGTCATATGTTCACATGGTAAAGATGCATGATGTTTATCCTTCACACTTTTGCGACAGCCGTTCAATTTTCTTGTATGGGCATGAAGTGGGTTCAGGTCAGCAGGCTCTTCTTGATTGGTTGTCGCATGGCCGCATGTCAGACTTTTCTGACATGCGATCATGTGACCGCTTACCACCTATCCATGTGGGTCCCAGTTCTTAGTGATGTTCAGCTGCCTGGCGGTTAAGTTTTTTTTTTCATGATTTGGCGACTCGTGATTATCTCTTGGTCGCTATTTCTTGGCAGTTAGGCCCTTAACATCTAGTGAGCTGGCTGGCAATTTACTTTGCCTTAGTCACGCAATCACGTAATGGTGGGCCCGGGTCCTCATGCTTTTAAAGGTAAAGCTTCTTGGCTGTGGTCCTAGAGGTAGTTATGTGGTGGCCTATGGTTGGCTGTCGCATGGTCGCATGTTAGAGATTTCTGACATGTGATCATGTGACCGGTTGACACCTGTCCCTTTGGTGTTGGAGTACTATGGTCCCACTGTCTGACTTAGAGGCTGAGGTGGCAGTCTTGTTGCCTTTTTACATGATCGCAAGGGCCATCTTTCAACCGTGCAATCATGCGATAAGGGTGCCACATTGTGTTGGGGCTTGATGGCAGGTGGTGATGTGCTAAGTTCTAGTTGGTTGCCGGTGTACTGAGGTGGCAAGGGGTTTGTCGTGGGACCTGTCTGCTCGGTGGTGATGATGTGCTCGATTCTCATTGGTTAGTGTGGTGACTTGGTAGTTTGTTAGTGGGGCTTGTGTTTGTAGTGCCCAAGTGTGTTTGACATTTGGTGGTGAATGCTGGTGATTAGTCGCATGTTCACATAGCCTTTTTCAAGGCTATGTGATCATGCAACTGACACTTTGTGTCAACCCTATGCGGCGGTGGTTATGCAGTGGTTAAGAGTTGAAGTGTGTCACATGTTCGCATGGCCCTTTTCTTGGCTATGCGATCATGTGACAACTATTTGGATATCACCATTGCGGAGTCAGGGCAGGTCCATGGTGCCAGTGTTGCCGAGTTCTTCAATTTTTCTTGGTTGTTGACTGCTGACTGGACCAATGACTTTTCAAAGGGGCCCGCAACTATTGTGAGATTAAATGCAGATCGCCCAATTTTCTAGGAAAGGATTGAATCTATGACTACATTTTAAACTCTTGGGGTGACCGTTGGGATTTAATTTCAAATTCTATAGAGGGTTTGCAATGACAGAGGTACCAAAAATTCAATTTTTGAGCAGCCAGAGTGGGTAGAATGGATTGTCAAATGCTACGGAGTGGTCCAGGCTACCATGATAGTTGTAGAGGAGTGTCTTGCCGTAGGGGAGTAAATGAAATAGTACCCTAAAATGTGTTATAGAGGTCAAATGTGGTTGGATTTCTTAGGGTTTGATGATAATTTGGTACTTGGACTAGTAAATCTAGTTGGCTGTTGAAATGGATTGTTTGAGCTTCCATGTTGCGGCTTGATCCCTGTCTTGTTTGAGTTAACTCCTCAATGGGGTTAGGTGGATTTGAATTTTGAGTTTGAAATGATCATTGTGCTTGGATTGTAACCTTGGTGTAAAGGGATTTTTGTGATCATTTTTGAATTATTGGGAGTTAGGTTTCCAAACTTTTCTGGTTGTGAGTCTTCTGCCTAGTCTGAATTGTAATAACCTGTTTTGGTATATTTTGACAATAGAAAGAAAATTGTAGGTCTAAGCTATAGTTTGCAAGCATGGTTCCTTTGGATTGATTGTATACACTTGAGGATTCTTCATACTTAATATAGGCACATGAATCTTGTCTCTCCTTTGTGTCAACATAGATAAATTTTGAACTTTCTAGTTCATTGCATAACCATTTTATGTATATGCCTTCATTCTTGAGTTCTAATCTAGGATTAGATGAAATGATGCTCGAGATGGGACATAGATTTATCTTTTGTCTATATAAGGATACTCTGTAAGTAGTAAAGGAGATTGTAAATGTGTTTATGGCTTTGAATCTCAGATATATTCTGGTGTGTGTGTGTAGTCTATCTAAGAAAGCTTGCCCAATGGATGAGGCACTGGCCTAGATAAGTATTTCCTTGTTGACATGTCCTGATCGAGGTTGTTATGATTCAAAATTATAAATTAAGAACCATTCCTAAGTTTTCAATATTTGGTTGTGTGAGGTTCTACCCCATAGTAATGGAGAGTCAATGAATGTGTGGTTATCATTTAGTACTTTCTTACTATCCTTTCATCTATTATTCAAACCTAGTCTTTGGTGTGTGAAGTATAATTTATACTGGGTTAGGTACACCCACCTTGGTTTTGCAGAGCCAGAAGTAGAAGAGGGCAGTTTTGTCCCTATAGTTGGTCCAGTTACCCTAAGACCTCATAACATTTTGGAGTTAACCATTCCTAAAATCCATTTGAGGGTATATTGGTAGCCTAAAGAGCATAAGCATCATTTTGAAAACCAACAAGATGGTGACTCTGCTAGGGAAGTGTTATACATGTTCATCCTAACCAGTAGGTCATCATTAGAAGAAATAGGGTTGTTCTTGTCCCTTGTCTCTCTAACTCATTTGAGTATTTCTAGAGTGAAGAAACTATATTGTGATATTCTTAATACACTTGGGTGGTGACTCAAACATCTCTAAAGTAGTGCTAGTCAGTATTTATTTTGCAAGATGAGTTATAGAGGTACAAGGTCTTGGAGAAAGGAGCATCCTCAAGATATAATGGAAGAAGGCATTCCAGGCACTTCTAGGCCTAGTCAGACAAGGGGAGGAAAGAAGAGAAGAGGTGTTTCTCATATTTGGAGAAACAAGAAAGATACCAAACAAGAAACCCAAGCTAGGACTAGTCAAGAAGAAAATAATTTAGAATATGAAGAGGCTGTTGATTTGGGATTGAATCAATATGAGGATGAAACTCAAGTGGGAGATGATGACTCTAAGACCACTCTCCTTGAATTAGAAGAGATCTTTGAGGAGGTCTATGAACTAGAAAGAAGAGTTCAAGAATAGCTTTCCATTAGGCAGCAAAGAGAAAAGGACAAAGAAGATAAAGTAAGACAAGCCATGATAAGGGCTGATCAGCTAAAGAGGCAGTTACTGGATTTGGAGGCAATTAATCTTGTCCCAGAGCCTGAAAGAGTAGATGAACAACCTATTGTTCAAAAAATATGTGAAGAAACTAGACCAAGAGATAAAGGCAAACAAAAGGCTATTGGGATTCAAATCAGTGAACAAGTTATTGTGGATAGGACATTAGATCAAGAATTGAGATTAGATTCAGATTTGGAGATAGCTAGAAGGAAGAAAGAAATATTGGATAAAGAACTAGAGAAAGTAGAGTTGGAGGCTTCTGCTGCAGAAATCAGAAAAAAGATTGATTTTATCAAGCATACTTCAGGACCTTCAAATGTTGCTGCTTCCTTTTTAGGACAAGGTGGAACTCATGGTAACAATGCTACTCAAGCAAATGGTGTACCGGGTGCTGCTAGAGTTCTTGATGGTTCAAACACAAGGACATCTACATCTCAAGGAATGGATCCATTGCATGGAGCTCCTATTCATGAAAGGTAAAAACAACTTGTCTTCTTTGGTATTCTTGGTTACCCCAATGCAATCCCTGATAAAATTAGAAAGAAGCTTCCTAAATTTACTGGAAATAATGTCATCACATGTGAAGAACATCTAAAAAATTTCATAGATGTAATAGATGATTATAATATAGAACCTGATGATGTTATAATGAAGCTATTTGTACAATCCCTGATTGAGGATGCTAGGGATTGGTTTAGAGGGTTACCCCATGCTAGTATAGGGTCATGGAATGAATTCAAGAATTGTTTCAAGGAACACTATGGAGATAAAACAAATGAGGGTTTTATCTTGAATGAATTCAATAACATAAAGAAGAATTAGAATGAAGAGGTCCTTGAATTTAATATAAGATTCCAAAAGGCTATGTGTTGGTGTTCTTTTTCCCCAAAGGTCAGCTTGGCATTAGGATTGATAGGGCTAGTGTCACATTCACTCAACACTCCAAATCTGACAGGAAAAAGGGCCAACTAACAAGGATCAAAGAGAGATCCTTCTACACTTTGAGCTCCACATCACTCAGGTGGGTATAACTCATCTGCACACACATATTAACTTGTGTCACACTACAGGCCTACAAGTAACTAACTATGGAATGATTCTCAAACTCTTATAGGTATCCTGTACCTCAAATGAAACCAATATCTCATGCAATAGCCCTACTTGCATGGAGTGAGTATGAAAACCAGAGACCTACACTAACAACATGAAAGGGAAAGGGTGGGAATGAATGGAAATGATTTGAAAGGATTGAAAGGACCCTTGAGATGCCCTAAGTCTTTGATAGACCAGTGCCTTATCCAATGGGCCATAGAGTCAAATACCCTACTGCAAAAGAAAGCTATGAAATAAGAACACAATATGCTCAATGTGTTGATGTCTGACATCAATCACACACCATGATCAAACCTCAACTTAACACTCACCTATGCATTCAAGCATGCTATTATCCATCAAATGATTTTAACCCTCCCCTTAGAAGAGACCTATGAATCAAAGAATACATTAACCAGCATCCACTGGAAGACAAGCATGACCTATCCTTGATATTTTAGCTCATACATACATGAATACTAACCCTGAACTAGTTATCTCTATGAAGACAACTCCACCCATAAGCTCTTAGACAATGCAAGGTAGAAAAACTAGACATCCTTGATGCATGACTAATGAGTTTAGAATTCAAATGGAGATAGCTTGACAATAGTAAGAATATATTAACTTCTCACACATAAGACAAATCACTTACAATATGCATTATGTTCTCAGAACTAGCAAGGAAAGAAGAACATTCTATATGCAGAGAGAAGGAGAAATCTATAGGACAGAACCTTTCACTGGAACCAATTCTCCTCTAAAATTTGCAGAAGAAGGAACCCTTACAAAATTGAACAACTTGCAATTTATACCACTGGTTACCTTGGAATCCCAAACAGTAGGATGCAACAAGCTAAGGGTAACCAGGGTTAAGACTTCAACCACCCAACCAATCAAATCAGAATTCAAAACAATTTACCACAATTCGGAGGGAAAAACACTGAACCCTGCAAGCAATTAACACTTGATCTTCAATCATGAAAGAATCTCTGAAAGGCACCGAAGATCAATAAAAAATCTACAAAATTCAAATTGGAAGTGACCCTGCAACTACTTTTGGTGCATTTCATTCACTCCCCTATGGCAAGACACTCTTCTTCCGCAATCATCTCACACCTTGGAGCACACTGGAAATAGTAAATCAATCGCTTCTCACCAAACAGGGTCATTTCTGCATTGAATTCCATAAAAATGGTACCCTCTGTCACTGGAAACTCTCAAAAATTCAAACTCAAACTATAATGGTCACCATGCAATTCATAGGCTTTACGCTCTTTAACTATTTTCCCCCTAGAAGCACAATCGCATGGTCAAAAACTCAACTACCACAGGAAAGTGGGCTTCACCTTATGCTTGGTCACATGATCGCAAGGCACCAAAATAACCCTTGCAATCATGCAACTGGGGTCTCCTAACCACAGCCAACAGTCACAAACCCTGCAGAAAAAGTCCTTGGCAATGTTACCACCACAACCCCACAACCGTGACAACTGATGGTCAGTCATATGATCGCATAGCCTGGGGACGGGCTATGCAAACATGCGACAACCTGCAACCTGAAACTACTAGCACAACTGCCGCCACTAAGGGTTATCACAAAACATCAGTCACATGATTGTATAGCCTTGAAAAAGGCTATGCGAACATGCGACTAACCATTAGCACTCACCGCTGAATGTCAAACACGCTCGGGCACTCCAAACATAGGTCCCACCGCAAACCCCCTGCCACCGGGCACACCGGCAACCAATCAGAACTTAGCATGTCACCACCATGGACTCCATACTACCACCTACCACCGGGCCCCAGGGACACATATTGACCGGTTGCATGATCGCATAGCCAAAAATTGGGCTATGCGATCATGCGACAACCAACCAAAGGCCGCCACATGACCACCTCTGACAACGGGCCCACTGCAAACAAACCAGTTGGCACCCAATCAGATAGTGGGCACATGATCGCATGGGGTGAGAAAATTCCATGTGATCACATGCCAACCATAGATCTTCAATCTCTGACACCGAGCAATGAAAAGAACTGGGACCCACAAACCAACTGCCAAGCATTCAGTGACTACGTGACTAACTGCCTGCCAAGTCATTGGATGCTAGCTGTTAACCACCAAGAATGAAGAGATTACATGACTAAAGAGAAATGGACCACCTGCCAGGTCACTAAATGTTAAGGGATTAACTGCTAGAAACCAGTAACCAGGAGATAACTGCAAGTCACCAAGTCATGGAATGAAAACATAACTGCCAGTCAGCCAAACAATAGGAAGAATTGGGACCCATGCGGACAGGTGGCAAGCGGTCACATGATCACATGTCAGAAAAGTTTGACATGTAGCTATGCGACAACCAATTAGTGAAGATCCCTGAGAACCTAGGCCCACCATCCATCGCACTTGCGCAGTTAGGGAACACCAGCAAACAGGAAACTATGAGGTCAAAAACACATAAGGTTTTTAGCACAGTAAAAGACCGAAAACACACAAGGTTTCCATGCAGACCAAAAAGTAAGCGCACCAAAGCTGGAAGACACAAGGTCAAAAACACATGAAGGTTTTCACACAGACCAAAAACATCATGGATTTTCAGAAACACTGTGGGTTTTTGACACTATGGCAAATTCTAAAAATATTTTCCTGCAGACCTTAGAATTTGAATAACTTTCAGGATTTTGCAATTCAGCACGTGCAATTTGGATAGGATCAAGGTGACAATATGAAGAACACAGGGCTAAGGGCACTTCAAGAAAACATTTGTAGGGAAGAGGCCATTTTCATAATATTTTTGCAATGACTGGAAAATGGACTAACACTATGCATAGGCTCTTGCAGGTTATCAAACTAGATGATAGGGTATGTCTTGTGACATACTTGAATGCCTTTGATGCAAAAATGGGATACCTCTTGAGGGAAAAGAACCCTAGAAATCTTGGGGAAGCTTACAAATTGGCCATCAACATAGAGAGCAATAGAAGAATATCAGGAAAGATAGGAAGAAGAGATGATTGCAGGCCTCAAATGCAGAGTAAGAAAGAAATGGGAAGGTCTGCTGACTTTAAACCCAAAGAGGATGACAATCTAAAACAAATTTTAA
Source organism: Chamaecyparis obtusa (assembly GCA_027943335.1). Classification (NCBI taxonomy): domain Eukaryota; kingdom Viridiplantae; phylum Streptophyta; class Pinopsida; order Cupressales; family Cupressaceae; genus Chamaecyparis; species Chamaecyparis obtusa. The sequence goes on from BSBK01006215.1 coordinate 2,255,346, forward strand.
AGGCTTTGGAAGGTTTAAAGCCTGGTGAAAAGAGAAACAATAGGGCTGTGACTATGGAGAGGTTAGCTCCAAACAATTTTAGCAGACAGCCAAGAATGCAAAATTACCCTTACAACACTTAGTGGAAAGATGGAAAGCCCATTTTCCCAACCAAGCAAGAAAGGCCTGATGGAAGGATACCTGATCCCTTGCATAGAAATTTAGTAAATATGACTGAAGATATCCCATGGTGTGCTGCTTGTTAGTCTCCTCATGACCCTGAGCATTGTGTCATTGCTTTAAACTTACAAGAGAATCAAGAACAAGAGGAGCAATATGACAAGAGTGGGTGTGGGATGACTTCCTCACATGCATGGGATGAGACTGATTCTGATGAAGAGGATGAAGAGTTTGATGATGTTGGATGTAGTAAAGTGAGAGGTGAGGAGCAAGTTTCTTTAAGAAGACCCTCAGATGAAGAAATTGCTCAAATCACTACAGACATGGTTACTCAAGCTAGAAGCAATTATAACTTGAAGAATAGGATAGTTGGAAATGCAACTAGTAATCCAGGTAGTATGTTTATCAAGGAGACAAAAAATGGTACACAACAGCATGGAGAAAAGGGCAGGGGTGCCGATGATACTAACCAAGTGAAGGTAAAAAGAAAAGTTGTACATGTTGTAGCACCTAAGAATAAAGCAAAGACAACAGAGGTAGTTGTTCCCATTCCTCAAAAGGGAGAGGAATCTCCTCTCAAAGACAAATCTAGTTTCACAAAGGATAAAGTTGTCACTGTCTTTGAAGAAGACATAAACAACCAAATGTATGTTCCAATTCATATGTCCAAATTGCTTTCATAGATCACTGTCAAGGTTCCACTTTTGGAAATGATGAGAATAGAAGAACATAAGGTCAAGGCCTTGAATTGGGTAAATGGTGTTTCTTCTGCAGGAATCCAAGAGGTGAATAGAAATGACAAACATATGGCTTCCTTGGAAGAAACACCTGATAGTAAGAGTGAAGAAATTGTTTCTAAGATTCCTCAAATATTCTTGGATACAAATATTGTAAATAATGCATCAGGGACAGTTGATCCTTTCTTTTTGTCCTTGTGATTGGTGGTAAAATATTAAAGAATTGCATGATCGATTATGGAGCATCAAACACTGTCATGCCTGCAGAGATCATGAAATCATTAGGACTAAAGGTTGATACACCTCACGGGAGATGCCAAGCTATGGACTCAAGAGAAGTGCTAGTTATTGGTACCATTAAGGCTTTGCCTTATAAATTAGCTGCATTTCCTAACAAACAATTGACTATGAGTGTTCTTGTAGTTGACATTCCTCCTCAATATGGAATGTTGTCATCTACAAAGTGGAGTGCCTCCATGGGAGGAAGTATTCAATGTGAATTGTCCTTTGCCACTTTTGACATTGAAGGAGAGAGTGTGAAGGTGTCAAGGGAAGCCAGTACCCTACATATGATTGAGAAAAATGAAAAGGATAGCATGAATTGTTTTTTTGACACTGACATTGGCTCATTCCAAGTCTAGAGGAATGAGATGCAGGAGAAGGTCAGGCCTATCCTTTTGGTCGATGATGAGAGTAACATGGAAAAAGATAGTGTCTTGTGGACATTATATTTTGATGGAGCAAGTTCTAGAGAAGATGCTAGAGTAGGAGTGTTATTGGTGTCCCCAAGTGGTAAGACTTTTAAGTTTTCTTTCACTCTCTTGTTTCCTTGCACAAACAATGTTGTTGAATATGAAGCCCTACTGATTGGTTTGAGAAAAGCATCAAAACATGGGATCAAACATCTTAGGGTGATTGGTGATTTTGATTTAATAGTTTCTCAGATTAGATCAAAGTATGCATCTAAGAATCAAAGGTTGAAACAATATAGAAATGCTATATGGGATGAAATTGAGGGTTTCAGTGCCTTTGGTATTGATTGGGTGGATATAAGCAAAAATAGGATGGAAAATTTACTAGCAAACATAGCCTTAAGGCCAAAGGATGTTACCTTTGCAAGGATATCTAGAATTAAGTGTACGTCCAAGCCTTCTATCTCAGATAATGTTGAGAATTGGCAAGTATTTTATGATGATCAAGATATTTTGAGATTCTTGCAGTGTGAATCTCATTTTGATGGTCAGGAAATGGATTTTAGCACCTATGTTGACATCAGAGATGGAAAAGAAAGTGTTCTTGGGAAGGAAGTTTTGCAACTAAAGTCAAATAGGATCCCTAGGGGATTGGTTTCCCTTGAAAGGACATTTGATGATAAGGAGAGGGCTTGTGTTGCTAGAATTGTTGATAAGAAAAATGATTTGGAGGAAGTGAATCTAGGAACAAGCCAAGAACCAAAAAATATTTACATAGGTAAATGCTTATCTCAAAGAACTAGAAGAAATTTGATTGATCTTCTCAAAAAATTTAGACATGTTTTTGCATGGTCTTATGATGATTTGAAGGCATATAGAGAAGATCTCTTTCAAAATGAGATACCATTAAAGGAAGGAACTAAACCTTTTAGGTAGAAATTAAGGCCTGTGAACCCTACTTTGGCACCAAAAATGCAAGATGAACTTAAAAAGATGATGGATGCTGGCATTATCAAGCATGTCAGACATTCTACTTGGGTGTCAAATTTGGTTCCAGTCAGAAAAAAGAATGGTGACATTAGGTTATGTGTTGATTTTAGGAATTTGAATGTCAATTCTTTAAAGGATAATTATGGTCTGCCTAACATGGAAAATATGCTGCAAAGGGTTACTGGATCAGAGTTAATGTCCATGATGGATGGCTTCTCTAGATATAATCAGGTCATGGTCAATGAGTTAGAACAATTTAAGATTGCATTCACTACCCCTTGGGGAACATATGTTTATGTCAGAATGCCATTTGGTCTAACAAATGCAAGAGCTACTTTCTAGAGAGCTATGGACATGGCCTTTGCTTATTTCATAAATAAGTTTTTAGTGGTATATCAGGATGATCTCATGGCATATTCAGAGAAGGAGGATTAGCATTGTGAACATCTTGAAAAGATCTTTATCAAAGCTCTAGAGTATGGAATCTCTTTAAATCCAAAGAAGTGTTCTTTTGGTGTTGTGGAAGGCAAGCTCTTAGGACACATTATGTCCAAGGATGGAGTAAGAATTGATCCTGAAAGGGTTATAGCAATAGACAAGCTCTCACCACCAAGGAATGTTAAAGGAGTATAGTCTTTCTTTGGGCAAGTGAATTTTCTAAGAAGATTTGTTACAAATTTTGTAGAAATTTGTATTCCTACCTCTAGGATGTTGAAAAAAGATGCAAAGATAGAGTGGAATGAAGAAGCAGATAAATCTTTTAGAAGTATCAAAAAGGCCATTAAAGATGCCCCTATTTTGAGGACCCCTGATTATGGTAAGCCCATGTAGATTTTCTCTTTTGCTTCTTATCATACTGTTGCAGAAGTTTTATTGCAAAAGAACTCAGATGGATATGAGCAACCCATATCATTTTTTAGCAAGTCTTTACATGCAACAGAATTGAAATATGATATCACTAAGAAATAGGTTTATGCCCTAGTCAAAGTAGTCAAGGCTTTTAGGTGTTATCTTGTGGGAGCTAGGGTGGTTGCTTATGTTCCTAGTGCTTCCATTAAGGATATTTTGGTGCAACAAGAGGTATCAGGAAAAAGATGTAGATGGCTCAACAGGATCCAAGAATTTAATATTGATATCTAGATTACAAAATTGGTGAGAGGCCTAGGTCTTGCAAAGTTGATGGCACAAAGTAATCTAGTTGCAAATCATGTGAACATGTTAGAGGAGGAAGAGAGGCCATATATCTATGATATGGATTATTGTGATTGGTATAAATATATTATCAACTACTTGCAGAGGTTGGTCCTTCCCCCTGACATGAATGAGAATAAGAGGAGGACTGTCAAGTTACAGTTAGCAAGGTATGCCATTATACATGGTGAGTTGTGGTGGAGAAGCAGTGAAGGAGTATTGCTAAAGTGTGTTGATCATGAAAGATCTAAGACTCTGCTAGAGGAAATGCATCAAGTTGTATGTTGAGGACACTATATGGCAAAGACCATAGCCCACAAGATCCTTAGATCTGGATTTTGGTGGCCTACAATTTTTAAAGATACACATCAGTTTGTGAGGAAGCGTGATGCATGCCAGAGATTTGCAGGAAGGATGAAATTCAATGGGAATTTTCCACTCAGACCTGTTTCAGTTCAGGCTCCTTTCCAAAAGTGGGGTATTGATTTCATTGGTGAGATTCCAAACAAGTCTAGTGGTGGACATTCATACATACTAGTGGCAATAGACTATTTTACCAAGTGGGTTGAAGCTATCCCTACTAGGAGGGCTACTAGTAAAGTGGTAACTAATTTTATAATGCAGAATATCCTCACTAGATTTGGTTGCCCAGAGACAATTGTGGTTGATAATGCAATGTGCTTTAGATCACATGAGTTTGGTGATTTTTGTCAGCAATATGGGATACACATTTCATTTTCTTCCCCATATCATCCACAAGGAAATGGCCAGGCTGAATCCAATAATAAAAGCCTTATTAAGATTCTCAGGAGGGTGTTGGATAGAAATAAGAAAGCTTGGGACTCAAAGTTATGGAGGGCATTGTGGGCTAACAGAGTAACTATAAAGAAAGCCATAGGTTGTGCCCCTTTTGACCTAGTTTATGGAATAAGTGCTAGATTACCTCAGAACAATTTGTTGCAAATGTATAGGTTCATCCAAGCATATGATGAAGATTTGAATGATGAGATGAGAATGAGAATGGATGAATTGATCCAGTTAGAGGAAGTAAGGAGGGATGCACATGAGAGAAATGAGACATTGCAAAGGCAGTGTAAAAATTTGTTTGATAAGAGGACAACTTAAAGAAGTTTTGAAATTGATGATTTGGTCCTGATGTGGAATGCAAGGTTGGAAGATAAGGGAAGGCATGGAAATTTTGATCCTATTTGGTTGGGCCCTTATCTTATTGAGGGCAAGTGGGGAATAGATTCATATATCTTGAAGGATTTAATTGGTGGTACTTTGGAATTGCCTGTTCATGGACAATTCTTAAAGTTTTACTTCTCTTGAAGTATCTCTTCCATGAACAGTAGTTTAGGTTCCCTTGTTTTTGTCTACTTTATGTTTTTGAGTTAGATTTTTTGAGTTGGTCTACTCTCCCAGTGAATTTGAATCATTTCCATGCCTGCAAGAGACATGCATCCCCTAGTATGAGACACTATTAGTCCATTTTCTGGTTCATGCAAAAATCTCAAGAAAATGGCCTTTTCCCTGCAAACTTTGTTAAGTTGTCCTGCTCGACCTGCAGTCATAGTTTTATCTTGCAAAGAAAATCCATAATGTTTCATGGTGTGTGCCCTTAGCCCTGTGTGCTTCATGTTGTCACCTTGCTCTAGTTTAGATCACATCTCCTAAATCGCAAACCTAGGGAGTTATTAAAGTTTTAAGGTCTCTAGGAAACAATTTCAAGAATCTGCCACAGTGTCGAAAACCCATAAAATCCATGATGTTTTCAGTCTGTGTGAAAACCTTCATTTTTTTTGACCTTGTGCTTCCTATTTTTGCACACTTGTCTTCTGGCATCGAAAACTCTATGTTTTCAGTCTTTCGCTGCATCAAAAACTTTGTGTGTTTTTAACCTCGGTCTTAATTGGGCAAGTGCGATCATTGGTGGGTCCTAGTTCTTCCCATTGCCCAGTGTGGTTAAAGGTTGGACAAGATCGGTGGTTGTCATATGTTCACATGGTAAAGATGCACAATGTTTATCCTTCACACTTTTGCGATAGCCATTCGATTTTCTTGTATGGGCGTGAAGTGAGTTCAGGTCTGCAGGCTCTTCTTGATTGGTTGTCACATGGCCACATGTTAGAATTTTTTGACATGCGATCATGCAACCACTTGCCACCTATCCATGTGGGTCTCAGTTCTTAGTGATGTTTAATTTCCTAGCGGTTAAGTTTTTCTTTCCACGATCTGGCGACTTGCGGTTATCTCTTGGTCGCTATTTCTTGGTGGTTAGGCCCTTAACATCTGGTGACCTAGCTAGCGGTTTACTTTGCCTTAGTCACACAATCGCGTAATGGTGGGCCTGGGTCTTCATGATTTTAAAGGTAAAGCTTCTTTGGCTATGGTCCCGGAGGTGGTTATGTGGCAGCCTGTGGTTGGCTATCGCATGATCACATGTCAGAGATTTTTGACATGCGATCATGCGACTGGTTGACACCTATCCCTTTGGTGTTGGAGTGTTATGGTTCTACCATTTGACTTTGAGGCTGAGGTGGCAGTCTTGTTGCCTTGTCCCGTGATCGCAAGGGCCATCATTCAGCCATGTGATCATGTGACAAGGGTGCCATGTTGTGTTGGGGCCCGATGGTAGGTGGTGACATGCTAAGTTCTGGTTGGTTGCTGGTGTACCGAGGTGGCAAGGGCTTTGTGGTGGGACCTGTCTACTCGGTGGTGATGATGTGCTTGATTCTCATTGGTCAGCGTGGTGACTTGGTAGTTTGTCGATGGGGCCCATGTTTGTAGTGCCCGAGCATGTTTGACATATGGTGGTGAATGCTAGCGGTTAGTCACATGTTCGCATAGCCTTTTTCAAGGCTATGCGATAATGCAACTAACATTTTGTGTCAACCCTATGTGGCGGCAGTTATATGGTGGTCAAGAGTTGAAGTGTGTCGCATGTTCGCATGGCCCTTTTCCTAGCTATGTGATTATGCGACAACTATTTGGATATCACCATTATGGAGTTAGGGCAGGTCCACGGTGCCAGTGTTTTTGAGTTGTTTGATTTTGCTTGGTTGTTGACTACTGACTGGACTGATGACTTTTCAAAGGGGCCCGCAACTGTTGTGAGATTAAATGCAGATCACCTGATTTTTTGGGAAAGGATTGAATCTACAACCGCATTTTAAACTCTTAGGGTGACTATTGGGATTTAATTTCAAATTTTGCAGAGGGTTTGCAATGATAGAGGTACCAAAAATTCAATTTTTGAGTAGCCAAAGTGGGTAGAATGGATTGTCAAACGCTGCGGAGTGGTCCAGGCTGCCATGATAGTTGTAGAGGAATGTCCTGTTGTAGGGGAGTAAATGAAATAGTACCCTAAAATGTGTTGTAGAGATCAAATGTGGCTGGATTTCTTAGGGTTTGATGATAATTTGGTACTTGGACCAGTACATCTAGTTGGCTATTGAAATGGACTATTTGAGCTTGCATGTTGTGGCTTGATCCCTGTCTTGTTTATGTTAACTCCTCAGTGGGGTTAGGTGGATTTGAATTTTGAGTTTGAAATGATCATTGTGCTTGGATTGTAACCCTGGTATAAAGGGATTTTTGTGATCATTTTTTGAATTATTGGGAGTTAGGTTTCCAAACTTTTTTGGTTGTGAGTCTTCTGCCCAGTCTAAATTGTAATGACCTATTTTGGTATATTTTGACAATAGAAAGAAAATTGCAGGTCTAAGCTATAGTTTGCAAGCATGGTTCCTTTGGATTGATTGTATACACTTGAGGATTCTTCATACTTAATACAGGCACATGATTCTTGTCTCTCCTTTGTGTCAACATAGATAAATTTTGAATTTCTAGTTCATTGCATAACCATTTTATGTATATGCCTTCATTCTTGAGTTCTAATCTAGGATTAGATGAAATGATGCTCGAGATGGGACATAGATTTATCTTTTGTCTATATAATGATACTTTGTAAGTAGTAAAGGAGATTGTAAATGTGTTTATGGCTTTGAATCTCAGATATATTCTGGTGTATGTGTGTAGTCTGTCTAAGAAACTTTGCCCAATGGATGAGGCACTAGCCTAGATAAGTATTTCCTTGTTGACATGTCTTGATCGAGGTTGTTATGATTCAAACTTATAAATTAAGAACCATTCTTAAATTTTCAATATTTGGTTGTGTGAGGTTCTACCCCATAGTAATGGAGAGTTAATGAATGTGTGGTTATCATTTAGTACTTTCTTACTATCCTTTCATCTGTTATTCAAACCTAGTCTTTGGTGTGTGAAGTATAATTTATATTGGGTTAGGTGCACCCACCTTGGTTTTGCAGAGCTAGAAGTAGAAGAGGGTAGTCTTGTCTCTATAGTTGGTCCAGTTACCCTAAGACTGTGTTTGTGAAAATTGTACCTGATCTGCAGACACAACACTTCAGTAAAATATTAGAGGTTAGCTATAATCAAAATCATCCAAAATTGAAATCTACTCTAACCAAGTGATTTACTGCCTTCTAGTAGGTGTGAGATTAATGTTCTTAGATTGCTATCGAGATCAGTGACCTAGATGACACCTAAATGAAGGATTTGGATGCAAAAATAATCTAGATATGAATTGAATGCAATTAATCTATTTTTTTTTATATTTTCTATGCAATAATAATGAAAAACTGATATGAATCTATGCTAATATGAAAATTGATATGCAATGCTAATCTACAAATGGTATGATATGAGAATGAAAATTCTAACAATAATATGAAAGCTATGAATTTGAAATTGATCTCACAAAGCTTCGAATCCTCAAATTTATCTTTCAAGCTCCAATTGTGCAAATTCTCCAAATCTGATATGCTATGATTCCTGTAGAGTAATTTTGTAATTTTTGAGATGAATTATGAAGAGCTAAAGCCTTGGTTTTATAGAAATCTAGGGCTTTGGAGGTGCATGAGAAAAAGCCATAAATCACTCAAATAACTCAGCTTGATTTTTGAGTTATTTTTCAATAACAGATAATTAAGTCACAAAAATCATGCAAAAGCACAGTTCAACTCGAATTAGAACTTTAGATCAATTTTAAAACTCAAAAAGATGTTGAGTTTCAAAAAGCTAACAACTTGCATTGATTTTTCAATTTGAGTTTAACTGGTCCTTGAATGTGCACATGGATAATTATGATTTAATAAATAAATAAAGTGATTTATTCTCAACTTAACTGCTTTTTGAAATAAAATAATTAATTTATAGGTTAATTAACTATTTTATCAAACTTTTATTAAAAATTATATTATTAAATAATGACTACTTGCTTTAATCAATTAAATAAGAATTTAATCAATTATTCATAGGATATTGGATTTATTGTCAAAATTAAATAATACAATTAATAATAGATAGAATTAAATTTAATTACACATTTAAGTGGAAAGATATTAAATCTAATTAATTAAATATGAAAATATTCAATTAATCAAACTTAGGATAAATGTGATTTATCGCCAAATAATCATTAAATTAAAGATAATTAAGATAATTAGGAATATTGCTAGGAATATTCCCCAATGCAGAATTTAAGATAATCAATTAGGATTCGATGATGTTTAGATGTACCTTAGATTAGGACTTTGATGTCGATTTCATTCAAATTGTTGATATAGGAGATTAATGAACTTATAGGCCATTTTTGGGGTATTACATTTTGCCCCTCTTTGAATTACTGTGCGAAGCGCAGTAGTTCAAAGATAGTCTGTGTTTGATAAAGATATGAAACTGATGTTTGAAATTGATAATTGATATGAGACAGAAGTTGATTGATATTGATTTGATATGGAGATAATAGGTCTTGAATGACCAAAGATAATGTTCACTATAGCAGCATTGAACCGATGATTGCGAAAGAGTGTCAAAATGCCTGATTCCAAACCTTAGGATTGCAAAGAAGTGAGTGACCGATTCTAGACTCGATTGTTTTAGCAGAACTAGCAGGTATAACATCTGAATCCTTCAGTTGCCGAAGAACCAAGGAAAGAACACTATGATCTGATGGTTGCAAAACTGATACAGTTTACAAGATTAGGAGAATACCAGATTGATATGGATCTTGATGAATCTGATATGCCCCAAGTGATGATAGATTTGCCCCAAGTGATGAGGACTTTTTTGATGAATCAGTAACTAGACATGGTTGTTGTCTTGATTACTGAGGAAGATATGATTTCCATAAAGATATGATTTCAAATTTGATTACATACTTTGAATGATATGTAATACCATGCCCCCTTCGGGATTAAAATTGAAATCTAACAAGAAAATTTAGCGTTGATAGTTTAGAAGCATGTTAATTGATTTGAGAAGTGGTTAAACATGTCTGGGAATGTATTTTGCATCGTTTAGAGGTCCAGACAACCAAGTTTGACTAGGTGAAACTATGAGTTGACCATAGTTGACCAAGTTAAAATTTTGATAGTTTGATGTAAGATAATCAATTAAGTTGAATACTAGATTTCTATGATGATTGAAGGTCGATTATGCAAGTAGTTAATAATATGAATGATTTTTTATTTTAATTTTGATCCCAAAAAGGGATTCTACTTGCTATTTCATTGGAGGAACCTTCGTGTGAGATTCAACTCTTGTTAGACTTGAAGATGCGATTTGAAGAATCATTTAAGCATTGAAGTTCATTGAATCATTATGAGATCATGAAAACATGCAAAATGCAAAGAGACATGCAAAATGAAATGCAACCTAAGACCTAGGACCTACTCACTGATCATATGTCGATTTGTTATCATCATTGAACTTTTAGGTAACTGGATAAATCAATACAATGCCCACTAGCTATGAAACCATGGACATATGAATATCAATTTGTAACACTCAAGAACTAATACAACACCCAATGGTCAACAACCATGGATATATGAATATTGATTTTATTTTCAAAATGTCAGATTAGATATAAGCACCAAGGCACAAGCGCCGATATGACCTGAATATCATGTCCATTTTGATATAGCAATTTGTAGAAGCATAAAAACATAAATGTCGTGATGACCTAAATACACCTTGCATTACAAACACATCAAACAGCTAAGAGATTATTCTAAATCCAATGTGAATTACCCGTAGTGACCCTTTATCATTCACATCCTTAGGTAAGATCATGTTTCATAGTAGGAGAAAGAACTCACTCAAAAAGATAATAGTTAGATCAAACTTCCTTGAATTTTTTGGGTATTAATGGTCGAGGTACGCATGGCCATCCAATTCAAGATAGAGACTCTTACAGTTGGACACCATTTCAATCTAGAATTTTCAAAGTTGTTAGATTTTCACATACAAGTAGAAAACAAAGAAAAGATTATGCCCCTAGTCATCACTCTCTAAATCCTATAAAGGACATCATCGAAGAGTTCGAAGGGACACAATGTGCACAAATCTCAATGTGAATTAGTAAGCATACAAGGAGATAAAAGCATGTAAAAAAAATGCATAGATTGTTTTCAGTTTTCAGTTTGATGTTTGATTGTGTTGTAGATGCAAAACCCTTTCTGGAGACAAGACTGACTGACTGACTCACACGAAGCTTCAAAGGACTCTGAGTGGATATGATATGTCTAACATACACTAGAGACCATAGGATATGACATTGATTGCCCCCAAGTTTTAAGTATTGATAGGATACAGATGCTTGAGCTAAGTGGTGGACAAACCGACTTATTGAAAACTGGAAATGCAAAACAAACCGGGAGATATGTACAAACTAAAGCAAGACTAAAATCTGGGAAAGACCAAGATTGCACTGATAGATGGAGCATTTTGAAACAAGTGGTGCCCGTTTGCTAGGTTTTCACCATCTTGGTAGAGATTCTATTTTTTCTACCAAGGCACCTGTTTCCAGGTTTTCACCAAGGCACTTTTTTCTTTTTTTTATAATTTTTTTGAATTTTTGATATTTTTTTTATTTTTTTGTGAATCATCAAGGTGCCTATTGCTAGGTTTTCACCAAGATGTTCATTTTTTTAGGACTTTTTCTGATTTTTAAGATTTTTTTTAGGATATTTTACCATAGACTGAATGCCTTAGGCATAGAATTTCTTCAGATGGAGAATGTTGATTGGTTCTCAGAGCTGTTCTCCTTTAGTTGTTGAGATTTGATAGGTACCAAAGCCAAAAGTAGCAGTGATTACAAAGGGACCCAGCCAATTGGGTTTGAACTTCCCCTTGCGTTCTCAATGTGATTGATTTTGAGGATTCTCTCTCAAAACTAGATCGCCAACCTGAAATTCTCTGTGTCTAACTTTCTTGTTGTAGCCTCTAGACATTCTCTTTTGATATACTCTAAGATGATCATATGCTACTTGTCTGCACTCATCTAGTAGTTCAAGTTCTTGCAACCTAGACACTCTGTAGTCATCATCAGTTACTAGACCATGCATTCTAATTCTTAGTGATGGGATTTCAACCTCAATAGGCAGTACCGCTTCAGACCCATAAACTAAAGCAAAAGGAGTAGCCCTAGTGGGAGTTCTAATACTTGATCTAATACTTGTTTTGATACTGATTCTGATACTTGTTATGATACTGGTTTTGATACTTTTTTTGATAGTGGTTCTGATACTAGTTCTGACACTGGTTCTGATACTTGTTTTGATACTGGTTCTGATACTAGTTCTGATACTGGTTCTGATAGTGGTTCTGACACTGGTTTTGACACTAGTTCTGATACTTGTTTTGATACTGGTTTTGATACTTGGTATACTTGATAACATCTTTTTCCATTGCAAACTCCCAAGCAAGATCATATCGTGCAGTCCCAATGTCTAGAAAGGTGGAGAACAAGAGGGATTGGCAAGCTGGTGGATGAGATGGAAGACAAGAGAATGAAGGAGAATGAAGGGAAGAAATCCTCAAGGGAAAACTCCTCAAGAATACCCAAGCTAGGGAAAATTATCATGTAAAGCACATTTGGACAAGCAATGAAAGGCTAGCATAGGATAAGTCACAAAAGTGTAATGCCAAAGAAGGATAAGATGCAATCCAAAAGAGTAGACATGTCAAGAGGCTTCATAGCACCATGTTTTACTCTCTCTTCTATTAGATCAAGACCAAAGGGGAAAAGGATAGTGATAGGTGAAAATGAATGGAGGAAGATGGATATGAAGGCTAAAAAGGAAGGGAATGAAAGTAAGATCACTGTAAAATAACTCACAAGATAGCCAAATGTTCGTGTATAGATCAACATTGTCAAGATCAAAGAGAGAAGATGAAATGAATGAAATATGTAGAAGAACTATGCATGATGCCTGATTGCCAAGTTTTCATCATGGTACTTATCCAAGGTGCCACAAGAGAGTGGTTTTCACCATAGGATGAATTTATTTCTCTTTACTTTTGCTACCAAGGCACCTATTTCCAGATTTTCACCAAGGCACATTTTCAATTTTTATTTTTTTTTCATTTCTCTTTTATTTCAATTTTTGGAAAAAAGCAAGCTTTTTAGATAGTGCTCCTTGAAAGGATAAACCATGATATGCCAAGGAATCAAAATGATATGCTCAAAGATGCTGATAGGGAAAGGGAGATGGAAGAGAAAAATGGAGGATAAGGTTTTATGTAAAGCGAGTGAGGTTGAAAGATAGGAGGAATAGGCAAATGAGGAAAAATGATAGAAGGTAGAAGGATAATGCATGGAAGGATTGTGAAAGGGTAGGTGGAAAGGAAGGCAAGATCAACATCAACACATACCTTGAAGGGTGGTGAGAGGATGGAGGAAATGTGAATGAAGGAATACGTGAAGGAACATGGCGAATGGATAGCAAAGGTCATGGTTTAGGCGCATGGAATGAAAGAATATTTTTGGAGGGAGATGAAGTGGAAGCCTTTGGAAGCTTGAATGTCAATTTCACATTTTGCTCAACACCAGACTCTTTCAAGAGAGACTTTGGAATCCATATAGCCATAGGCTTTTTATTTCCTTTTGATGATCTAGAGAGAATATCTTCAATGATGGATTTTGGAACCCATACTTGTCTTGTAGTTTTTTTCTTAGATATCTCTTTTGACTTTATGCCTCCATGTCAATTAGAGGAGACATGGTGATCTTTTTTTTTTTATAGATTCTTGTATTGCTTCTTTTCTTTGTATTGAACATTCAAGTTACTTCCAAAAGATTTGGGACTTGTGGAAGAAGAAGGATATGATTGGTTTAGATGGGTGGGTGGATGAAAAGGATTTAAGGGTATGCATCTATGTTGATCTTGAGGAAAGATAGGAGATGGAGGGATGTAAGGACCCAAAATGGATGGAAAATTAATAGAGTTAGGAGGGGAAAGTGAAGGAACATAAGGACCCAAGATGGAAGGAAGATGTGAAACCCTTTGTAATGGTGGAATAGGTCCAAGGATGGAAGTGGAAGATACAAAAGGATAATCAATAAGTTTATCAACATCTATATGACAACCAAGGACATCAGCATCTTTAGAGTGAGCTTTAGAATTTTTAATAGAATCATGGACATCTTGAATATGAGCACCTTCTTTGATAGGATTGTTCAAAGCTTGCAAAGACTTAGGAAGAGTAGAAAGTGAAAATGAACATGGATTGGTAGAATAAGATGGAAGACTTTGATCTTGACAAGGATCTTTGGATAGCATAAGTGCATAATTTTTTTCTTGATTTTCAATAGGCTTAACATCAGAAATAACAACACCATTTTTACCAACCTTAATGGAAGTATCATCTTTGGAAAGTGCAAGTGTAGTAAGGTTATTTTGATTGTCAATAAGCTCAACAGTGTAAGTAGTAGCTTGATCTTGCTTAGGAGAAGACTTAAGACATGGTGGAATACATGAGAAAGGGTGTACAAGATCAAAAAGACCATGAAGCAGATAAGAGACATCATGAAAGGGATTGGATGACATCGAGGGTTCTTGATCTTGATCTTTCTTTATGTTATTTTCTTCATCATTTTTAGAGTCCTCTTGACATGGAGCCAGTTCTAAGGACAAGGAAGCATGTTGGGATTGTATGGATGACTTTGGAAAAGATTGTGGAGAACTAGCTGAAGTAGGCATCATAGCATATAAAGGCTTAGGCTCTTTAGGTTTAGCATTATTGAAAGTATTTGCAACCAAGTGAAGGTTAGCTTGAGTTTCTTTAAGAGGTAGCCCTAGAGGATAACTATAGGGAACCGCATGAAAAGTATCAGGGCTTGTGTCGAATGAAGGTTCTGTGAAAGATTTGAAAGACTCGGAAGTTTTAGGAAATGTTCAGGTATTGGAGGAAGTAGGGGATGGAAGGGAACCATCACAAGACAAAGGTCCAACATTAAAATGATCTTGCTTGAGATTGTAATCTTTATTTTCAGCCTGAGATTTCTTAGAGGAGAGATCCTTGTAGTATGCATGTTTCAAATCAACACGGTACATTTTATATTTCTCAATAGAAGTAGATGTATCATCTAGATATTGTCCACAAAAGCCATCAAAGTCTCTTTCAAAATCAGAATCATAGGGATCACCATCATGATCTATCCAATGTGATGGCCCATTTGTAGTAAGTAGGAACACACAATGAGGAGCACTCTTAGGAACAGACGTGTCATAGGTATCATTACATTGTCTATCATCATAGTCATCATAGTCTCCAAAGCTAGATGTGTCACTCTTTGTGGAAGAGGTATCATAGGGATTGTCACATTGCTCACATTTTGTCTGAGGGCATGGTAACATGTACAAGTTTTTATCAAATGGAAAAGAGTATAGAGATTCCATGGAGAACTTTTTGGGTTCCTTTTCTTTCTCAAGTTTGTCAAGCTGGACTTGCATAGCATGTATCTGCTTCATCATAGTTGTGATCATAATTTCTTCCTCATGTGTATTGATTCTCAATAGCTATTGCTCTATTCTAGACACAGTGATTTATTCAAAAGATTCTGGAATTAGGCTGAAAAAGTTGGGTATCTGGCAATTTTGACAATTTTTTGACAACTTTTCAAAATTTTCCCAAATGACACTCTACAGACTCATATGACAATGGGTGTGCTATGAAACGACAATTGAAAAGCTTGTACGATAGTTGCAAAACTCACACGATAGTTGCTAGTAGGATTTGACTTTTTGAATTTCCTGGCATAAAAACTTGTACAACACTGGATAGTTCACCATACGACAGTTGGGCAATACTAAAATGATACTTTGAGAAAACTCGTATGGCTTTCTGACCTCCTGAGATGACTTTTGACTCCAGAAAAGGATTTTACTTCAGATTTTACAAATTTTGAGTTTTCAAATTCGGATTGTTTGCAAATTTCAATGTCCAGATTTGAGGATTGTAACAAATTTGTTCATTTTTAATAGCCAAGTAGATTAAAAAACACATAGAATAGAAAACAAGTGATTTCAAGCATGTCTGAAAACAATGAACAAGGGAAAAAGAAACCTTGTGCATGAACAATCAAGTGACTTATTCATTCTAATCCTCAGAAGTGCTAATTGTGTATGTTCCAAAAATGTTTTGCAATAACGCACATATACCCTATAAAATGAAAATTTGGCCTCGCTAGGGTTTTTAGTAATGGTTTGACTCTGCAACTTTTATGATCCAAAGGGGTGAACTCCAATCCTAGCGCACCAGGGTTTTGACACAGTCTGAGAACTTAATCTTCAGGAGCTGCTAGGGAGATCTGACAACCTAACATTGAACCATACCTATGGAGATTTCTTCCACAAGGACATTTATATAGTGGCTATCACTACCATGATGAAAATGGCTATTACCACTTGAGGTTCCATCAACATAGTTTTCCCTATGAAGGGATTGTCTGCTATGATTAACCCTCTCTAAAGGTGACTCACAGTATGATACCACAAGGGGACTTGTTTCTAGATCTAAGGTTTTGATGCCTCTTCACTTTTAACCAAAATAAAGCAAACAGATTAATCCGACACACTAAGACAAAGTTTGTCTCACCAAGGTCTATGATATCAACCCCACATGATCTATCAACCTCTTTAGAGAGACAATGTATCAATCAATAAGGGAAGATGCACAAACCAATTTTGATTCACCAAAGCTCGTGATGTCAACCCCACGTGATCTATCAACCTCTCTTGGGAGAGAATGTATCGATCAATAAGAGAAGACGCACTAACCAAGTTGAATGTGAAACGCACTAAGTATCCTCCCTACCTACAAGGATTCTGTCATCAAGAAGGATTTCACTAGGAATCCAATATCTCAAGAATCACAAATAGTGTTCATAGGGCCTAATTACTATGTGAGCATAGATGTATGTTTCCAAAAGCAAATCTACCAAAAGTACCCAAAAAGTAGAAAGAGGAACACTTAACGCTTAAAGAGAATATGAGATGAGTCCACAAGGTGGAACACTTAACACCTCACACAAGCTGAAAATGAGTCCCCAACTTAGAAAACAAGTGAGT
This sequence comes from Chamaecyparis obtusa, assembly GCA_027943335.1. Taxonomy (NCBI): domain Eukaryota; kingdom Viridiplantae; phylum Streptophyta; class Pinopsida; order Cupressales; family Cupressaceae; genus Chamaecyparis; species Chamaecyparis obtusa. The sequence goes on from BSBK01006215.1 coordinate 2,272,557, forward strand.
TCCTAAAAGCACAAATGGGTTGCCAAGTGGAACAATTAATGCTTCTCTCCTGTAGACCCCTCCCCTTTATGGCGCTAAGATTGCAACCACGGGGTGGAATGAGGGGCCAGTGGATTAGTGAGTCCAATAACCTAAGATAGCAATCAAGATCAATCACAAGTATCTAAGACTACTTAATGAATCCTTAAGGGGTCACAACCTAGTATCAATTATGCAAGTGTGTAGAAATAGACAAAAGCATGAAAAGATGCACACAAGCCAGACACATAAGAGATTTATTTTAAGTTCAAATAGAAATTTTATTAGATGAAGGAGAATACCTAGGATCCTTCCAACATGCTTAGTAGATTTTATCTGATTTTTAGCAATTCTTGTTGAGCTTTTCCATGGAAGCAAGTGACGAACTCTCCAACAAGCAAACAAGCAAACAAGATATGCAAAATATATTCAACTTATGAAAACCACAGGGTTAGCTCTAAAAATTAAATATTATCAGAAATAATAACTAGCAATTAACCCAAATGACAACTCATATCATTCATTGAACCATGTAAAAAAAATAAGTGCATACCCATCACAAAACTTTATTTTTTTTGTTGCATTTGACCTAGTCAACAAGATCTAATTTTTTTGATATGATTTTGGCCACAAAAATAGAAATTCAGAACAAAGACCCCTCCTAAAAAATAGAGATCTTTCCAAAAATACAAAAATTTTAGAAAAATCTCTTCATTTGTGCCCTAGAGATCTATTTTATCAAAATAGACCAGTTTTTGTAAATTAACTATTTGAGCTATTATGTTGTGTCCAAATTTAAAATACAAAGAATGGACCCCCTATAGAATTTAAAGATATTTCTAAAAATATAAAAATTTCCAAAAAATATATTGATTTGCATCAAATATTAATTTTTTTTGGAATTTAAAAAAAAATTATTAAAAATTCAAAACATCTCAAAAATTTTTAAATTTTTTACTATAGCTTCTCTGATATGTGTCCAACTTGAAAAAAGAATTTTAGAGAAAAAATCCAAGCCATTTGAGAGATAAAATTAAATCTTTGAAACTTTAAGTTTTTAGCTCCCCAAAAAAATCAAAACTAGCATGTAAAGGTGGGTTGCCACACAGTGGGCACCAGAAATGTGTGTATGAAAATTTTACCTGATTTGTAGACACAACACTTCAATAAAACATTAGAGGTTAGCTATAATCAAAATCATGCAAAATTGAAATCTAATCTAACCAAGTGATTTACTGCCTTCTAGTAGGAGCGAGATTAATGTTCTCAGATTGATATCGAGATCAGTGACCTAGACGACACCTAAACGAAGGATTTGGATGCAAAAATGATCTAGATATGAATTGAATGTAATTAATCTATTTTTTTTGATATTTTCTATGCAATAATAATGAAAAACTGATATGAATCTATGCTAATATGAAAATTGATATGCAATGCTAATCTAGAAATGGTATGATATGAGAATGAAAATTCTAACAATAATATGAAAGCTATGAATTTGAAATTGATCTCACAAAGCTTTGAATCCTCAAATTTATCTTTCAAGCTCCAATTGTGCAAATTTTCCAAATCTGATATGCTATGATTCCTGTAGAGTAAGTTTGCAATTTTTGAGATGAATTATGAAGAGCTAAAGCCTTGGTTTTATAGAAATCCAGGGCTTTGGAGGTGCATGAGAAAAAACCATAAATCACTCAAATAACTCAGCTTAATTTTTGAGTTATTTTTAAATAACAAATAATTAAGTCACAAAAATCATGCAAAAGTACAGTTCAACTCGAATTAGAAGTTTAGATCAATTTTAAAACTCAAAAAGATGCTGAGTTTCAAAAAGCTAACAACTTGCATTGATTTTCCAATTTGAGTTTAACTGGTCCTTGAATGTGCACATGTATAATTATGATTTAATAAATAAATAAAGTGATTTATTCTCAACTTAACTGCTTTTTGAAATAAAATAATTAATTTATGGGTTAATTAACTATTTTATCAAACTTTTATTAAAAATTATATTATTAAATAATGACAACTTGCTTTAATCAATTAAACAAGAATTTAATCAATTATTCATAGGATATTGGATTTATTGTCAAAATTAAATAATACAATTAATAATAGATAGAATTAAATTTAATTACACTATTAAGTGGCAAGATATTAAATCTAATTAATTAAATATAAAAATATTCAATTAATCAAACTTAGGATAAATGTGATTTATTGCCAAATAATCATTAAATTAAAGATAATTAAGATAATTAGGAATATTGCAAAGAATATTCCCTGATGCAAAATTTAAGATAATCAATTAGGATTCGATGATGTTTAGATGTGCCTTAGATTAGGACTTTGATGTCCATTTCATTCGAATTGTTGATATAGGAGATTAATGAACTTATAGGCCATTTTTGGGGTATTACATTTTGCCCCTCTTTGAATTACTGTGTGAAGCGCAGTGGTTCAAAGATAGTCTGTGTTTGATAAAGATATGAAACTAATGTTTGAAATTGATAATTGATATGAGACAGAAGTTGATTGATATTGATTTGATATGGAGATAATAGGTCCTGAATGACCAAAGATAATGTTCACTATAGCAGTGATGAACCGATGATTGCGAAAGAGTGTCAAAACACCTGATTCCAAACCTTAGGATTGCAAAGAAGTGAGTGACCGGTTCTAGACTCAATTGTCTTAGCAGAACTAGCAGGTATCACATCTAAATCCTTCAGTTGCCGAAGAACCAAGGAAAGAACACTATGATCCGATGGTTGCAAAAACTGATACAATTTACAAGATTAGGAGAATACCAGATTCATATGGATCTTGATGAATCTGATATGCCCCAAGTGATGATAGATTTGCCCCAAGCGATGAGGACTTTTTTGATGAATCAGTAACTAGACATGGTTGTTGTCTTGATTACTGAGGAAGATATGATTTCCATAAAGATATGATTTCAAATTTCATTACAAACTTTGAATGATATGCAATACCATAGAAATGTGTGTGTGAAAATTGTACCTGATCTGTAGACACAACACTTCAGTAAAACATTAGAGGTTAGCTATAATCAAAATCGTGCAAAATTGAAATCTACTCTAACCAAGCGATTTACTGCCTTCTAGTAGGTGTGAGATTAATGTTCTCAGATTGGAATCAAAATCAATGACCTAGATGACACCGAAATGAAAGATTTGAATGCAATTGATCTAGATATGAATTGAATGCAATTAATCTATTTTTTTGATACTTTCTATGCAATGATATGAAAAATTGATATGAATCTATGCTAATATGAAAATTGATATGCAATGCTAATCTAGAAATGGTATGATATGAGAATGAAAATTCTAACAATAATATGAAAGCTATGAATTTGAAATTGATCTCACAAAGCTTTGAATCCTCAAATTTATCTTTTAAGCTCCAATTGTACAAATTCTCCAAATCTGATATGCTATGATTCCTGTAGAGTAAGTTTGCAATTTTTGAGATGAATTATGAAGAGCTAAAGCCTTGGTTTTATAGAAATCCAGGGCTTTGGAGGTGCATGAGAAAAAGCCATAAATCACTCAAATAACTCAGCTTGATTTTTGAGTTATTTTTAAATAACAGATAATTAAGTCACAAAAATCATGCAAAAGCATAGTTCAACTCGAATTAGAAGTTTAGATCAATTTTAAAACTCAAAAAGATGTTTAGTTTCAAAAAGCTAACAACTTGCATTGATTTTCCAATTTGAGTTTAACTGGTCCTTGAATGTGCACATGGATAATTATGATTTAATAAATAAATAAAGTGATTTATTCTCAACTTAACTGCTTTTTGAAATAAAATAATTAATTTATGGGTTAATTAACTATTTTATCAAACTTTTATTAAAAATTATATTATTAAATAATGACAACTTGCTTTAATCAATTAAATAAGAATTTAATCAATTATTCATAGGATATTGGATTTATTGTCAAAATTAAATAATACAATTAATAATAGATAGAATTAAATTTAATTACATAATTAATTGGCAAGATATTAAATCTAATTAATTAAATATGAAAATATTCAATTAATCAAACTTAGGATAAATGTGATTTATCACCAAATAATCATTAAATTAAAGATAATTAAGATAATTAGGAATATTGCTAGGAATATTCCCCGATGCAAAATTTAAGATAATCAATTAGGATTCGATGATGTTTAGATGTGCCTTAGATTAGGACTTTGATGTTGATTTCGTTCAAATTGTTGATATAGGAGATTAATGAACTTATAGCCCATTTTTGGGGTATTACAAAGACCTCATAACATTTTGGAGTTAACCATTCCTAAAATCCATCTAAGGGTATATTGGCAGCCTAAAGAGCATAAGCATCATTTTGAACACCAACAAAGCCTGTAAAGAAAAAGTGGAGAAAGATGCACCCACACATAGCTCTTTTGGTCAAGGCAGAACTAGAAATATTGTTGAAAGTAGGCTTCATAAGAGCAATAGCTTACGCTGAATGGATCTCAAACATTGTACCAGTCACAAAACATGACAAATCTATTTGAGTATGCATGGATTTTTGAGATCTAAATCTTGCTTGTCCTAAGGATGATTTCCCACTTCTAAGTATTGATGCAATAGTTGACTTGACAGGGGGTCATTCCATGTATTCCCTAATGGATGGTTTCAACAGGTATAATCAGATTAAAATTGCACTTGAAGAGTAGGAGAAGACTGCCTTTACTTGCCCTTGGGGCACTTTTCGTTGGAATGTCATGCCCTTCGGCCTTAAGAATGCCGGAGCTACATATCAAAGGGCCATGACAACTATCTTCCATGACATGATGCACACATTCTTAGAAGACTATGTGGATGATATATTGGCAAAATCCCACAAAAGAGAAGAACATCTCCAAATTTTGGAAAAGATATTTGTTAGGTTGGAGAAATTAAAAGTTTGATTGAACCTAAAGAAATGTGCCTTTGGTTTCCAATCTGGCAAGTTTCTAGGCTATATAGTTTCTACCAAAGGAATTGAAGTGGACCTGGAGAAAGTACAAGCCATAATGGACACGGACATACCAAGGAACATCAGCCAAATGAGATCATTACAAGGCAAAATCCAATCCATAAGGAGATTTATTTCTCAATTGGCTAAAAAATGTCATTCTTTCACCAAGTTGCTACATAAGGATACTATATTCATGTGGGATGAGGAATGTGATCAAGCTTTTACATTGTTGAAGACCTATTTGATAAATCCACCCAATCTCATGCCACCAATTAAGGGCAAAGCATTGTTTCTATACATATCTGCTACCGAAAAATCACTAGGAGTGCTTTTAGCGCAAGAAGATGAACAAGGAAAGGAAAGAGCTATCTACTATTTGAGTAGGACTTTGATCAAATATGAGCTTAATTACACATTTATGGAAAGGGCTTGCCTCATAGTGGTGTTTGCATCTCAAAAGTTGAGACTTTATATGTTGCTGCATAAGGTCAAGTTAATTGCCAAAATTGATCCTCTCAAGTACTTGTTGAGTAAAACTGCCCTAACGGGTAGGATAGCTAAGTGGGTTATGATTTTGAGTGAATTTTACATTGAGTATGTCGATAGAAAGGCAATAAAAGGGCAAGTAATAGCGGATCATTTAGCTGAGAATCCTATAACTTCTACACAAACTATTCAAGTGGAATTTTCAGATTTTGCCATTGTCAACATAGAAGCAAAAACATGGAAGTTATTCTTTGATGGCTCTTATACTCAAGGAGGTTTCGATGCTGGCATACTATTGGTCACTCCTCAATGTTAGACCATTCCAAAGTCCTACAAGCTTATGTTTCCAGGCACAAACAATATAGCGGAATATGAGGCACTAGTCATAGGCATCAAAATGGCCTTAGAATGGAACATAATGGAGCTACAAATTTATGGAGATTCACAACTTATCATCAATCAAGTCAATAATGAATATAACACTAAAGATGAAAAGTTGATGCCATATAAGACTATGATTGATGGATGGAAGAAATACTTTGCCTTGATCACTTTTGAGCAGATTCCTAGAGAGAAAAATAGAGCAACTGACGCCATGGCCACCTTGTCTTCCTTGTTACAAAAACTAGATCAAAATGAGAAGTATGAGTTCTTGGTGGAAGAGTTGGTGAAGCCGGCATTCAACCTTCCCAAAACCCAAATTGTTGGGCCTTATTACATGGACATGACTCCCCTTGGTACTAACCTATATACACATACCTCAAAGACCAAGTACTACCCTTAGACCAGACCCGAGCTCAAAATTGCAACTTCATACGCCAATCAGCCCATTACCTAATCCTCTCTGAAACATTGTATCATAATGGTTTTGATGGGACATTACTTAGGTGTCTAGAGGAAGAAGAGTCTAAGTTAGGTTTACACAAGGTTCACGAAGGCATTTGTGGGTCACACTCAAGTGGTCTAAACCTAGCTAAGAAAATCCTTCGCTTACGGTATTTCTGGAAGACATTAGAAAAGGATTCTTGCCACTTTGTGAAGATATGTAGTAAATGTCAATATCATGGTGAAATGATACATGCACCGATGCAGGAATTACACCCATTTGTCACACCATGGACTTTTTATCAATGGGGGTTTGATCTAATTGGTGTCATACATCCACCTTATTCAAATGGGCACAAACACATCATAACCGCAATAGAATATTTCACTAAGTGGGTTGAAGCGGTTCCTTTGATAAGGACAACAGGTAAACAAATTTCTATGTTTATCTTAAATCACATCATTTTCCGATATGGTATTCCTCATGCCATAATAACAAATAATGGAAAATAGTTCAAGAATAAGGATGTTGATGAACTTTGTGCTACATTTCATATCACTCACCATTCATCATCAATTTATTACCCTCAGGGAAATGGGCAAGCCGAAGCCATGAATAAGAATATCTTGAAGATTTTGAAAAGGTTGGTCAATAAATCAGGAAGGGATTGGCATATGCAAATTAATCCAGCATTATGGGCCTATAGAACTAGCATAAGAACACCCACAGGAGCCACACCATTCTCATTAGTCTATGGGGCTGAAGTAGTTCTACCATTAGAGGTTGAAATCCCATCTCTATGAGTATCATTACAAGGATTGATCATAGATGAAGACTATAGAGTAGCTAGGCTTCAACAGTTGGAGTTACTTGAAGAACATCAAACACAAGCTTATGAGCACTTGAAAGTGTATCAGAATAGAATCTCAAAGAACTATAATAAACATATTAAACTAAGAGTCTTTTAGGTAGGAGACTTAGTGTTGAGGGAAAACCCAAAGAATCAAGTTGAAAGAGAGAAGAAAGGCAAATGGGAAGCTAATTGGCTTGGCCCATTCATCATAGTATCTTCATTTGGCATAGGAACCTATAAATTATTAGATTGTGAAGGAGAGGAGCTCCAAGAACCCATCAATAGTATTCATCTCAAAAGGTTCTACACATGAGTTAGATGAAAGAGTATAAAGAGTATCAGATGAGAAAGCATCATATTTATTGTACATAGTTCAAAAGAGATTCTGAAAATACCAAAAATATTTGAAAAGCACAAAAGATCAAAAACATTGAAAAATTGAGCATGAAGAAAGGAAAAACATTCAAAAAAGATGTTGTCTTGGTGAAAACCTAGCAAATAGGTGCCTTGATGACATGAAAAATACAAAAAAAAATTTAAAAAAAGAAAAAATACAAAAAGATTAGAAAAAGAGAAAAAGTGCCTTGGTGAAAACCTATCAATAGGCACCTTGGTAGCAAAAAAAAAAGTAAAAAACTTTAAAAATAGAAAAAAGAGCTTGATCCATCCAAAGGGTGAAAATTTGGTAAACAAGCACCTTTTGTTCCCTTAAGTTTTTCTTTACTAGTCACATATGTCCATATTGCATTTCCACCATCTCATTTGTACAACCACCATTGCATCCGTCATTTGTACATAGTCTTAATAAAGTCGGTTAGTCGCATTGTTGCATTGTCTATCTGCCCTAAGTTTGTCAACCGATCACATTTATCCTCTGGGGGCAGAAGAAGATTGAAAATTTGGTACTAAAGGGATTCAATAAGTGCTACAATCAGTCACTTTAGAGAGAGATTTATCAAAGTTTCAGAACAGAGGAAATTTTATTAAGCCTAAGTATTTGACCCTACAAGATGATCCTTGAGCCTTCATTGACTTTATTATTCGGGATTAAAAATGGACAAAAACACCTTAAAGATCAGAATAATTGGAAATACTTGTTGGAAAATCCTAAAACATGGCAAAACATTCAAAGCTTTCTTTCTTGGCAAAATAATGAAACATGGTAAAACACTTGAAATTTTCTTGTTGATAAATCTTGAGGAAATTGACTTTTCATCATATCTTTTGAGCTATTTAATGATGTTTCGACTAGATTAGCCATGATAAAGACGTGATATTTTTCTTGCCTTTGAGTGACTATTTTGAGGAAGATTCATCCACTTATGAGAATTCATCTAACGACATGGTCATCAAAGAACCATCGAGGACTATCTCATAAGAGGAAGGATTAACCTTTGGTTGTTTACACAAATGGATCCCTTGGCTATTTAGATTTTCTATATCTTAATACCAAAAATCCACTTGCAACATTGAATCTGTTGACACCGGTATTTAGACTCCCATAGTTTGGTCATCCAACTAGTGTGGGTTGTACTAGTTTCAAAATGAGGTTACCAAAATGTGATAAAGGCAGTATTCATATCATCATGATGTGGTTAGTGATGATTGTACTAGCTTTTCAGTCCCAAAAATTCTCAATGATGAAAATTTATCCTCATGGCATTTATTTGCTAAAAGCTAGTGACACTTAGGTTGCATTATCATGTTAGATTAATTTCATGGCACTATCATGTTTAGATTAATTGCATTGCATTAGCATGGAAAGTTAATTGCATATATTTATTGTAAATTTCCAAGGACAAAGGGGGGGAACATCAATAAAACTTAAGTTGGTTCAAACATCAAAGAATGGGGGGAGATCAAATTCAAACATTCACTATAATCCTTGATTTAAAAAAAAACAAAAAAAACACAAGTGAGATTATCTTTCCATTCATGTATAGCATTAAATCATTATTCATTACTCATATATCAAAAGGAAAGAAAAGAAATCATGTTCCATACATCATGCATTCATATAAGTAAGAGTTCGCATTGCATTCATCTAAATACTTGAAAAATAAAAAACATAGGAACATACATATGCATTTCCATAAAACATTTTACATCCATACATTGACAAAATAGAAAAGCATATCATAAAAATCCATACATCATTGCACTCATTTATCTATATCATAAAATAAGATAACTGCATCCATAGCATAAATCACAAATGCATAACACATCATATAGCTACATAAAAGATAATCTCATAAATCAACTCATCAAGATGATCCAAGGAGTATATCATCATATATCATCAAAAAGTGTTCATCAATGATCCATCAAATCAGTACATCAAGTATCATGGTACAATATCATCAAAAGCTTTACATCAAATGTGTCGATCGGTCAAATATCATGAAGTATGGAAATAGAGGACATCAATGATGGATGAATCTGTCAGTATATCAATCAAGAGCTTACAACACTAGATCCATCTAGACCTCTACCATTTGGTGGAGGTGGAGGAGCCTATGAAGTACTCACTCTATCCTATCTCAAAACAACCATAGCTGATACAAACTACTGTAATAAAGAGGCAACCTGATCCAACCAGCCTACAATAGTGGACATATCTATCCTCGATACCTACATATCTCAAGATAATCCATCAATATGATCACCCTGTGCACCCTATGGCTATGGAACTAGGGGAGGCATCTGTGGAGCACCATCATCCTATTGTGCCTGATCCTGTTGAGCTACATCATCATCATGCTGAGCCAATGCTACTCTCTGTAACTATACTAAGGGGTCCAATCCCCTAGGAATCTACCTAGCTACATCAATCTATGCCTATCTCTGAGCTCTCTGATGTCTATGAGCTCTATCATGTCTATCTTCTCTAGGCTATCTATCAACTGCATCATCCTGCGCTCTAGCCAGTCTATCTCTAGCATCCCCATGATCATGACCCCATCTCATCTGTCCTCTACCTGCTACAACCTAAGGATGTCTACATCCTCATCCTCTCCGATGTCTATCATCCCTATCACCATCATGACATCCAGGAATAGGCTCAGCTAGATCAGTAAAATGAGGAAACCTGTTGTGAGCCCACCAATCTACATACTTGTGTGACATCCCTGCATCTGCAATACCTGTCAGTATCTCCCATCTACAAATAGTCATACCCGTAATCTAATCTAATGCAAATTGATAATCAATACATGGATCCCATAGAGAGATCTCTACCTGTACTCGAGCATATAGTGCATTGCCCTGAGGCATATCCTGTGTCTGACCATACTGTCTCAAAACTCTACCAAAGTAGAAGTGCTCAATAGTAGTGGTAGTACACCCAATCATCCAGTGAGGGGTGAACATGTATGGTAACTCATCCTCATCCTCTCTCCATCTATCACAACTAAGGAATGGATGCAATGTAACCTAATCGAGATCATCAATCTGATGTCTCCAGTAATCCAAGTGACCCAAGTGGTGCTGAATCACCATTCCAGTGTAAAGGAAAGCATAAGGAAATCCCTGATGTCGAACCCTATCAAAAATGGGCCTAGTAATGGGAAGATGCTCCCATATCCACAACTGAAGAACAATGGCACCCACTGATAATGATGCACTCCCCCGATACAGCACCTTGTGTAAATCATGATACAACTATGCCAGAACATAGGAACCCCTATCAAACCATCAAGGATGAGTAAGTAAATCCTCCATGATCCTACCCCAACCGACTGAAAAACCATGACCTCACCAGTCGGGAAGTAATAAACCACCAATCACTACACCCAAAACTGCTGGTAATGTCAGAAAAGATGCAAACTGAGGCCATGTAATAGTATCCCCATCTCCTATAGTGTTGTCCCCAAATACTCATCAACAAATAGAAGAATCATAGATAGAATCATAATATACCACCTCTCCTCTGCACAGGATCCGAAGCAATCTATACACGTCCTCAGGTGTGATAGTCATCTCTCCATACAACAAGTGGAATGTGTTGTGGTCAGAGTGCCATCACTCCACCACTATAGTTAGTAACCCATGGTTTAGCTAAAACCATGGGAGGTCAAGAAAAAATCTCAATCCACATCACTCAATAACATGGAACTTAGCTGTTGTGAGTCCCTAACTCAAGTCAATAACCCAAGAGGTAACTGATCGGACATATAAGGTAGGACTGTGATCCTATTGGAAAAGTACAAGGAATCATATCAGTACATCATATCAAGGAATTATCTCAAGTCAATCTTCTTAAATAGTCTCAAGTCATCCCACCAAGTACCATCATTTGTTTCTCTGTATCCTGAGAATGAAGTGAAAGTATCAAGATCATATCAGTTTTCACACTAATTGATTTATCCTATTAATCACTATCTTAAATGGGATGGACAAATCATATTCTGAAGTACCATTATCCAAATATCCTAAACCAATTGTTTTGTTGACAATAAAAGACCTACACTTATCATCTAAATCTATCATCAAGAGTTATCAAACTTTTCATCAGACACAATCAAGTACATGTGTGAAAAGTATAAAAAATTTTCCAAATAGTTAGTAGGCATGATTTTTACCATGCCAAGTGACATTTAACCTTAGGTGATAGTGAAAGCATGTCAAGCAATATTATTCTTCTATCAGGTGATAGTTTTCTTGCTAAGCAATAGTGAATTAGGCTACGTGATAGTGAATGCTAGCCTAGGCGATAGTAAATCCGTTAGGGTTATCATAAGTGACAACCTATCGAAAAAGGGGTAGATTAACCTAGCTCTAGGTGAGAGTTTTTTTGTGCTAGGTGAGTGCAAAAGATTCCTAAGAAAGGATAAAATACATGGAGGTGGGAGTAAAAACCATGGACACGACAGTAAAATACCCTAAGCAACATTAAAATCATTCCTAGGTGAGAGTTCTTAAATTCAAGGCAACGACGAAACATGAAATTGCAATAAATGATCATAAATGCTCAATCGAGGTTTATAATGACTTATCAGAGGTCTATACTTAGGCGGCCTCACATATCTCTAGTACCTCTCGAATCTATGCTCCCGAATGAGCACAACCATCTCGAAAATCACTAGAGAATCAGAGCAAAATCACAAGATGAAAAGTAAAAATGAATGGTAAAAGAAGGTTTCTCAACCTATTTAAAGTATTTTGACCTAATTTTGGAGGTGAACTAGCTATTGACGTATCTTCACTAATCAAACTAAACCGGGGCATAATCATACATCATGACATCTCATCAAATAGTTAGAAATCAAAACATATTCAATGCAACTCAATCAATCCAAACATCAAATCAAAATTCTTCTATCAAACTATCAATATGTTTTAATTTTTGAGGGGGCATAAGGGTATCAAATTGAAATTGTAATCAAACATCATGAAATTAGTGGGGCATCATAAAATTTTTTTATCAAGAGGCAACAGTCAATCACATCAAGAACCAGCAATCAGGAATCAGCAATCAGGACTTAAAGGATCTTTGAACCAATGTTCTTCGCACATTGATTCAAAGAGGGGCATTTGTAGACATGTAAAATTGGACAAGTACTTTTCAAATTGCAATAAATCAATAAATGGCTCAAAAATCAATAAAATGCATTAAAATCATGAAAATGGATTAAAAATCAATAAAAGGGACAAAATTAAATAAAGTTGAGAAAAATTAATTAAAACAAAGGAATTATTAAATAATGATGTTAAATGATTAAATCGAAGCTTAAAAGGGACAAAAACAATATATAATTGATTTTAATCAATTAATTGTATAGTTGTTTAATCAAAAATCAAAATGAACCTCTTACCCTTCCATGGCTAAATTTAATTAATTAATTGAATTAATAAATCCTATTTTATTTCAACAAAGTGATCAATCAATGAGAATTGAGGATAAAAAGACATAAATCACTCAAGCATTTAAATTGTCCAAAGATTTGAAACCATTTAAAGGGTTGTCCCCTCATTTGTCCCCCCATTTATGGACAATGCAAAGTTTTCGACTCAACCAAGGGATAACCATGATTACTTCACTCCACCCCCCACCCTTGGGAAATTACTATAAGTATGAGGCATTTTGGAGAGCATTTCCATCTTGGAATTTCATTTGCATAACATTATTACTATAGGCAATTGAGATCATTTCCAAGAGCAATCTGAGCATTCTTAAGCATTTAGTATCATAATTTCATCATTCTTGAGCTAGAATCATCATAGAAGCATAGCATAAGCATAGTAGCAGCATCATTTCTCATTTTAGAGGTGTCACTAGTGAGGATTGCAGCTGAGAGCTTCACTTACCACTTCTTTCTAGAGATCCATGGGATATTATAGATCATAATTTCAATTCTAGTTAAATTTGCATTGTATTTGATTAAATTGATGTTAGTAGATCTTAATTTCATGCAGGTGAGTAACTTCATCACATAGTTTCAATTAATTTGTTTATGCACAATACATTTCAATTCAATTTCAAGGTTAATTCCTAAACTATGGTTTGACCAAGGCAAACCCCCCATACAACAAAAACCCCCATTTTCTTGTAGGTATAGGTGTGGAATTTCAGATCTGAGAGTGAATTTGGATACCCTTTTTGGCAAACTTCTAAGATCTAGGAATAGAATTTGAATTGGAATTCAAATAAAGAATGTAGTATTTGACCTTTTATGGGGGTCAAACCTGAGCTAAGCCATCTTGGAGAAATATTTTTGGGTTTTCTCTATCTCAGCATTTTCAGTCCAGGACAGGTTTCAAATTTTCCCAAAAGTGTACACAAACATCGAAATTCAACATTTTCCCGATCTGCCCAAATTTGAGGTTAGTATTTGTATTTCAATTATTTCAAATTTCTAAACATAATATATATATCTTCCTCCACAGGGAAATATTGTATTTACTCTCTCTCTCTCTCTCTCTCTCTCTCTCTCTCTCTCTCTCTCTCTCTCTCTCTCTCTCTCTCTCTCTCTCTCTCTCTCTTCCATATTCTTCACAAAATTGATTCAATTGTGTATTAACCTTGTGGTTGATTAAATTGGATCTCTTCTTTGGGGAATTTGGGTTTTGAGGATAGATCTCATATTTCCCCCTTTACATCTGAATAGTGGTGAATCCATTTTACTTCTATTTAGTACCATCCTGACCAGGGTTTACTCTCTGATCAAGAGGTTCCCTAGTTAACAAATCTGGTATCATTGTGTATGATTATCTTTCTATGGTTGTTATTTATGATGATTACATGTTTCATATATAATAAGGTTAATAAAAGTTGTTTTTATCAGATAAATTATTCACTCCCCCTCTTAGTTATCTTAGCGGACTTTACTTTCTAACAATTGGTATCAAAACAAAAGGTCATTGAAATAAAAGTTTAACAACTTAAGGAGATCCATGGTGAGTTACTTCATAAAAGAAAGTCCTAAGTTTGATGGAGTTAACTATGACAACTAGAAAGAGAAGATGAAGAAACATTTTTTATGTTTAGGACCAAGATATTGGTTAATTACAAATAATGATAAATGTATCATTGAAGAATAAAAGATTGAAGATTGTACTGAGAAATAAATAGATCTATTCATGTGTAACATCCTTGCTAGAGAAGCACTTTTGTCATCTCTTCCTAAGAATGAATACAATAAGGTAAAAACTCTAAACACATCTCATGAAATTTGATTAGCTTTGGAATCTACTTTTGAAGGTGATAAACATGCTAAGAGAATCAGATTACAAAATTAGATATATTTATTTCAAGATGCTAAAATGATAGAAGATGAATCTGTTAGAAGCTATATTGGTAGAATATCAGAGATTGTTGTAGGAATCAAATCTTGTGAAGGAAATAAGAATGAAGATGAAATCATTAGGAAGATCTTGAAAATTCTGACTCTAGTGTTTAAGAAGAGAACACAAATGATTGAACAAGTCATACCTTGTACTGAAAAATTCACTAGAGAGACTCTTCTTGGAAGATTGGAAGTAACGAAGATAAGTTTGAGACAATTTGGAGATTTTCCTAGAATTTAAATGACATTCAACACACTTAGTGTTCACCCTACTTTGTTAAGAAGTGCAAGTGTCAGTGGAGATTATGCTAGTAGAAGAAGATCTAAGACTAAAGAAGATATAAAGATTGAAGAAGGAATTGCCTTGCTTGTGAAAAGAGAACTAGAAGGTAAGAAAATATTTAAATGTTGGACATGTCAAGAATATGGTCATTTTGCATATAAATGTCCTAAGAGAGTGAAGAAATATAGAAATAACTTTAATCCTAGAAAACCTAAATATTGTTATTATGCTAATGATGAAGAATTTGAAGCTAGTATTGAGAAATTCTTAAGTGAAAGTGATAATGAAAGTGATGATATAGGATTTATTGTAATAAAAGAAGAAAACTTTGAAATAGAAGTCAAAGAAGAAAAAGATTTAGTATCATGGGTTGAGAAGAAAACTAATTGGATCATAGATAGTGGTTGTTCACATCATATAACTGATGATATGAATAAGTTTATTAATTTTAAAAATTATGATGGAGGAATTGTTAGAGTTGGAAACAATGCATCTTGCTGAATAAAAGGAATATGATCTATTACTCTTGATGGAAAGACTAACACTGATGATGTTTGCTTTGTAGATGCATTGAAACATAATCTTTTAAGTGTTGGACAATTAGTTAACAAGGGATATCAAGTTTAGTTTACTAAAAAGACTTGTATGATCAAGGATAATAATGGTAAGTTGATTGGAACAAGAGAAACAACCAAAGGTAATGTATTTCAGTTGAATCCTACTAAGATGACATGTTCGATTACTAAAGTTGATGACAGTTGGTTATGTCACAAAAGATTTTGTCACATAAACTTTGATAACATTTTAAAAGAAAGTACCACATTTGCAGTAAGAGATTTTCCTAAAATTTTGAAACCTAATAACATGGTATGCAAGGAATGTGTTATGGAAAAATAAAAAGGAAGTTCTTTTCCCAACAAGAAGTTCACCACAACAACAAAACTGGAGATTGTTCATACAGATCTAAGTGGTCCCATAAGAAAAAGAGGATTTTATGGTGAAAGGTATTTTATGATTCTTGTTGATGATTTTACTAGGATGATGTGGGTAGCATTTCTTAAAGAAAAGTTAGAAGAATTTTATAATTTTAGATTGCTTAAGAAAAAAGTTGAGAATGAATTAGGAATGAAGATTAAATGTTTAAGATCTGATAGAAGTGGAGAATTTACTTCAAAATAATTTAATACTTATTTTTAAGTGAATGGCATTAAGAGACAAATTTTAGCCCCTAAAACACCTAATCAAAATGATATTGCTAAAAGAAGAAACAAATTAGCAACTGAAGAAACAACAATTATGTTGTTTGAGAATGATGTAGCAAAGATATTTTGGAGAGAAGAAATAAACACAACAGTGTATACAATGAATAGAGTACAAATCAGAGTAGATACATAAAATACCCCTTATGAATTATGGTTTGGACATGCACCATCTATAAAATATTTTAGAATCTTTGGAAGTAAGTGCTACATAAAGAGAGATGATGATATTGGTAAGTTTGATCTGAGAAGTGATGAAGGTATCTTCCTTGGTTATTCATTGAAAAGAAAAGGTTATAGATTTTTTAATAAGAGAAATAAGACTATTGTTGAGAGTGAAAATGTTAAATTGGATGAGAAGTTCATAATTCAGGAAATAATACTTGATTACGATTCAGATGAAGAAGCCTATCCTAAAACTAATCAAGAAAATGTTGTATTTTATGAAACTAACAATGATTTGTAGAATGAGATTCATGATGAAGAATAAAGAGAAGAACCAAGATCTAAACCCATAATTGAAGTAAGATTTGAGACAATAACACCTAATAAGAATTTGATAAGGAATCATCCTTCTGATCAGATTATTGGGAGAAAAGACAAAGGAGTTATGACAAGAAATAAGGTATAAGAAGAATTATGTTTGATTTCTCAAATTGAACCTAAGACTATTGATGAATCTTGTAAAGATATGTTAGAAAGAAAAGTCCACCAAGATAACTGAGAGGGGGGGGGGTGAATTAGTTATCAGATAATTATAACTTTTATCATCTTCAACAAAATTAAACCATAGAAAGACATTCATACACAATAACACAATGACACAAGATATGTTGACTAGGGAACCTCTTGATCAAAGAGTAAACCCTGGTGGGAATGATGCCCACAAAAGATGCACTAATATGAATATTCCTTATGATAGGATGGAATCTATTAGGAGTCTTATGAAATACATTCAGTACATATGAATCCCTGTTAGGAGATTTTGAATCCCTGTTAAAATATTCTAACCCTGTTAAGAGTTATGGAAGAGAGAAGGACCCACTGCCCAAACAGCTTCAGGGTAAGATCACTGAACACACTATCCAAATAATCTTTGCATTACTCAATAGAATAATATGTTACCTCTTCTCTGACTATGCCAAACTATACTCATTGTTACATCAGATCTCAATTTTAGATCTATGTACTTCGCATGTCTTCCTTCACATATTCGCTTTCATACTTAGCTCTTTTCTTCACTTCATGCATATAGCATCACAACTGCTGCTACCATGCTACTACATAACAATTACTTTACAAAAAGGAAATACATTCCTTCCTTTATACTATTGGAAATATAGATGGAGTAATTGAGAGGGGGGGGGGGTGAATCAGTTAACCACAAAACTATTATCACAGATCCCTTAGATGTCTTATTAATTCTTTTACTGCTGTCACTCAGTAAACATACAGAGAAATGCTGAAACTCAGTTATTGTAGTGAGTATTAATTATAACTGTTCTTAAGCATTCATCAATTATTAACATGCATGCATAAAGAAAATAACATGAACACAAGAGACACTAGATTTAACGTGGAAACCCAATATGGGAAAAACCACCAATGTAACTAGTTACTATTTTTCACTCTTCTAAAGTGATGCCCTGTTAGGAGCCAACCTAGTAAAATGTTATAAAACACATTGTTAGGTGTGACCTTGTTAGAGGATTTAATCACCCTTTTAGGAGTTGCCTTGTAAGAGGTCTTGAAATAATTCAATAGAACTATCACCTTGTTAGAGGATTTACAAAATGGCTGTTAAACCAACTCGGTTAAGAGATTTTGAAATCACTACTACAATGGTAAGAAAGTAACAATGAAATGACTTGAATAATGATGCAATTGAATTATTGATTACAGATCTCTATTCTGCTTCACTAGATCCTTCTTGATCAAATAAATCTTCGTTGCTCCTCAAGTATATCTAACCATCCTTCAAAATTCACACACACCTTCCTTCAAAATGATTTGCATGTTCACTCACAAACTTCCACACTTGCACATTATTCTTCCCACACTAAATTCACCACTTGACCTTCTATATATACCATTTAGATTGTCAAGTCAGCACTAATAATCATTACAAACATTAACACTCATTACAATAGTCGGCTGGAATAAACAAACTTTATTTCTCAAATTAACAAAATCCTTTATTGGGCTGACCTTGCTTAGTAAACACTAATCCTAAAAATATTTCCTTTGGTGACTGAGTGAACTTGGTAAACACTAACTTTCCTTTGATAACCATGGAAGCTTGGTTAACACTATTTTCTGCCATACTTTCCTTTGATGCCCGAGAGATCTCGGTAGACACCGAAAACTGCCTTGCTGACCGACTGAGCTTGGTAGACACACAAAACTACTTATTGATATGACATTTATGTGACATCAAAGACAACACACAATTAGATAATTGTATCCAACAATCTCCCTCAGACAATTGTATCCAACAATCTCCCTCTTTGGCATTGCTGGCAACACAACATGACATAGCATAATGAAATTTCATAGAAACCATAGAATAAGGAACATATCCTTAGCTTCATTATGATTCTCATCTTAGTCAGAAAACTTCTCTCTCTGACTGAAAACTCTCCCTCTTAACTTCTAAAATTTGCCTTCTTAGAAATTTCTTGAAATGACAGCAAACTCTCCCTTTTTGACAACACATGCCAAAGATAACTCACACACTACTGGTGAATACCAATGTACCTTAAGTACTGATTCATATGCAATGACTCTTTGACTATGCTACATCAACTGACTGATCTTCAACATGCTCTAGTTGATGCATCACTAAAACTTTATTTAGTGAACTTCAGATAGGGGAATGACCCCTAACTTACCTCTTAGATACAAAAATGCATCCTTAGGTAGTGGCTTGGTGAATATATCTACAATCTGTTCTTTTGTATGAACATATTCCAATTTGATTTCCTTGTCCTGCACCAATTCTTTGACAAAGTGATATTTTATAGCAATGTGCTTGGTTTTGGAATACATTACTAGATCCTTTGAAATATTTATTACACTTGTATTATCACAAAACATAACAACTGGTTCTTTGATCTCAACCTTCATGCCTTCTAATAACTATTTAAACCAAACAATATTAGAGCAGTTTACTACTACAACAACATATTCTACTTATGATGTGGATTGGGATGTGCAATTTTTCTTTTTACTGGTCCAAGATACCAACCTCTTGCCAAGAAAGAATGCTCCACCGCTTGTACTCTTTCTGTCATCAATGTTTCCTACCCAATCAGCATTAGTAAACACTTTTAAGTCCAGATTGCCTCCAAATTTATACCACAAGCCATAATCTTCAATTCCTTTCAAGTATCTCAAGATTCTTTTGATTTCCATCATATGATTTTCTCTGGGTTTTGCTAAGAATCTTGCTACTATACCAACTGCTAAGGCAATATCAGGCCTTGTATGAACTACATACTATAATTTTCAAATCATTGATCTGTATAAGGTCTGATCTACTTCTTTTGAATCATCATCTTTGGTAAGCTTCAGTCTAGTACACATGGGGGTACCAACTAGTTTTGAATCTTCCATACCAAACTTCTTAATTATTTCCTTGATGTATTTAGACTGAGTAATGTAGATACTATTCTTGCTCTGCTGAATCTGAAGACCAACAAAGAACTTTATTTGACCAAACATAGACATTTCAAATTCTTTGTTCATTTTCTCTAAAAATTCTTTTCACTGATCATCATTACCTATAAACACAGTATCATCTACAAATATTTCTGCCAAAACAATTTTGTTATCTGGTCCTTCCTTGATGTACAAACTACTGTTATCATTAGCTCTTTTGAAACCAATTTGAATAAGATAGTTATGTAATCTTTCATACCACACTCTAGGGGCTTGTTTCAGACCATACAAAGCTTTGTGTAACTTGCAGACCATATTCCTTTTGTCTGGATCAGTAAAACCTTCAGGTTGCTCAATGTAGACTTCTTCATCAAGAATACCATTGAGAAATGTAGATTTTACATCCATCTGATATACCTTAAATCCTTTATGTGCTGCATATGCAAGTAGAGTCCTTACACCTAATCTTGCAACAGGGGAAAAAGTCTCCCATAATCTATGCCTTCCTCTTGAGAATATCCTTTACACACCAATCTAGCTTTGTTTCTTGATACTTGACCATCTTCATTCAACTTATTTCTGAATACCCATTTTGTTCCAATTACATTTTTATCTTTAGGCCTAGGTACAAGAGTCCATGTTTTGTTGTTCTCTATTTTTTCTATTTCTTCATTCATAGCCTCAATCCAACTTTCATTTTCTAATGCATCTTTTACATTTCTAGGTTCAAAATCAGCAAGTAAACATGTACCTTTTAGTTTACTTCTTGTCATAGTACCTTCTCATTTGTTTCCAATATTCTGATCTGGTGTATGATGCCTCCTAACATACTTGGCCAATACAGGTTCCTTGCCTCTTGAATGAGTTACATTGTCATCTTCTTGAATTTCATCTTTAGGTGCTAGTTGCTTGGGCTCGGTAGATATTTGCTCAGTAGCTTCAGACTGAGACTCGGTTCCTTGTGACTCGGTTTGAACTTCTTCTTGTGACTCAGTTTGAACTTCTTCTTGTGACTTGGTTTGAACTTCTTCTTGTGACTCAGTTACTATACTGGGCTCGGTAGATGCAGTCTCCTTATTGACAGATGTGTCTAGTAATGTATCAGGTTCAATGTAAACAAATCTCTTGTAATCCTATGGTTCCTTTTTGCTTTCTTCTTCAGTCTTTTCTGCAAACTCATCAACTTTCACATGTGCACTTTCTATGATTTTGTGAGTAGACAAATTCAAACATCTATATACCTTACTCTTGCAAGAATATCCCAAAAATATTCCTTCATCACTTTTCACATCAAAATTTCCTTTTCTAGATTCTTTTAAGATGTAACATTTACTGCCAAATAATTTTAGGTAACTTACATTGGGTTTATAGCCATACCATAACTCATAAGGAGTTTTGAATGTATCTTTCTTCAACTGTACCCGGTTTAGGGTATGAACTGCAGTGTTGATAGCTTCCTTCCATTATTTCATAGCAATGTTCTTTTCAATCATTAGAGTCCTTACACAATCCATGATAGATCTATTCCTCCTTTCAGCTATTCCATTCTAGTCAGGAGTTCCTAGGGCTGATACCTATCTTTTGATTCCTCTTTCAATGCAAAAATTTTTTAATTCATGGGAGATGAATTCACCACCTCTGTCTGATCTCAAGCACTTCATTCTTTTCCCTATTTCCTTTTCTACTCTTACTAAATACCATTTGAATTTCTCAAATGCTTCTGACTTTTCTCTTAAATACATAACAGTCATCATTCTAGAGTAATCATCAACAAAGAGAATAAAGAATTTTTCTCTAGTATAGCTCTCAATTCCAATAGGTCCACACAAATTAGTATGCACAATTTCCAAAATATCTTTAGACTGATAGTTTTTACTTTTAAAGCTAATCTTTCCCATTTTACCAATCTGACAATTCTTGCATAGACCAACATCAAGTTTCTTCAAAGTAGGAATACCTCTTACTTTCTTGAATTTGCTTATTTTCATCATATTATCAAAATTTACATGACATAACCTTTTGTGCAATAACCAAATTTCTTCAATTTGAGCAACAAAACATGAGCATTCACCAAGATCAAGATAAAACAAGTTACCTTTGGTTTGTATGCCTGATCCAATCAATTTTCCCTTGTCATCCAATAGTCTTGCTTTGCCATGCATGAGTTCAACCTTGAATCTAATGTTGATTAGCTGTGCTACACTTAAAAGATTATGCTTTAGTCCTTCAACCCAATATGCATTATCACATATAAGTTCTTTGGTTAATGAGATTCATCCTCTTCCTTTTATGCAACAAGGTTCATTTTTTCCAAACCTTACATTACCACCATCATAGTCTTCAAGGTGTTCAAACTTTGTTTTGTCACCAGTCATATGATGTGAACATCCACTGTCTATGATCCATGTATCATTTTTTCTTACATGAGAGATAAGTGCCATCTTATCTTCATCATCATCAGATTCATCTTTTATAGCAATGTAGACAATTTCATCTTCACTATTATCAGAATCCTTAGCCATAAAACATGTTTTCTTACCTTTATCCTTGAATGATTTGAAATTCTTCTTGCCATTGTACTTGTAACCTTTCTTCTCATCCTTGCTTTGCTTGTTTGGGCACCTAGCTGCAATATGGCCAATTTCTTCACATGAAAAATAGATTAAGGGAGTTTTACCTTTGTATTTACCTCTGCCTCTAGAATATTTTTTTGCAAGTAATGCTTCAATAACTTCAAGATCACTATCAGAACTTTCCTCTAATTCTTCTTCACTCTCTGACTGGATGTCCTTTATTTTCTTTCCCTTCTTAAGTGAAAGTTTGGCCTCAAATGCTGATTCAATATTTTTGGAAGTTGGAACATAGTTGTCATAGTTATCCAACTTGAAGGCTGTCAATCTTCCCACTAAGGCATCCAAAGTTATATTGTGATTTTCTTCACATCTTCTTTCTTGAATAGTAGATACTATTATTGCATAGATAGGGAGTAATGTTCTGAGAACCTTAATTATAACAGTTTCATCATCAATTGTTCCTCCAAAAGCTCTGATTGCACTAACACTTGCCTTGATCCTTTCAACATATTTTGCAATATTTTCATCTTCTCTCATTTTCATCTGATCAAACTATCCTCTTAGGCTTTCTACTTTGGCTCTCTTCACATTGTCATCACCACCATAAATTTTCTTCAGCTTGTTCCACATTGCATAAGCAATTGTGTAGTATTTGATCTCATCAAATTCTTCATAGCTGAGAGCTGATGCAATGTCTATCATCATGGTGTTATGGTTCTTTTTCTCTACAATGTCTTCAATAGATAATGTGCCAGTAGGAGCTGTATATTCTTCATCAAGATATTTGCATCCTCAATCACCAATGGAAGCCAAATGAAGTCTCATGAGACCTTGCCGTGCTGAAAGTTATCTCTATTAAGCCTTGGAATTTCTCTCTTGTAAGATATCCTAATATTTAGCTTAGGTCCTTGAAAACCTTCCTGCAAGCACCAAATGCTCTGATACCAATTTTTGGAAATATAGATGGAGTAACTGAGAGGGGGGGGTGAATCAGTTAACCACAAAAATATTATCACAAATCCCTTAGATGTCTTATTAATTCATTTACTATTGTCACTTGGTAAACATACAAAGAAATGTTGAAACTCAGTTATTGCAGTGAGTATTAATTATAACTATTCTTAAGCATTCATCAGTGATTAACATGCATGCATAAAGAAAATAACATGAACACAAGAGACACCAGATTTAACATGGAAACCCAATATGGGAAAAACCACCAATGTAACTAGTTACTATTTTTCACTCTTCTGAAGTGATGCCCTATTAGGAGCCAACCCAGTAAAAGGTTACAAAACACACTATTAGGTGTGACCTTGTTAGAGGATTTAATCACCCTATTAGGAGTGGCCTTGTAAGAGGTCTTGAAACAATTCAATAGAACTGTCACCTTGTTGGAGGATTTACAAAATGGCTGTTAAACCAACTCGGTTAAGATATTTTGAAATCACTGCTACAATGGTAAGAAAGTAACAATGAAATGACTTGAATAATGATGCAACTAAATTTATGATTACAAATCTCTGTTCTACTTCACTAGATCCTTCCTGATCAAATAAATCTCCGCTACTCCTCAAGGATATCTAACCATCCTTCAAAATTCACACACACCTTCCTTCAAAATGATTTGCATGTTCGCTCACAAAATTCCACACTTGCACATTATTCTTCCCACACTGAATTCACCACTTGACCTTCTATATATACCATTCAGATTGTCAAGTTGGCACTAATAATCATTACAAACATTAACACTCATTACAACAGTCAATTGGAATAAACAAACTTTATTTCTCAAATTAACAAAATCTTTTATTGGGCCGACCTTGCTCGGTAAACACTAATCCTGAAAAGATTTCCTTTGGTGACCGAGTGAACTTGGTAAACACTAACTTTCCTTTGATAACCATGGAAGCTCAGTTAACACTATTTTCTGCCATACTTTCCTTTGACACCCGAGAGATCTCAGTAGACACCGAAAACTGCCTTGCTGACTGACTGAGCTCGGTAGACACACAGAACTACTTATTGATATGACATTTGTGTGACATCAAAGACAACACACAATTAGACAATTGTATCCAACAATATCCCTTAGACAATTGTATCCAACATATACCACACTCAAATAATTACAAATGAGTCGGCATACAATTAAAAAATAAAAGTTTCCACACGCTACACCAAAATTACACAAAACTATCGGCTTCCA
The DNA here is from genome assembly GCA_027943335.1 of Chamaecyparis obtusa. Classification (NCBI taxonomy): domain Eukaryota; kingdom Viridiplantae; phylum Streptophyta; class Pinopsida; order Cupressales; family Cupressaceae; genus Chamaecyparis; species Chamaecyparis obtusa. The sequence goes on from BSBK01006215.1 coordinate 2,297,523, forward strand.
AATACAATAAATCTTCACTCGTGTGACCTCAAATTTTTCACTATCATCCACATCACTATCAATGTTTCTTTAACTTCCCTTTAACTACACAAAACTAGATTCCATCCTGATTAGGAGATATCATCCAATTTTCACAAATCGCTACTCAAGCACACTTCCTAAACACTGCTTCCACCAAAATGATCATAACTTCCATGAGTCAATGAATTACCATTTTTTCTCTTAACCATAGACATATGAAATATCAAAGAGTATATCCTCAATTTTACATAGCTCCAACTATAATAACCCATGTGCGCTAATCTAAACTTTGTCTGCTTCTCTACAAGTCTTCGGTAAATCACTGTGTTGACATCAATGACAATCATAGTCATGAATGCAAAAAAAAATTCTATAGAATGGCTACCAAACACTTTAGCATTCATTCCTAACAATCTCCCCCATTGGCATTGATGGAAACATAGATGAAAAACATCCAATGTTCCAAAAATCCAATACTACAACACTGCTTCTTTAAATCCTCTTCATCAATCAAATCTTGCTTCGTTATCCTGTTTAGTTCTCTCTAGTAGATGTCTCATATTTTTTTTCATGCATACTTCTCCCCCATTGACATCAATGATAGAAATTCCATCAGTAAGTCAACAACAACTTAATGTCAAAAGACACTTTTTAGAAAATACATTTACTAGAGTCCTCATGACTCAGCTCAAATACACATACTCCCTCATAGAAGAAGTACCAACATCTAGTCTAGAAGAAAGATAAGGCTCATATACCACTGAATAGATGCAACCAACTACATCACTTCTCAAAAGTAGGTTGGGGCATAATCCCAAGCATACCTCTCACATACTCAAATGTATCCTTAGGAAAAGGCTTTGTGAATATATCTGCTATCTGCTCCTTTGTACTTATGTACTCAAGTATAACTTCTTTCTCAGCAACTTTCTCTCTTACAACATGATACTTAATCTCTATATGCTTTGTCTTAGAATGTAATACGTGATTCTTAGACATACTTACTATACTAGTGTTATCACAATGTATAACAATAGGTTCAACAAATTTTATTCCAATATCCTTCAACATCTGCTTCATCCAAATTATCTGGTTACAATTGTTTGCTACTACTACATATTCTACTTCTACTGTGCTTTGTGAGATACAATTCTGCTTCTTACTTAGCTAAGAAACTAATCTTCCTCCAAGGAAAAATGCTCCTCCACTGGTGCTTTTCTTATCATCAACACTACCTCCCCAATCAGCATCTGTATATGCACATCAGGTAAAATCATCAGAATTTTCATACCATAATCCATAGTCCACTGTGCCTCTTAAATATCTCAGTATCCTCTTTACTACTGCATAATGTGATTCTCTAGGTTCATCTTGAAATCTTGCTACAATTCTAAATGAATGTGCTATATCATGTCTTGTATTAGTCAAATACTGCAATCCTCCAATCATAGATCTGTATTTCTTCTATTCTACTGCAGGAGTCTCATCTGTGCTAGATAACTTATGTCCAGTCACCATAGGTGTTCCAACTAATTTACAATCCTCCATTCCAAATCTTTTCAACAAGTCATTCAGGTACTTTTTTTGACTTAAAAAGATACCATCATTGTTTTGTGTTATCTGTAATCCCAAAAAGTATTTCATTTCACCAATCATACTCATTTAAAATTCAGTCTTCATTTCATCAACAAATTTGTCACTAGCTTCATCTTCTCCTCCAAAGATAATGTCATCAACAAAAATAACTATAACTAACCAACCATTTTCAATTTCTTTTGTGTATATATTGCTATTAGTTGTACCTTTTATAAATCCCAACTTTAAAAAATACTTATCCAGTCTTGCATACCAAGTTCTAGGTGCTTGTTTAATTCCATATAAAGATTTCTTCAATTTACATACCATGTCTCCTTCTTGAGTTAAAGGAAAACCTTTAGGTTACTCAATGTAGACTTCTTCTTCCAATTCTCCATTCAGAAATGCTGACTTCACATCCATCTGATACACCTTGAATTTTTTATAAGCTACATATGCCAAAAATATTCTTACTACTTCAATTCTTGCAACAGGTGCAAAGGTTTCTTCATAGTCAATTCCTTCTTATTGTGAGTAACCCTTACATACCAATCTTTCTTTGTTTCTTACTACTTCTCCTTGTTCATTCATCTTGTTTCTAAATACCCATTTGGTTCTAATAACATTCTTGTCTTTAGGTCTAGGGACAAATTCCCATGTCTTGTTCTTTTCAATCTAATCTAGTTCTTCTTTCATAGCATTAGTCCAACTTTCATCTCCACAAGCTTCATTAGTAGTCTTAAGTTCAATTTGAGAAATCAAACATAACTATTCTTGTGCCTTATTCTGAGTCAAAACTCCTATTTTGATGCTCCCAATAATCTATTCAAAAGGATGATTCTTTAACAAACTCTTGCTAGGTGTCACTGTCTCAGATCTCTCTTCAGATGTAGGTTCTTCAGTAACTTCACTGTGGCTTTCATTCAAAAAATCACTGTCAGTTTCATAAAACAATTTAGTAGTTCTAGTATTAGGCTTAGGATGAGCTTCTTCATCAGATTCATAATCAAGCATTCTTTCCTAAATTTTGAACTTTTCATCAACTTTAACATTTGCGCTTTCAACAATAGTCTTAGTTCTTTTATTGAAACATCTATATGCTTTTATTTTCAAAGAATATCCAAGAAATATACCTTCATCACTTCTAGGATCAAACTTTCCTATATCATCATCTCTCTTTATATAACATTTGCTTCCAAAAATTCTAAAATACTTAACTGAGGGTGCATGTCCAACCCATAATTCATAAGGTGTCTTGTCTGTGTTTTCTCTGATTTGTACTCTGTTCATTGTATATATTGTTGTGTTCACTGCTTCTCTCTAGAATATCTTTGCCAAATTATTTTCAAACAACATAGCTCTTGCTACTTCAATCACTGATCTATTCCTTCTTTCTGCAATATCATTTTGTTCAGGTGTTTTAGGGGCTGAATACTATCTTTTAATGCCATTTTCTTCACAAAAGTTTTTAAACTCTCTAGAAATAAATTCTCCACCTCTATCAGATCTTAAACATGTAATCTTCATTCTAGATTCATTCTCAACTTTATTCTTAACAATCTTAAACTTATCAAATGCTTTAAATTTTTCTTTAAGAAATGCAATCCACATCATTCTTGTAAAATCATCAAAAAGAATCATAAAATACCTTTCTCCATAGAATCCTCTAGTCCTGGTAGGACTACTCAAATATGTATGAACAATCTCCAGCTTCTCTGTAGATGTAAACTTCTTACTAGGAAAAGAACTTCTCTTCTATTTAGCCATTACACATTCTTTGCAAATCATGTTAGTAGGCTTCATAATTCTAGGTAAATCTCTTACTGCAAGTTTAGTACTTACTTTCACAATGTTATCAAAGTTTATATGACAAAACCTTCTATACCATAACCAATCATCATCAATTTTAGTAATCAAACATGTCATCTCAGTAGGATTCAACTGAAATACATTACCTCTGGTTCTAGATCCAGTTCCAATCAAATTTCCATCTTTGTCCTTTATCACACAAGTTTTCTCAATAAACCAAACTTGATATCCCTTATCAACTAACTATCCAACAATCAAAATATTATTTTTCAATCCATCCACAAAATAAACATCATCAGTATTAGTCTTCCCATCAAGAGTAATAGATCCTATACCTTTAATCAAACAAGGTGCATTGTTTCCAACTCTAACTACTCCACCATCATATTCATTCAACTTTATGAACTTTTTCATGTCTCCAGTCATATGATGTGAACAACCACTATCTATAATCTAATCATCTTTCTTTTCAACTTGAGAAACTAAGGATTTTTCTTCCTTAACATCAGATTCAAGATTTTCTTCTTTAATTGCTACAAATCCTATGTCATCATTATTTTTAGTATCACTTTCACTTAAAATTCTTTCTATACTAGCTTCAAGATCTTCATCATTAGCATAATAACATTCCTTAGATCTTCTAGGTTTGAAATTGCTTTTATACTTTTTAACTCTCTTAGGACATTTAGATGCAAAATGACCATATTCTTGACAAGTCCAACATTTAAAAATTTTCTTACCGTCTGGCTCTCTTTTCACAAGCAAGGAAATACCTTCTTCAATATTCTTGTCTTTTTCATTTCTAGATCTACTGATACCAGCATAGTCTCTGATCACACTAATGCTTCTTGACAAAGTAGGGTGAACACTAAGAGCATTGAATGCTGTCTCCATTCTAGGTAAGTCTCCTGATAATCTCACGTTCATTTTTGCTACTTCCAATATTCCAAGAAGAGTCTCTCTTGTAAAGTTTTTTGTACAAGGTATCACTTGTTCAATCATCTGTGTTGTCTTCTTAAATAAAGGAGTTAATGTCCTCAGAATTTTCCATATCACTTCATTCTCTATCTTTGTTCCTCCACAAGATTTTATACCTAGAATGATCTCTGACATTCTACCAATATAACTTCTAATAGATTCATCTTCCAACATTCTTATATCTTCAAATGCACATATCCAATTATGTAATATAACTCTTTTTGCATGTTCATCACCTTCAAAAGTTGAGTGTAAAGAATTCCAAATTTCATGAGATTTTTTCAAATATTTTACCTGACTGTACTCATTCTCCGGAAGTGTTGTCAAAAGTGCTTCTCTTGCAAGTATGTTACACATGAATAGATCTCTCTCTTCTGCAGTACACGTTTCAAGATTGTCCTCTTCAATGATAGTCTTATTATTCTTTGTAATCAACCAATAACCTAGTCCTAAAAATAATAGGTGTGTCTTCATCTATTCTTTCCAGCTATCAAAATTTACTCCATCAGACTTAGGGCTTTCTTTCCTAAAATTCACCATGGATCTCCTTAAGCTGTTAAACTTCTTCTTCAAGGACCTGTTGCTCTGATACCAATTGTTAGAAAGTAAAGTCCACCAAGATAACTGAGAGGGGGGGGGTGAATCAGTTATCAGATAGTTATAACTTTTCTCATCTTCAACAACATTAAACCATATAAGCAATATAATTACTAACCATAGAAAGATATTCATACACAATAACACAATGATACAAGATATGTTGACTAGGGAACCGCTTGATCAAAGAGTAAACCCCGGTGGGAATGATGCCCACAAAAGATGCACTAATATGAATATTCCTTGCGAGAGGATGGAATTTTTTAGGAGTCTTATGAAATACATTTAGTACATATGAATCCTTGTTAGGAGATTTTGAATCCCTGTTAAAAGATTCTAACCCTATTAAGAGTTATGGAAGAGAGAAGGACCCACTGCCCAAACAGCTTCAGGGTAAGATCACTGAACACACTATCCAAATAATCTTTTCATTACTCAATAGAATAATATGTTACCTCTTCTCTAACTATGCCAAACCACACTCACTATTACATTAGATCTCAATTTCAGATCTCTGTACTTCGCATGTCTTCCTTCACATATTCGCTTTCATACTTAGCTCTTTTCTTCACTTCATGCATATAGCATCATAATTACTGCTACCATACTACTACATAACAATTACTTTACAACAAGGAAATACATCCCTTCCTTTATACCACACTCAAATAATTAAAAATGAGTCAGGATACAATTACAAAATAAAAGTTTCCACACACTACGCCAAAATTACACAAAACTGTCAGCTTCCAAATACAATAAATCTTTACTTGTGTGACCTCAAAGTTTGTGCTATCATCCACATCACTATCAATGTGTCTTCAACTTCCCTTTAAATTTGCAAAACTAGATTCCATCCCGATTAGGAGATATCATCCGATTTCCACAAACTGCTACTCAGGAACACTGCTTGAACACTTCTTCCACCAAAATGATCATAACTTCCATGAATCAATGAATTACTATCTGTGCTCTTAACCATAGACATATGACATATCAAAGATTATATCCTCAATGTCACATAGCTCCAACTATAATAATCCACATGTGCTAATCCAAACTCTGTCTGCTTCTCTGCAAGTCTTCGGTAAATCACTATGTTGACATCAATGACAATCATAGTCATGAATGCAACAACAACTGCTACAGAGTGGTTGCCAAAAACTTTAGCATTCATTCCTAAGAAGATAAAAATTGGATTCAAGCAATGAAGGAAGAATTATATCAGATTGAAAATAATAATACTTACGAATTGGTTCCCAGACCTAAGGACAAAAATGTTATAGGAACTAAATGGGTTTTTAGAAAAAAGACAAATGAACAAGGTGAAGTGGTAAGAAACAAAGAAAGACTGGTATGTAAAGGATACTCACAACAAGAAGATATTGATTATAAAGAAACATTTTCACATGTTGTAAGGATTGAATTAGTAAGAATTTTTTTGGCATATGCATCTTATAAGAAATTCAAAGTGTATTATATGGATGTGAAGTCATCATTTCTAAATGGTGAATTAGAAGAAGAGGTCTACATTGAGCAGCCAGATGATTTTCCTTTGACTCCAGAAGGAGACATGGTATGTAAACTAAACAAAGACCTATATGGACTAAAGAAAGCACCTAGATCCTAGTATGCAAGATTGGATAAATATTTAGAAAAATTGGGATTTTCTAAAGGCACTACAGATAGTAATTTGTATCTAAAAGAAATAAAGAATGGTTTATTAATTGTAGTTATTTTCTTTGATGATATAATCTTTGGAGAAGAATATGAAGTGAGTGATAAATTTTTTGATGAAATAAAGACAAAATTTGAGATGAGCATGATTGGAGAAATGAAATATTTCTTGGGTTTACAAATTGTGCAAAACAATGATGGTATTTTCTTATCTCAGACTAAGTATCTAAAAGAAATATTTTAGATATTTGTTTTGGAAAGTTGTAAGCCTATAGGTACACCTATGGTAACTTTCCATAAGTTATCTAGCATAGATGAGACTCATGTAGTTGAACAAATGAAGTACATATCTATAATCAGAGGTTTAAAATATCTAACTCACACAAGACCAAATATGGCACATGTACTTGGTATTGTTGTGAGGTTTAAAGATGATCCTAAGGAATCACATTATGAAGAAAGGAAGAGAATATTTAGATATTTGAAAGGTGCAAGTGATTATGGGTTGTGGTATGATAAATCAAATTATTTTACCTAATGTGCATATATATAATTATATGTCACAGAGTACAACAAAAGTAGAATATGTAGTAGTATAAAATAGTTGTAATCAAATAATATGGATGAAACAAATGTTGAAGGATATTGGAATCAAGCTCAATGAGCCTATTATCATACACTGTGATAACACAAGTACAGTAAGTATGTCTAAGAATCCTATGTTACATTCTAAAACAAAACATATATAGATAAAGTATCATGTTGTAAGAGAAAAAGTTGTAGAGAAAGAAGTTAGACTTGAGTATATCAACACAAATGAGTAGATTGCAGATATATTTTAAAAGCCTTTACCTAAAGATACATTTGATTATTTGAGAGGTATGCTTGGGGTTATGCCCCTGCCTACTTTTGAGTAGTGATGCATAAAGTTACATCAGTCTAGTGGAATAGAGCACTATCTTTCTGGATGGTATGCCGATGCTTCCTCTATGGGGGAGTATCTATGTTTTTGAGATGAGTCATGAAGGACTCTTGGTAAAAGGTATCTTCAAACAGTGTCTTTGGAAATTCCAACTTGTATTGGATTGACATAGTGATGCATACTTTTTCATTGATGTCAATGGGGGAGAAGGATATCATGAAAAACATTTGATGATTGATGAAGAGGATTTAAAAAGTTAAAGCAAGAGCAACAGTATTTCATCTTGGTATTCATGGAACTTGGATTTTTTTCATTTATGGAAATTCAAACAATGTCTTTGGAAATTTGAACTTGTATTGGATTGACATAGTGATGCCTACTTTTTCATTGATGTCAATGGGGGAAAAGGATATCATGAAAAACATTTGATGATTGATGAAGAGGATTTGAAAAGTTAAAGCAAGAGAAAAAGTATTGCATCTTGGTATTCATGGAACTTGGATTTTTTTCATCTATGTTTCCATAAATGCCAATGGGGGAGATTGCTAGCATGAATGTTGAATATTTCCTATGGTGGAGTATTCTAGCATTTTAAGAGTAATCGCATGTTGCATTCATGAATGTGTTTGTCATTGATGGCAACACATTGATTATACTAAAGATTAGTAGAGTAGTAGACAAAGTTTGGATTAGCACACATGGTGTATTATAGATGAGGTTATATAGATTTGAGTACATGTTTTGTATGGTGTCATGATATCATGGTTAAGAGCGCATACAAAAATAAAGTATTTGTGTTAGTTATGAGTAATCTAGTGGAAACTGTATTATGATAGTGTTCCTGAGAAGCGGTTTGTGATAATTGTTTTATATATCATGTTAGCCCATTTTACCATCATAGCCAAAATCCAATGAAAATGGTCTATTCCTACAAAATCTTATGAAAATTGTCATGACCATCTGCAACTTGTTCTGATCTGTGAAGAATATCTATGATGTGTCATGGCTTGCACCCTTAGCTAGGGGTAGTTTATGATGTGTGCAAGGTTCAGTCAAAGGCGCATGTGCTTAAATGAAAAAACTTGAAAGATATTGCATTTTTAAGGTTTGAGAAATAGGTCTAAATCCATGTCCTAGGGCTTCATGAAATTTTTCTAAGTCAAAAACTATACATAAGCCTATTTCTTCATTAACTTTTCAGGCCACTTAAGTCACCATTCTAAACATGTTTTATTCTCTTTCCCAGGTAGTTAAGTATCTATTTAGAAACTTGCCAACTGAGTGTTCACATGATCTCATGATCCTGATGGTCAGTGGCTAAACATCTAGCGACCTAGTGGGTGGTTATGTTTTCCTTTAGTCACTCATTCTCCAAATATCTGGTCAAGGTAGGAAGCTCTTAAAGATTAAATATGAGCCATAGATGTAGATAAAGATCAGTGGCTAGCGCTTGTTCTTGTAATGAAACCCAAGGTTAGAAAAGTATCTAGTGATTCAGCAAAGTCCTTTGTTCACGTAATCTCTAGATGGGCTTGGGTTAAGTCAGGGTCAAAGAAAGGTTAGTCCTAGGTGGTTAAGTGTATCATTCAGTGATCTAGAGACTTAGGTTTTTGCATATTCTCTTAATTTAACCTGAGGTCAAGCATTTATCTAGCAAATGTGAGAATTCTTAGTTGCATAATCTCCAAGTATGACCACAGTTAAAGGAAAGTCAAGTTTTCTCTTTGTTTGCTGAATCACTTGATATAAGGTGATTTAAGTTTAAATCTTAGTGATTTAGTGATAGCCACAGGATGAGGACAAGATCAATGGTCATCTTGTAATCTTAAGATATAAATGGGGTTAAGTGAAAGATCTAGCAACTTGGTGAATAAAGGCTATCTTGTGTTCTCCAAATGTAACCAGGGTTAAGAGAAATGTTCTAAGATCTAGCAAAGACTTCAATCACATGATCTCATGATCAAGCATGAGTTAAGGTTAAGAAGGCTTGGAGATTGATCTAGACCATTGATGAAAATAGGATTAGGTGGTGGTTGTGTGTTTGCTAGATCAAACCAGTGGTCAAGGAAAGATTGTGAGATTACGTAAATGCTTCATTCATGTGATCTCCAGACTAGACCAGGGTTAAGGTTTTCATTGGGCGACTGTGAAAATGTCTTTAGTCACAGAATTGCTATATGACTTAGGCTCAAGGGATTGGCCATGGTTAAAGGATAAAAGTAGTACAAGTCAGTGAAGATCCAACGGAGGTCACGATGCTGCTAAGGAAAAGTGCAGGATAGATAATGATCATGGCATTGTGACAACCATCCAATCTTCCAACGGGTGAAGACCGATAAAGGAGTGGGTCTATTTTCCAGTCATGCTAAGGTGCTCATTTTTGATTAGTTTCTGAGATAGATGATGTGGCTAGATATTTTTAAAGGCTTAAGTGACTATTGTCATTTAATAAGAGCCACCCGATGTGCCAGGAAAGACTAAGATCAACTACCATATTTTAAACTTGATCAGTTAGCCATTGCTACTAGGATTTGAATCTTATGCTAGGGTTTCTATAGAGTTTTTTATAGTGAAATAGATACAACAAAGCTAGATTAGACTTGATTTCATCTGGGATGGTTGCAGGTGAGAATTGATGAACATAAAATATGGGTAGCCGTCTAATCTGATATTCCTTCCTAAGGATGCCATGTTGGTTTAAATGAAGAGGACTATTGTTTGACAAGGGTGGCTAAGGTATGATGGATGTCAGAGATTTCCATGCCCTAATTCACACAAGTCTTCTTTTGGTGGTCCTTGCATTTAATTTTATTTTTCCTACAACAAGAAATCAATTGAATTTGTAAGTGCAGTTAGCCTCTGATTGAGAAACCCAAATAATTGTACCTCAAATTTGATCTAATCTTCTTGGCTTTCTAGGCTCTCCTGATTGTTTTCATTTCTTGTTGTACTTGGTGGTTGGCAACCTAATTTTTCTCTAAATTATTAGATGCTTGTTGCAATCCTGGTATAAAGGATTTTTCATGATCATTTAGGAGGGGTCATCTTTTGGTTGGGCAAGAGGTCTTGGATTAGTCTCTTCCTAGTTTAAGAATATCGGGTGATGATTTTCCTCTCAGTCTAGGATGTAGCAGGTTCTTGTATTAGATAGTATTATTGTATCAAAGGAAAGATTCTGGTCTTTTGCATATTATTGAAGTGGTTTTAGATCTTGAAGCTGGTGTATACAGAAGCGTGATCCTGATACTTAATATAAATATCTTGCTAGGAATGAATGCTAAATATATCCTAAGAGGGAGTATTAGTAGCCATTCTATAGTAGTTTTTGTTGCATTCATGACTTTGATTGTCATTGATGTCAACACAGTGATCTACTAAAGATTAGCAGAGAAGCAGATAGTGTTTGAGTTAGCACACTTGGGATATTGAAGATGAAGCTATGCAGAGTTAGGGAATTACTCTATGATGTGTTATAAGATCATGGTTAAGAGTGCAAATAGTAATTCATTTATTCATGGAAGTTATGAGAAAATCAGTGGAAGTAGTATTTAGGCAGTGTTCCTGAGTAGTGGTTTGTGGAAATCGGATGATATCTACTAATTGGGATGGAATATGGTTATGTGTAGTTAGAGAGTATTTGGAGACATGTTGAGAGTGATGTGGATGATAGTGCAAGATCTGAGATCACACGAGTGAAGAATTATATTGATTGGAAGCCGACAGTTTTGTGTAATTTTGATGTAACATGTGGAAACTTTTATTTTGTAATTTGTATGTTGACTCAGTTGTAATTACTTGAGTGTGGTATAAAAGAAGGAATTTATTCCTTTTTGTAATTTTGAATGTACTGAATGTAAGTGTATTGTGAAATTAAAATTGTTAAAAGAGGATATGCGAAGTACTGAGATTTGGTATTGAGATCTAAAGAAGGAGTCAGTGCGGTTTGGCATAGTCAGAGGAGTATTGGATTGTTGAGGTTAATAATATTTTGGTATTATTTTTTTAAGTAATACAAAGATCAGTTGGACAGTGAGTTTAGTGATCTTACCCTGAAGTTTTTTGGGCAGTGGGTCCTTCTGTCTTCCATAACTCCTAACAGAGTTAGAATCTTTTAACAGGGATTCAAAATCCCCTATCAGGGATTCATATGTACTAAATGTATTTCATAAGACTCCTAATAGAGTGCATCCTTTCACAAAGAATATTCATATTAGTCCATATTTTTTGGGCATCATTCCCACCAGGGTTTACTCTTTGATCAAGAGGTTCCCTAGTCAACATATCTTGTGTCATTGTGTTATTATGCATGTATATCTTTCTATGGTTGTTGATTACATTGCTTACATGGTTAAAATCTATTAAGGTTGATAAAAGTTATATTTATTTGATAAATGATTCACCCCCCCCCCCTTTCTCATTTATCTTGGTGGAATTTACTTTCTAACAATTGATATCAGAGCGGCAAGTCCTTGAAAGAAAAGTTTAACAACTTAAGGAGATCCATGGTGAATTTCATGAAAGAAAGCCCTAAGTTTGATGGAGTAAATTTTGACAATTGGAAAGAAAAGATGAAGACACATCTACTGTGTTTAGGACTAGGTTATTGTTGGCAATTTGGCTAAGTTGATTTCATAGATGTTTTCATTATGGCCACATATGATCCACATGAAGATCACACAAGTTAGAGAGCAAGTATGACAGAGCACATTGCATATTTGTCTAAGTGTGAGATAGTATTTTTACCAGTGTACCCAGACAGAGTTTTTGTTTGCAGCATTGATTGGAGTGTGTTCAGTGCTTGTGCACTTGAACATAGACTCTATGGTGACTAATGATGACCCATCTTAGAGCTCAAGTCAGTATGTCATGTATGGAAGAAGTTATGATAGTTTTATTGAAGATAGTGTGAAGCCGACAGGACAGTATTGGAAGGCAGAATTGGTAAAGATTTAAGAGATTATTTTGTTTATCAAAATAATGTCTTAAAAATATAAAGGGATGACATCTTAGATGTTTAATCTTGGTTAAATCTATTGGTATATATGTAATTGTAATTGTAAAGTGTAGAAGTAGAAATTGTAATAAGCAACAAGTATTTGTAGAAGTATGATGCGAAGTATATGAAGCATATGTAATAGCAATAGTGAAAGATCAGGGAAGAGATATCAATGCAAGCAGTATAAGGTTATGTACCTTGACCTATTTTGTAATCAATTTATATTGTACATTACTTGTTTGGGCAGTGGGCTCAGCTGGTAATCACATTTTGTATTACCAACTCCTAACAGTGTTGAGGCTTCTAACAAGGCCTATAGTCCCTTAATCAGGACTGATACACTATATGTTTGTAATAGACTCCTAACAGGGTCAACATCCCTAATAGGATACTTTTGATTAGTGGATCTTTGTGGGTACCATCCCCACTGGGGTTTTCCCTTGACTAGGGTTTCCTCGAGAACAAATAATGTGTTATGAGTTCTTTATTGTTATGCATGTTTTTTAGCTTCTTATGTTTTGCATGTGTAAAGATAATCTGTTATATCCATAATTGGGCAAAAGATAAAGTTTGCAGAATACTGATTCACCCTCCCCTCTCAGTATCCCCTATTTCTAACAATTGGTATCAGAGCTTAGTTACTTGAAAAAGAGTCATTCAAGGAAAGCCTACCAGCATGAGTAAAATCTCTATGGATATGGATCAACTACAGAAGAATCTTGAAGAAGCTCTTGAATAGATTGATATGCTTACTAATGAAAGAGACACTCTAAAAGGAAAATATGATGATGCAAAGAACCTCATTGAGAATTGAAAAACAAATTGGAAGATCTGAGATCTGAAAAGAAATCTAAAGTTCTTATTGAAGATTGTGATGACAATTTATAAAAAGAAAATGAGATCCTTAAACATGAATTGAAGATAGAAAATTTGAAGCTTAGTTTGAAAGATGGAAATGGAAAGAATGAAGCGAATCTAAAATTTGAGAATGAAAGTCTAAAGACTGAAAATGAAGAACTAAAATCTAAACTTGGAAATGTAACATCTGAACTTGAGAAAGTCAATTTGCAGTATGCTAAACTTGAGAAATACAACAAGATTGTGAAATGTGAACTAACTCAATCCAAGCAACAACTTTAAAGGCTATATTCAACTAGTGAGAAGATTGATAGACAAGCATCTTTTTAGAAACCATTCTATGATAAGACTGGTCTTGGATTTAACACTCTTAAAGAAAATGATGAAAACAAGGAACTAGATCTGAAAGTATCTGAAAGCTTAGATGAGAAGAAGTCTGATGAGATCAAAAAATCTAAAGATACACCTAAAGAAGAAGAATCACGGAAGATAGATGAATCATCCAAAGGTATGCAAAGATAATTCAAAGGTATATGTTTTTCTTGTAATACTATTGGTCATATGAAGAGAGATTGCATAGGTAAGCAATTTAAACCTCTTAATGGTTATTGTTATAACTGTCATGGATTTGGACATAGAGCTATTGAATGTAGGAAACCTAAATTTTTTGAGAATAATAATAATAGTAGAATGTTTAGGAATACTAACAATGCAGATAAGAAACCTACTGAAGATATGAACAGAAGAAATGGAGTGATATTTTATAGATGCAACAAGGTTGGACACATTGCTAGAAATTGTAGATCATAGATTAATCCACCTGGACCAAGATATGGAAGCAATGGAATTGTTTGTCAGATATGAAACAAGATTGGACATACAACAAGGTTTTGCAGAATGAATAATGGAGTTTTTCATCCTAACCCTAACCCTAGAAATCATGAAAGAAGAAATGAAGATGCAGGTAACAAATAGAAAGGTTGTTGTATCAATACAGATGAAGTGAAGTTTGTTAAAAGCACAGATCAAGGAGACATATTCAACATTGAAGGTAATCAAAAAGGTGAAGTATCAAGTGGTAAGAATGAATCCTTACCTAATCTATCTCAAAGCACTTAATTTATGAAAATTATAGTAGATTAGGAACCTAGATTAGTGTAGAAATAGATTTATGATGAATTAAGTCTTGCACAATTAATGGAAGGTAGTTTATGATATATAATGCTATGGTTAAGAGCGCAAAGAAAAATATTATGTTTTGCGAGATCAAAAGAAGTTTTAAGTTTTGCAGGATACCAGAAACAACTTTTTGGAAAGAAGCGGCAAAAGAATTGAATGTGATGTTAGAACTAAGTGAGATTGAAGTAATAAAAGGTTATGATTAGTGTTATCTGATCATCAAAGTGAACACAAGTGTTAAGGAGATCAAAAGAGCAGTGATTGGAAGCTTTTTGCAATGATTTGGTGAAGGATTTGAGCGTCGAATCTATGCAAGCCCTAAAATCATGAAATCGAGGTATTTTACTTGACAGATTATTGAATCAGTAAAAGGAATTTGAAGTAATCATGGACGTGTCTTTAATTCACAATTTTAGAGATAAAAATAGACCTATAATGAAGAGGGACCTAGTAGAACCTTTGGAAGAAGACCCTAAGTTAGCTTTATCATCCATACTAGATGGAGTTTTGCATTTAGAGAATGTAAGAAGTTATTTTGGATGCAAGTTAGAAACCATCAGTGATAGTGATTTTACAAATGAGTATAAGAAGATCTACAATCAGGACATGTCATTGAAACAAGGATATGATCATTTGAAAGAAAATGAGATTGTTAAGTATGCATTGTAGTATGAGTTTGATAATGAAGAATGCACTATGATAATCCTTAGCAGAATTCATAATGGGAAGTTTTGGCTAGAAGATAGAGTAATAGACATTACAGCTGATTTGATTCATGAAGTCACTAGACTATCTAAATCTAGAGCTATTCCTTTAAATGAGAAGAACATGAGAAAAATAGTCATTGATAACACTAATTCATCCTATAATGGCAGAGGAATTGTAATTAGTAAGATCCAACAACATGATGTTAGATACCTTTGCAAGATCCTAACAACCAAGTTTTATGTAAATTCAAGAGAGGATGACACAGTAGCTGGAATGGTACACATAGCTTATTTGATGTGTGTTGACAAAGTCCCAGTTGATATGTGTGAAATTTTGAGAATTCAATTATTTGAGAACTTGGAGAAGATTAAGAAGACAAAGTATGCATAATTTAGATTTTCATCTTTGATCACTTACATGTTTTTTCATCCTTTGAGGAGATTTCCTTACACCATAGGAAATGATTGAAATGATGGACAAAATACAATGGAAAGGATTAATGTAGTATACATAAAGCATGTTATTGATAGTGTTAATGAGAGTGCAGTACTTATTTTTAAGACATTTCAAAATATTGTGTCTAGTAGATCAAGGATTCCACAGTCTCTTGTGGAGAAATACAAGAATGAAATATGTTTTATGGTTGACACTGACTTTACATGCATTGAAGTAGTTCAACCTAGAATTGAGTTCATAGACCCTCTTGGCTATGAAATATCCAAAACAGAGATAGTAGAATATGTTAACAGGCTACTTAAGTGTAAGGTTGACACTCACAGTAATAGATTTGGAACTTTTGAAAAAAAATTCAACTCTGCAAAGGCTATACTTGAGGAGAAACAGTCTAAGAAAAGATTTGAGAGCACTATTAAGAAAATATTGAAGCATATAGGAATGACAGAGAGAGAATTCTTAGTGGCAAAGTAGACAGCTGTAGCAATTAGAGATATTGGATAGAAAGAGATTTTATCTATACCTCCCTTATCATCTAGTGCAGCACCAGTCAAGGTGAAAGTAGAGGAACCTGAGAAGGAACAAGTAGCAAGAAAACCCACTTGATCTACCTCCTCCACACTGAGAAAGAGAGTGAAAGAAATTTCTACTAGACCTGGTAAGGGGTAGAAAACTTTGGTGCCACTAGTACCTAGGAAAATTGCAAAAATTAAACATGATGACACTTCTGTGAAGAAGAAAGCATGGAAACCTAGAGTTGAGAGGGTGAATGAAGAAATTATAAAAGATGGAGACTTCACTAAAATGAATAAATACTATGACCTTTATGACTATTCTGATTAATTGAATCTTGAAAATGTAGTGGTCAAGCATTTGATTATGGCTAATAAGAGTTTTAACACTGTTTAGGGAAGGATACCTGATGACTTATTGAAGAAACTTGCTAACAGGAAGATAAGAGCACAAGAAGAAGACAAATCTATCGGAGAGAATCTTGTGAAGAAACTATGTGATGTAAGAGATGATGAACATCTTAAAAAAATTCTAAAGCCCCTTAGCACACATTTAAGGAAAAAAATGAGAACCATTTAGATCATGGCAGGACAATATGAACAAGTGAATGCAGAGACTGAAAAAGAAATAATCAAAGTTATGGCAGAAATTGTTGGAGAGACATCAGTTACAGTAGAGAAAGTAGTAGAAGTAGAACAAGAGGATATTCCCTCTCCACCAGCTATTAACATTGAAGAAGAATCTATTAATGTTGAAGGTACAAGGATCACCTTGGATACTAATGATAATGTATTCAAGAATCTAGAGAACATTGTTGACAATTCAGCTCTTGATGAACCAGATAGAACTACAGAAGCAAAGAAAACCCAATTTACTATCAAAGAACCCAAAGTAACTAAAGTACATGCATCTATACCCTCTATAGAAGAAATCAATCTTACTCCTAAGACTAGAAAGAAGAAGCAAATTGGATCTTTGTTTGAGGGTTTGGGAAAAGAAGTAAATGATGATGATCAAATAGAATTGATCACATCTTTGAACAAAATCATTGGGAAGAATAAGAAAGTTAAAATCCTAGAAGGATGTCTAAAGGACCTAACTAAAAAACTAAAAATTATTGTGACCACACAAATTGTAGAAGTAGACCCTATGGACAAGGCAAAGAAAGTGATGAGCACTTTTGATGATGAGTTCACTAACCTAGCTGATATTGCAAAAGTAAAAGCATAGGTAGACTATGAGGCTAGAATGTTGTTAAACATCAGTCAGTACATCAACAATGATATCAGTACTCTTGATATCTATATCAAAGATTTGAGGAAACATTTGGAGACAAGAAAATCTTTGTACATATAGTGTACAAAATTAGAGACTTTGACAGCTGAGGAAGATCAGAAGATAAAATTGAAGGAAGCAAAGATTCTAAATGAAAAAAACCTTCTATCTAACCCTAATGTGAAGGTCTATGATGTTGAGAAGAAAGTTAGTAAACTTTATGATGAAATTAGAATTATACAAGATGAGAAAGATAGGAAGTTAAGGAGATATAATCTTTTGAGAGAGCATGTTTCTATGAAGTTAAGTGTTATTGAAGAATAGTTAGAAGATTGTCTTATAGCTAAGACATCTTTTCAGAAATTCAACTTTGAAAACCTCCAAGCTTGTAAATAGCATCTTATGGACTGAGTGCACTACTCAATGTGGCTGATTCCATTAAGAAGACATGGGAAAAGGAGATAGAAAACATGAAGACAAATTTTGCAGATTGTTTTGCAAGCCTACCGGCTTTTCAATAAATAAATTAAGGTATAACTCTTTTTTGATACAATTTTGTAGCCCTCCCTACCATTATTTTGTCATTGTTGTCAAAGAGGGAGAGATATTTAGCAAAAAATTGATAATATATGATAAGAGTTGATACTCTTAGGGGGAGTATTGTATTATAGATATGATTTTTTGAGGAGTTATAGGGATAGTATATATGTTATACTATGGCCACAATTTTGTCAATTTTGAGATTTTGGAGTTGCACACTTAGCCAATTTTCTCATATGTTACCACTAATGACAAAGGGGGAGATTGTTGGAAATTTGGATGAGTTGATTGCATAGATGTTGTCATTATGGAAACATATGATCCACATGAAGATCACACAAGTTAGAGAGAAAGTATGACAGAGCGCATTGCATATTTGTCTAAGTGTGAGACAGTATTTTTACTAGTGTACCCAAACATAGTTTTTGTTTGCAACATTGACTGGAGTGAGTTCAGTACTTGCACACTTGAACATAGACTCTATGGTGACTAATGATGACCCATCTTAGAGTGCAAGTTAGTACGACATGTACGGAAGAAGTTATGATAGTTTTACCGAAGATAGTGTGAAACCGATAGGATAGTATATGAAGGTAGAATTGGTAAAGAGTTAAGGGATTATTTTGTTTATCAAAATAATGTCTTAACAATATAAAGGGACAACATCTTAGATGTCAAATCTTGGTTAAAGCTATTGGTATATATGTAATTGTAATTTTAAAGTGTAGAAGTAGAAATTGTAATAAGCAACAAGTATTTGTAAAAGTATGGTGTGAAGTATATGAAGCATATGTAATAGCGATAGTGAAAGATCAGCAAAGAGATATCAATGAAAGAAGTATAAGGTTATGTACCTTGACCTATTTTTTAATCATTATATATTGTACATTACTTGTTTGGGTAGTGGGCTCAGTTGGTAATGACATTTTGTACTACCAACTCCTAATAGGGTTGAGGCTTCTAACAATACCTATAGTCCCTTAATCAGGACTGATGCACTATATGTTTGTAATAGACTCCTAATAGGGTCAATATCCTTAATAGGATACTTTTGGCTAGTGGATCTTTGTGGGTACCATCCCCACCAGGGTTTTCCCTTGGCTTGGATGAGGACATTGACTCCTACATTTAAGTAGACAACACAGATGATTGAATAAGTCATACCTTGTACTACAAACTTTACAAGAGAGACTCTTCTTGGAAGATTGGAAGTAGCAGAAATGAACTTGAGGCTATCAAAAGACCTACCTAGAATGGAGACATCATTTAGTGCTCTTAGTTTTTTCCCTACTTTGTCAAGAAGCATCAGTGTGAGCGAAGACTATGCTAGCAGTAGCAGATCTAGAAATGAAGAAGACAGGAAGATTGAAGAAGGTATTGCCTTTTTTGTGAAGAGAGAACTAGACAGTAAGAAAATTTTTAAATGTTGGACTTGTCAAGAATTTGGTCATTTTGCATCTAAATGTCCTAAGAGAGTTAATAAGTATAGGAAGAACTTTAATCCTAGAAGATCTAAAGAATGTTACTATGAAAATGATGAAGAACTTGAAGCTAGTTTGGAGAAATATTTCAGTGAACGTGAAACTGAGAATAATGATGATATAGGATTTGTAGCAATTAAAGAAGAAAATCCTAAAACTCAAATTAAGGAAGAAAAGGCTTTAGTTTCTCAAGTAGAAAAGAAATCTGATTAAAGGTATAGGATCTATTACTCTTGATGGAAAGACTAATACTGATGATGTTTACTTTGTGGATGGTTTGAAACATAATCTTTTGAGTGTTGGAAAATTAGTTGATAGGGGATATCAAGTTTGGTTTACTGAGAAAACTTGTGTGATTAAAGACAAAGATGGAAATTTGATTGGTATTGGATCTAGAACTAGAGGTAATGTATTTTAGTTGAATCCTATTGAGATGGCATGCTTGATTACTAAGATTGATGATAGTTGGTTATGGCACAAAATATTTTGTCATATAACCTTTGATAACATTGTGAAAGTGATTACTACACTTGCTGTAAGAGATTTGCCTAAAATTATGAAGCCTACTAACATGATTTGCAAGGAATGTGTGATGGCTAAACAAAAGAGAAGCTCATTTCCTAGCAAGAAGTTTACAATAGCAGAGAAGTTGGAGATTATTCATACAGACTTGAGCGGTCCTAAAAGGACTAGAGGATTCTATGGAGAAAGGTATTTTATGATTCTTGTTGATGAATTTACAAGAATGATATGGATTTCATTTCTTAAAGAAAAATTTGAAGCATTTGATAGGTTTAAGATCATTAAGAATAAAGTTGAGAATGAATTTGGAATGAAGATTAAATGTTTGAGATCAGATAGAGGTGGAGAATTTACTTCTAAAGAATTTAACATCTTTTATGAAGTGAATGGTATTAAGAGACATTTTTCAGCCCCTAGAACACTTGATCAAAATGGTATTGTAGAAAGGAGAAATAGATCAGTGACTAAAGCAGCAACAACTATGTTATTTGAGAATGACTTAGTGAAGATATTCTAGAGAAAAGCAGTTAACACAGTGGTGTATACAATGAATAGAGTACAAATTAGAGCAGACACAGACAAGACACCCTATGAACTATGGTTTGGACATGCACCATCAGTTAAGTATTTTAGAATTTCTAGAAGAAAATGTTATATTAAGAGAGATGATGACATTGGAAAGTTTGATCCTAGAAGTGATGAAGGTATATTTCTTGGATATTAATTGAAGAGAAAAGCTTATAGATGTTACAATAAGAGAACTAAGACTATTTTTGAGAGTGCAAATGTAAAAGTTGATGAAAAGTTCAAAATTTAAGAAATAATGCTTGATTATGAATCAGATGAAGGAACTCATTCTAGACCTAACCCTGAGACTACTAAATTATTTTATGAAACTAACATTGATTTGTTGAATGAAAGCCATAGTGAGATCATTGCAGAACTGACACCTAACATGAATCTATCAAGGAATCATCCTTATGAGAAGATTATTGGAAGCATAGATAGAGGAGTTTAGACTCAAAATAAGGTACAAGAACAGTTATGTTTGATTTCTCAAATTGAACCTAAATCTACTAGTGAATCTTGTGAAGATGAACATTGGATTAAAGCTATGAAAGAAGAACTAGATCGGATTGAAAAGAACAAGACATGGTAATTTGTCCCTAGACCTAAAGATAAGAATGTTATATGAACAAAATGGGTATTCAGAAACAAGATGAATGAAGAAGGAGAAGTAGTAAGGAACAAAGCAAGATTGGTATGTAAAGGATACTCACAGTAAGAAGGAATTGACTACAAAGAAACTTTTGCACTAGTAGCAAGAATTGAAGCAGTAAGAATGTTTTTGACCTATGCAGCTTTTAAGAAATTCAAAGTGTATCAGATGGATGTAAAGTCAACATTTCTAAATGGAGAATTGGAAGAAGTTTACATTGAGAAACCTTAAGGTTTTCCTTTAACTCAAGAAGGAGACATGGTATGTAAACTAAAGAAAGCTTTATATGGACTGAAGCAAGCACCTAGAGCTTGGTATGTGAGATTGGATAAGTATTTGTTGAAATTAGGATTTACAAAAGGCATAGATGATAGCAACCTGTATACAAAAGAAATTTAAAATGGTTTTTTGGTTGTAGTAATTTTTGTTGATGATATTATCTTTGGAGGAGAAGATGAAGCTAGTGATAAATTTGTAGATGAAATGAAGAATGAATTTGAAATGAGTATGATTGGTGAAATTAAATAATTTTTAGGATTGCAGATAACACAGAATAGTGATGGTATCTTTGTAAGTTAGATAAAGTACCTGAATGATTTATTGACGAGATTTGGAATGGAGAACTGCAAACTAGTTGGAACACCTATGGTAACTAGACACAAGTTACCTAGCATAGATGAGACTCCTACAGTGGAACATAAGAAGTACAAGTCTATGATTGGAGGATTTTAGTATTTGACTCATACAACACCTGATATAGCACATTCATTTGGAATTGTAGAAAGATTTCAAGCTGAACCTAGAGAATCACATTATGCAGTAGTAAAGAGGATACTAAGGTACTTAAGAGGTACAATTGAGTATGGATTGTGGTATGAAAAATTTTATGATTTTACCCTATGTGCACATATAGATGCTGATTGGGGAGGCAGTATTGATGATAAAAAGAGCACCAGTGAAGGAGCATTTTTCCTTGGAGGAAGATTGGTTTCTTGGCTAAGAAAGAAGAAGAATTGTATTTCACAAAGCACAACATAAGTAGAGTGTTTAGCAGCAGAAAAGAATTGTAATTAGATAATTTGGATGAAGCAAATGTTGAAGGATATTGGAATAAAATTTGTTCAGCATGTTGTTATACATTGTGATAACACCAACACAATTAGTATGTCTAAGAACCCTATGTTACATTCTAAGACAAAGCATATAGAGATGAAGTATCATGTAGTGAGAGAGAAAGTAGTAGAGAAAGAAGTCAGACTTGAGTACATAAGCACAAAGGAGCAGATTGCAGACATATTTACAAAACCTTTGCCTAAGGATACATTTGAGTATCTGAGAGGTATGCTTGGGGTTATGCCCTAGCCTACTTTTGAGAAGTGATGCAAATTTTTGCATCTATCTAGTGGTATATGAGCCCTATTTTTCTTCTGGACTAGATGTTGGTACTTCCTCTATGGGGGTGTATGTGTATCTCAGCTGAGTCATGAGAACTCTAGTGAATGTATAAACATCTATCATGGATGTCAATGTGGGAGAAGTATACATGAAAAACCATCTAAAACATTTGTTGGAAGAGAACTGAATAGGAAAATGAAGCAAGATTTGATTAATGAAGAAGAATTGAAGCATTTTCAGAGCAGCAATGTTGCGGCATTGGATTTATGGAACTTGGATGTTTTTTCATCTATGTTATCATAAATACCAATGGGGGAGATTTTTAGGAATGAATGATGAATATATCTTATGGGGGAGTATTAGAAGCCATTCTGTAGTAGTTGTTGTTGAATTCATGACTGTGATTGTCATTGATGTCAACACAGTGATCTACTAAAGATTAGCAGAGAAGTAGACATTGTTTGAGTTACCACACTTGAGATATTGAAGATGAAGCTATGTGGAGTTGGGGAATGACTCTATGATGTGTTATAAGATCATGGTTAAAAGTACAAATAGTAATTCATTTATTCATGGAAGTTATGAGGAAATCAGTGGAAGCAGTATTCAGGTAGTGTTCCTGAGTAGTGGTTTATGGAAATCAGATGATATCTCCTAGTTGGGATGGAATCTAGTTATGTGCAGTTAGAGACATGTTGATACTGACATGGCTAACAATGCAAGATCTGAGGTCACACAAGTGAAGAATTATATTGATTGGAAGCTGACAGTTTTGTGTAATTTTGATGTAACGTGTGGAAACTTTTATTTTTTAATTTGTATGCTGACTCATTTGTAATTACTTGAGTGTGGTATAAAGGAATGAATGTATTCCTTGTTGTAATGTGGAATGTAATTAATGTAAGTGTATTGTGAAAGTGAAATTGTTGAAAGAGGATATGCGAAGTACTGAGATCTGGTATTGAGATCTGAAGAAGGAGTTGGTGTAGTTTGGCATAGTCAGAGGAGTATTGGATTTTTGAGGTCAATAATCTTTTGGTATTATTCTATTGAGTAATACAAAGATCAGTTGGACAGTGAGTTCAGTGATCTTACCCTGAAGGTGTTTGGCAGTGGGTCCTTCTGTCTTCCATAACTCCTAACAGAGTTAGAATCTTTTAATAGGGATTCAAAATCTCCTAATAGGGATTCATATGTACTGAATGTATTTCATAAGACTCCTAACAACATCCATCCTTTCACAAGGAATATTCATATTAGTGCATCCTTTATGGGAATCATTCCCACCGGGGTTTACTCTTTGATCAAGAGCTTCCCTAGTCAACATATCTTGTGTCATTGTGTTATTATGCATGTATATCTTTGTATGGTTGTTGATTACATTGCTTACATGGTTAAAATCTATTAAGGTTGATAAAATTTATATTTATTTGATAACTAATTCACCCCCCCCTCTTAGTTATCTTGGTGGACTTTACTTTCTAACACATCCTTTCTCATTTCTCTACATTTGTGTCCATTTGATGAGTTTTGAATTTTCTAATTCATTGTATGGATTTTTATCCATGCATATGCTATCATTCTCTAGTTTTGATTTAGGATTAGATTAAATGATGCTCTAGATGAAGCATAGTTTCATTGGGTTTTCACTGGGATGATTGTAAGCTGTGTGGGTTTGGGTGTTTATATTTATGGCTTGGATCTGTGATGAAGATTAGTAGTTGGATTTTGTATTCTATTGTGCAATAGAGATTTCACCCCCTAGATAAGGCACAGGTCAGAAGCAAGTAATTTCTGCAATAATGAGTCTAATATGGTATGTTACATCCCACAAATATTAATCATTACCAATCCCAAAATCCCTCAAAGTCTTGAGGTCACAAGGCCATTTTGTTCACCATAGTAATGGAGAGTCAATGAATGTTTGGTTGGCATTTAGTACTTTCTTGCTATCATCTACTTTGTTTAATCTAGTCTTGGTATTGTAGACATATTGTTTTCACTAGATTAGGTACATCTACATTGATTTTGCAGAGCTAGAAGTGAAGAGGGCAGTCTTGCCCCTATAGTTGGTCTAGTTACCTACTGATATCCCCATATTTTGAACTAACCCCTCCTCAAAATTAGTATTGGGTATATTGGTGTCTCTTGGAGTGTAAAATCCTTTTCAGGAACCAACAAGATGGTGACTCTACTAGGGAAGCCACAATATAGAGTCAGTTTCAAAAAGTTTAAAATCATCTCACTAGTTGTGAGTGGCAACTCTAAGTTCTCTATTTGATCAGTGCAGTCTCTGATAGATAGTGTGTAAAAAATAAGGCCTGGTGAAGTTTTTTGTTGGTTGGAAGGAGATACAAAAATAAGTGTAATATTTTCCTCTTCAAGGAGGTGGTGACTCTACAAGAAAAGAACCTGATGGAGCTACAAAGAGAGCTCTAGATCTACCCTGCTTCCCATTCAATAAGTTGAGTTTCAACTTAGAACTTCCAGGTATTTTTGATCTTCATGTGTATTTCCATAAAATCAATTGTAAAGTATTTTGTACCTTATCAAGTGTTTCAACACTAATAAGAAGGGAAGAGTGACATAGGATAGTTTCATGTTTCCATGTTGAATATCATGTTATTGTCAAGGAACATTGAATATTGTCAGAGGTATGAATATTTTGATATGCCTCTTGTAAAGGTAAGATAAGATGAGTGGTTCTCATCTAATTTCAAATTAGATGGATAACCATGGGAAAATATAGTTTAGAAGGTTGTGTTTTATCAAGTTGGATAGAGCTTTAAGTTGTGCTCATCTTCTAAGATCCCCCAATTCTTTTCCCAATGAGTTCATGGATTTGATTCTAGTTTTTGATGGTTAGTCTGAATCATCATTAGAGCATGTCCTAGCATTGTTTAGATTTGTTGTAAAATATCAGATTCATGAGGAGGATGTTAGTATGATGTTTTTTGGGAGATCCCTCAAAGGGGTTGCATCTAATTAGTACTCAAATTTACCCCCAAAATGCATCTATTCATTGAATGATTTGAAGTGGTTGTTCTTAGAAGAATTTGCTGATGATGATGAATGGAATAAGTTACTAAAGGATCATCAGCAAGAAGAGAATACAAGTAGTATTCCAGAGAAATCCATATTTAATGCTGAAGGTATTTCTCATAATGATTTTATGCTAGAGTATTTAGATTGTAGTAGTGAGAAGGAATCCGAATCATTGTATGCAAGATCTTCAGCTTGTTCAGAGATGTCTGAATTTGAAAGTCAAGATTATTTGAGTGAAGATTTTAATGAAGATACCAAGGATTAGTTGGGCTCCCCTTTTCTCAATAGTGATGAGATTTTTTATTTTTTGACATCTAAATATAATAAATGTACACATCTATGTTGTCAGAAAATATTAGACCCTGTTGATATATGTTTTGACACTAATAATGAGGTAGGCATTCAAAATGATGAAGATAATGATTCATGATTGCATGAGTCCCCCTCATATAATAATTCTACAAAAGAAGAGGTTGAAGGCCATGATAGTGTGTTTTCCTATCATAAAGATTCTAGTGATGAGAAAGTTTCTTGTTCATATCCTTTTCCTTCTTTTTCCAAATATGATAGTGAAGGTGATAGTATTGAGGACTTAGTCTTCAATGGTTGGGACATAAAACCTTCTAATGAAAAAAATGATGTAGATCAATTGTCCTTATGTCACAAAGTTTATGAAAGAGACCTTCACTTGGTCCATGATCTTGTCAATGAAGACATAAAGGAGGAACCAAGTTGCTCAATGGCTGAGTCATTTCATGAAGATACATTTGAAGGACTAGTTCATCCTCAGCCAGGTGAGTTCCTAGTAATGCATGACAATCAATATGTTTTATATTCCGATGCATTACTAGATGAATTTTTTATTTCTAGTCATCAAGAAGGGATGGATGATGTCCCATACTTCTTGGAGTATGAGTATGATAATGGTTGTGATTGGAAGAGCATGGGTAGTGATAATTGCAGTTTCATTTTTCAACCCATAGATATTCACATGTGTTGGTAGCAACAATGTCATGACATTTTCAGGTGGTTGGTCACATATGTGGATGAAAATCATACCTTTGAATTAGGAGGGTTTTTATTTTCTTTTGGTGGCCTGGGGCCACCATGTAAAAGTTTTAATCTTGTAAGATATTTTTAAATATCTTCCTTTTAGTTGTGTGTTTCTTTCTTGTTCCTGGTTCGTTTGCCAATTTTTGAGAAGGTTCCCTGTCAGTTTTTTTTCCAATGGGTGGTCTTCTTCCTGTAGAAATTCTAAATCCTTTGCATGTCTCCAAGAGGCTTTCATCCCTAATTAGAGTCACTATTAGCCCATTTTCCTATCATAGCCAAAATCTAATGAAAATGGTCTATCCCTACAAAATCTTGTGAAAATTGTCATGACCAACTGCAACTTGTTCTGATCTACAAAGAAGATCTATGATGTGTCATGGCTTGCACCCTTATCTAGGGGTAGTTTATGGTGTGTGAAAGGTTTAGTCAAAGGCACATGTGCTTAAATGAAAAAACCTGAAAGATATTGCATTTTTAAGGTCTGATAAATAGGTCTAAATCCATGTCCTAGGGCTTCATGAAATTTGTCTAAGTCCAAAACCATAGATAGGTCTATTTCTTCATTACCTTTTTGGGCCACTTAAGTCACCATTATGCACATATTTTATTCTCTTGACTGGGTAGTTAAGTCTCTATTTAGCGACTTAATGACTGAGTGTTTACGTGATCTCATGATCCTAATGGTCAGTGGCTAAACATCTAGCAACTTGGCAGGTGGTTATGTATTCCTTTAGTCGCTCATTCTCTAGATATCTAGTCAAGGCATGAATCTTTTAGAGATTTAATATGAGCCATAGATGTAGATCAAGATTGGTGGCTGGCACTTGTTCTTATAATGAAACCCAAGGTTAGCAAAGTATCCAGCGATTTAGCTGAATAGAGGTAAAATGGATTCACCACTATTCAGATGTAAAGGGGGAAATATTAGATCTATTCTCAAACCCAAATTCCCCAAAGAAGAGATCTGATTTGATCAACCAAGACGTTAATACACAATCAAATCAATTTGTTGGTTAATATGGAAGAGAGAGAGAGAGTAAATCCAATATTTCCCTATGGAGGAGAATTATTATGTTATACTTGGAATTGAAATACAAATACTAACCTCAAATTAGGCCAGATCTAGAAAATGTTGAATTCTGATGTCTTTGTACACTTTCAGAAAAATCTAAAACTTGTCCTGGACTGGAAATGCTGAGACAGAGAAAACCCAAAAATATGTCCTCAAAATGGCTCAGCTCAGGTTTGACCCTCATAAAAGGTCAAATACCACATTCTTTATTTGAAGGCCGATCTGAATTCTATTTGTAGATCCCAGAAGTTTTTCGAAAAAGGGTATCCAAATTCACCCTTAGATCCTAAATTCCACACTTGTACCTGCAAGAAAAAGAGATTTTTTTTTGTTTGTTTGAGGGGTTTTCCTTGGTCAAACCCCGGTTTGGAATCAACCTTAATATTGAAATTGAAATAGGAATGCTAGCAAGTAGTAGAAAAGGATCTAACAATGAAGCTATGCAACTCAATAGATATGCAATTGTATTTTGAATGTAAACATGTATATTGATATGAAAGCTTGGACAAAACAATAAATTTAAATCAAACCTCCATGATTGTATGCTTAGAATCCACCTTGATAAGAGAATGAAATGGATCTTGAAGATGAACAAAGGACTTTGAAGGAAGATCACACCATCATAATGGCTAGATCTAGGGTTTGAATGATGAATCTTGAATGCTTGAACCAAATCCCTTCAATGGCTTGAGTGCTTGAATCCTTGATCTTCAATGGAGAACTTGGATGGAGAAGAAGACTTGAATGCTTGAATGAATGGATGCTCGATCACCTTACTTGGGAGTGCTTGAGCATGAAAACTTGAGATATGATAAAATGAGAGAGGAAGGCCTCCTTTTATAGTGAACTAGGGCACATTCCTTTAGAGGGGCCACCTTGGAGAATTAAATCCCAATTAGGTCCTAAAATTTAGAAAATATACCTAGATTAAATGCAATTAAAGGATTTACCATCCCAAAACCCAAAATGATTAACCCGGAGGCAAGAAACTAAATATCCCGAAGGCTCGAAGCCTAGAAATTATGGAAATTGGAAATTTGGAGAAATGTGGAAAAATTGAGGTTGGACCTGACCTAGTCAAGTTCAAGGTCAACCCTGACCTAGTTAGGTTCGACCTTGAATCTGACCCTGGTCCTAGATTGGCTCAGAACCAAGTCAGGAGGTCCTGGGGATGCCCAGAAACCTAAAACTAATGTCAGAATAGGATAGAATGTCAGGGATAGACATAAAATCCTATGATTACTATAATGAAGGCTAGGAGGATCTATTTCTAAATCCTACCTAGAAAATAGAGCCATGGAAGAGGGAAATTAAGGAGAATCCTCGGGATCCTAATCCTAATTTCACCTAGAATGAAGTAGAAAAGAAGTGGAAAGCGGAGAGAAAGCTAGATCAAAGAAAAGATCCATTCAAGGTATTTGATGTGACCCCAAACCACTTACTCAGAGGGCTAAACACTCTTATCATGGAAGTGCTTCCATTTTAAGATAACACATTAAGCCCCCACTTTAGCAAGAGTATGGACTCAATGCAAACTCTTGGTAAAGGAGAAGAAAGAGGAGATCCAAGTGGATTCGTAGAGAGATAAAATAACACTTAGCTAAGGACACAAGCCCCTAAAATAAGGATTCTAACTCAACATACATGTACGAGGGTTCCAAAAGAACAAGAGTTAGCACTAAACAACCCAAATCAATTAGCATAAGAAACCTCACAAAGAAATATTCCTCATAATAATATCATATTTGGAAAGCTATCATAAAAACATAAATGTTTACATAAGAAAGACAAGAGAAACACTATAAATAACATAGCTTCATGATCCTATCCTACTAGCATGAAAGTAGAAAAGAGAGAAAGGAGAAAGTGATTACCTCACCCAGTAAGATGCCCACCTTACCGTGAATCACCCTGGAGGGAGAGCCCAATAGGTTCACCCATAAACTATGCTTGTAATTGTAATGCATCTTCTAATGGCTTTTGGAATACCCATAGATCCACCTTCTTGCATCACCATGAATATAAAATGCTTGTCTCCTTAGGATTTAGCAACTTATGTGTGTTACCTTTGGAAGATTTAGCATATAGGTGCGTGTCTTTTCAAGATTTAGCAGCTTATGTGCATTACCTTCCAAGATTTAGCATATTTGAAATTGGAAATGTGTGTCCCTTCAAGATTTAGCAACTTATGTGTGTTACCTTCAGAGGATTTAGCATATTGAAAAATTTGAAAAATGCATGTCTCCTCAGGATTTAGCAACTTATGTGCATTACCTTCAGAAGATTTAGCATATAAATGCGTGTCTTTTTAGGATTTAGCAACTTATGTGCATTACCTTCCAAGATTTAGCATATAAAAATAAAAAAATATAGTACAAGGGAGGCCCTATATATGCCCCCCTCCTTAATATGGTAAAAACATACTATTTTGACTTGTTAAGGAAAGAAAAGAACAAGGATAAAGCCTTCTTCAACATCAAGACAATATCCACAAACAACACCCAGTCCAAGCCAAGAAGGTCACAGCTCCTATGAGGCCATAGAAGGGATGAATGCAAAGAGATATCATGCAAGAAGTGAAAAGAAAGTAACCCTGATGAGGGATAGCACACTGTTCAGTTTCCAGGGTGAGAGATATATCAACCATGAAAACCCAATGTCAAACAACAAAATAGGGTATGATCAAGGACATGGTTCCTTAATGCAAACCAAAATTTTCATGTATGATTGGATATCACATAATAGATAAATATTGCTTACCCAAGGAAAGAGGTGAATCCTAGAAAGACAGAAGGAGATGGCATCCTTTCCCACCAAGTGTAGGAACAAAGATGGAAGAGGATACCTACTTCACAATGCAAGGAGATATCTTGTTTACAAAAATGTACACCATATCCTTAGCAAGGGATATTGACCCCTACATCCAAGAATATAGATAACCATGAAAAAGGTATGTCACTCATGGAAAAAGGATCGTCAAAGAAAGAGATCTTATCAACAAGACCCCCACCAAAGAGGAGTGCTTTAGATAAAATATCATCTTTCAACAGTGGGAACAAAGATTCAATCATCAAGCCCCCTACAAAAAAGAGGAATAGGAATCTTTGGAATGAGGGAAACAACTCAAACACCAAAGCAAGGGTGAGAGTTTATAAAGAACATAATTTGCAACATGGAGAAGAAGTGATGACTTAGAACTACAACTTCTCATGTAAAATGGTTATCTATAGTTAGAACATCTATCAATATGTTGAAAAAATGTTACAATATAAACAAATACCACTAAGCTAAGGAAAGCAGTTCCCTAGACAAAGAGAAAGAAAGAGGTACCTTGCCCCCCAGAGATAGAGACAAGGGATACCTTTGCAAAAAAATGTCTTAGAAAAGATATCTTGAAATATTCTATGGATGATTAAAAACATAATGCAAAACCATAGAAAAGGACAGAAGAGATAGAATACCAATTAAGCCCTAATAAAAGACCTAATGGATCCTAAGAGATTGGATAAAGATACACCTCTTGCCCCCTAGTCATGAGACAAGAGGAGAAGAACATCTACATTATATCTAAAGGAGGGGAATCCCCTATATCAAAATTATGAAGAAATTGTAAAACTGCACGAGAGTGCAATATAATTCCTAAAGCTCCTCTTTCTCTAACATATGACTTGAAATGTTTACAATCAGAAAGTAAGTGTTTCTTACTATAATGAAAAGGACATTATATTTGTAGAGAGCATCTATCGACATAGGTCGAAAGATTTATTTCTTGGAATTCATTAGCTCAATATATACCTTTTTAGCAATTTCTTGATGAATATTAGGGTTATCTAAGATAGGTGTGAGGAGAGGAGGAGGATGTTTAGCATCATCAACCTTAACTTGAGATTTTGAACACCCAACACCATACATATTCAGTTTAGGGGGTATATGAACTAGAAATCTAATACCATGCTAATTAACACCTAGCCCTAAACCTTTATAACCTTGTTTAGTCACCATATTATATCCAGTAGTGTACATAGCATGTAAAGCTTCTACAAGAGGTGATTGTTTATCATGTTCATGAGTAAAGGTTGCATAAGGTGGGATAATAGGTTTTGAAAAAATTTCTTTACTCTTTCCTCTAATATCATCATGAATCAGAGGAGAAGGCAAATCAAAAAAATCTTGCACATCCGCATCCTAAACAATAGCTTGAATCTCATCATAAGTATGGGAAGAGCGAGGATTAACAGATGGAGAATTACGTATCAGAATAGGAAGATTAGGATTAGGATTAGGATTAGGATTAGGATTGATAGGATTAGGATTAGGAAGATTAGGAGATGGTGTATCATCTACCCAATTCTTCACATAATCCAAAAGATGAATAAGGCTACCACATAAATCTTTGACAAAAGTTTTAAATGTAGGCAAACTAGTGTCGGTTAACTTCACAAAAGCATAAGCAAGGGAAAAGTGAAGGGTCATCAACATAATGAAGTGAATGATACTCTCATAGACATCATAGGTATTATAAAGTGATGCTAAAAGAAGAGTAATAAAGAACATAACTACACACCAAAGCATCTTAACAATCGCCATAGTAATGCAAGAAATGTTTTTGGATTTTGTTAATTATATAGATTTTTTTTTGGATTTTTGAATTTTAAAATGAAAGAGAAAAAAATAGATCTAATCTAAATGAAAGAAAGGATCTAAAATCTAACACAATAGGGCATCTAATTCCACAAAAGAAAAGGAGAGTAAGTATGTCGGGCTCACCAAAATGAATAGAGTGAAGGTGAACACACAAGGTAATACAAAGGAAGATCTAAAACAATAGAGCATCTAAATCCATAAAAGATCTAACACAATTGGGAATCTAAATCCACAAAAGAAAGGAGAGTAAGTATGTCATGTTCACCAAAATGAATAGAGGTAAAATGGATTCACCACTATTCATATGTAAAGGGGGAAATATGAGATCTATTCTCAAACCCAAATTCCCCAAAGAAGAGATCTGATTTGATCAA
The DNA here is from genome assembly GCA_027943335.1 of Chamaecyparis obtusa. Lineage (NCBI taxonomy): Eukaryota > Viridiplantae > Streptophyta > Pinopsida > Cupressales > Cupressaceae > Chamaecyparis > Chamaecyparis obtusa. Next base: position 2,330,429 of record BSBK01006215.1, read on the forward strand.
CCAAGAGGTTAATACATAATTGAATCAATTTGTTAGTTAATATGGAAGAGAGAGAGAGTAAATCCTATATTTCCTTATGGAGGAGAATTATTATGTTATACTTGGAATTGAAATACAAATACTAACCTCAAAATAGGGTAGATTTGGAAAATGTTGAATTCTGATGTCTATGTACACTTTCAAGAAAATCTAAAACCTATCTTGGACTGGAAATGTCGAGATAAAGAAAACCCAGAAATCTTTCCTCAAGATGGCTCAGCTCGGGTTTGACCCTCATAAAAGGTCAAATACCACATTCTTTATTTGAAGTTTGATCTGAATTCTGTTCACAGATCCCAAAAGTTTGCCAAAAAGGGTATCCAAATTCGCTCTTAGATCCAAAATTACGCACCTGTACCCACAAGAAAAAGAGAGTTTTGTGGTTTTTTTGAGGGGTTTGCCTTGGTCAAACCCCGGTTTGGAATCAACCTTAATATTGAAATTGAAATAGGAATGCTAGCAAGTAGTAGAAAAGGATCTAACAATGAACCTATGCAATTCAATAGATATGCAATTATATTTTGAATGTAAATAAGTATATTGATATGAAAGCTTGAACAAAACAATAAATGTAAATCAAACCTCCATGATTGTATGCTTAGAATCCACCTTGATAAGAGAATGAAATGGATCTTGAAGATGAACAAAGGACTTTAAAGGAAGATCACACCATCATAATGGCTAGATCTAGGGTTTGAAAGATGAATCTTGAATGCTTGAACCAAATCCCTTCAATGGCTTGAATTCTTGAATCCTTGATCTTTAATGGAGAACTTGGATGGAGAAGAAGACTTGAATGCTTGAATGAATGGATGCTTGATCACCTTACTTGGGAGTGCTTGAGCATGAAAACTTGAGATATGATAAAATGAGAGAGGAAGGCCTCCTTTTATAGTGAACTAGGGCACACTCCTCTAGAGGGGCCATCTTGGAGAATTAAATCCCAATTAGGTCCTAACCTTTAGAAAATATACCTAGATTAAATGCTATTAAAGGATTTACCATCTCAAAACCTGAAATGATTAACCCAAAGGTGGGAAACTAAATATCCTGAAGGCTCGAAGCCTAGAAATTCTAGAAATTGGAAATTTGGAGAAAGGGGGAAAAATTGAGGTTGGACCTAACCTAGTCAGGTTTGAGCTTGACCTTGACCTAGTCAGGTTCGACCTTGAATCTGACCCTGGTCCTAGATTGGCTCATAACCAAGTCAGGAGGTCCCAAGGATACCCAAAAACCTAAAATTGATGTCAAAATAGGATAGAATGTCAGGGACAGACATAAAATCCTATGATTACTATAACGAAGGCCAGGAGGATCTATTTATGAATCCTACCTAAAAAATAGAGCCATGGAACAGGGAAATTAAGGAGAATCCTCAAGATCCTAACCCTAATTTCACCTAGAATGAAGTAGAAAAGAAGTGGAAAGTGGAGAGAAAGCTAGATCAAAGAAAAGATCCATTCAAGGCATCCGATGTGACCCCAAACCACTTACTCAGAGGGCTAAACACTCTTATCATGGAAGTGCTTCAATTTTAAGATGATACATCAGCAAAGTCCTTTGTTTGTGTAATCTCCACATGGGCTTGGGTTAAGTCAGGGTCAGAGAAAGGTTAGTCTTGGGTGGTTAAGTGTAACTTTCATTGATCTAGTGAATGAGTTTTTCATGTACTCTCATGATTTAACTTAAGGTCAATCATTTATCTAGGGAATGTGAGAATTCTCAGTCACATAATCTCCAAGTATGACTACAGTTAAAGGCAAGTCAGGTTTTATCTTTGTTCACTAAATCATTTGATATAATGTGAGTTAAGTTTAAATCTCAATGAATAAGTGATAGCCACAGGATGAGGAAAAGATCAATAGTTAGTGTGTAATCTTGAGATATAATTGGGGTTAAGTGAAAGATCTGGTGACTTGGCAAATAAAGGCTATCCCGTGTTCTTTGAATGTAACCAGGCTTAAGAGAAATGTTCCAAGATCTAGTGAATACTTTAGTCACGTGATCTCATGATCAAGCATGAGTTAAGGTTAAGAAGGCTTGGAGATTGATCTGCACCATTGATTAAAATAGGATCAGGCAGTGGTCACATGTTCTCTAGATCAAACTAGTGGTCAAGGAAATATTGTGAGATTACACAAATGCTTCATTCACATGATCTCCAGACCAAACCAGGGTTAAGGGTTTCATTGGGAAACTGTGAGAATTCCTTCAGTCATGTAATCGCTAAATGACTTAGGGTTAAGGGGTTGGCTATGGTTAAAGGATAAAAGTAGTACAAGTCAGTGAAGATCCAATGAAGGTCATGATGTTGCTAAGGAAAGGTGTAGGATAGATAATGATCTCAGCATTGCGACAACCATCCAATCTTCCAGTGGGTGAAGACTGATAAAGAAGTGGGTCCATTTTCCAATCATGTTGAGGTTCTTGTTTCTATTTGGTTGCTGAGATAGATGATGTGGCCGAATATTTAAAAATTATTAAGTGACTATCATCATTTAATAAGAGCCACCTGATGTGGTGGGAAAGACTACGATCAACGACCATGTTTTAAACTTGATCAGTTAGCCATTGCTGCCAAGATTTGAATCTTTTGCTAGGGTTTTTATAGGGTTTTTTATAGTGAAATAGATATGACAAAGCTAGATTAGATTTGATTTCTTCTAGGATGGTTGCAGGTGAGAATTGACGAACATAAAATATGGGTAGCCATCTAATCTGATATTCTTTCCTGAGGATGCCATGCTAGTTTAAATGTAGAGAACTCTTGTTTGACAAGGACGGGTAAGGTATGATGGATGTCAGAGATTTCCATGCCCTAATTCACACAAGTCTTCTTTTGGTGGTCCTGGCATTTAATTTTTTTTTTCTTGCAACAAGAAATCAGTTGAATTTGTAAGTGTAGTTAGCCTGTGATTGAGAAACCCAAATAATTGTACCTCAAATTTGATATGATCTTCTTAGGTTTCCAAGCTCTCTTGATTATTTTCATTTCTTGTTGTACCTAGTGGTGGGAAACTTAATTTTTCCCTAAATGATCAGATGCTTGTTGCAATCTTGGTATAAAAGATTTTTCATGATCATTTAGGAGGGGTCTTCTTTTGGCTGGGCAAGAGGTCTTGGATTAGTCTCTTCTTGGTTTCAAAATACCAGCTAATGATTTTTCTTAGTCTAAGATGTAGCAGGTTCTTGTATTAGACAATATTATTGTATCAAAGGAAAGCTTCTATTTTTTTTCATATTATTGAAGTGGTTTTAGATCTTGAAGCTGGTGTATATAGAGGCATGATCCTCATACCTAATATAGATATCATTTCTAATTTCTCTCCATTTATTTCCATCTGATGAGTTTTGAATTTTCTAATGCATTGTATGGAGTTTTATCCATGCATATGCTATCATTCTCTTGTCCTAATTTAGGATGAGATTAAATGATGCTCTAGATGAAGCATAGATTCATTGGGTTTTCACTAGGATGATTGTAAGCAATGTGGGTTTGGGTGTTTATATTTATGGTTTGGATCTATGATGAAGATTAGTAGTTGGATTCTATATTCTATTGTGCAATAGAGATCTGGCCCAATGAATAAGGCATTGGTCAGAAGTAAGTAATTTCTACAATAATGAGTCTAATATGGTATGTTACATCCCACAAATATTAATCATTACCAATCCCAAAATCTCTCAAAGTCTTGAGGTCACAAGGCATTTTGTTCACCATAACAATGGAGATTCAATGAATGTTTGGTTGGCATTTAGTACTTTCTTGCTATCATCTTTTTTTTTCAATCTAGTCTTGGTGTTGTAGAGATATTTTTTTTATTGGATTAGGTACACCCGCCTTGGTTTTGCAGAGCCATAAGTGAAGAGGGTAGTATTTTCCCTATAGTTGGTCCAGTTACCTACCGATATCCCCATATTTGGAACTAACCCATCCTCAAAATCATTCTTAGGTATATTGGTGTCTCTTGGAGTGGAAAATCCTTTTTAGGAACCAACATATCCTAACAAGGATATAATTTGGTCAAGAAAAGTTATGCAAAGGTTAAAGACATTGTGGAGGTGACCTAGATGAGTTAACATAGTCAGAGGTTGCACGTGTGATGATTTATTAAGTTTGTGAGCCAATAGTTTTATGTGATTATGGAAATATTATGTAATGTGTAATGTTTTATATTTTGTAATTGGTTAAGCTTAATTGGCTAACTCAATTGTGAAATATTGTGCATAGTATAAAGGAAGGATTATTTGCCTTGATTAAATATATAGTGAGTGATGTGAAGATTAATTAATGTGAATAAGTGATCTACGGGATTGATGTATGATGTGAAGTGAGCAGCTCTGGTATTGAGTTCTGGTGAAGCATTTGGTGTGGTTTTGGCATAGTAAAAAAGGAGAATAAAAGTTGTTGAGACCAGTAATTCTTTGTATTATTCTATTCAAATAATACATAGATTAGTTGGACAGTGTGTTCAATGATGTTTTCCTTGAAGATATTTGGATAGTGGGTCCTTCTATCTTCCTTAACTCCTAATTGGGTTATAATATTCTCACAAGGATTCAAAGTCTCCTAGCAGGGACTAATATGTACTAAATGTATTTCATAAGACTCCTAATAGATTCCATCCTCTCACAAGGAATTTTCATATTAGTACATCTTTTTGTGGGTAGCATCCCCACCGGGGTTTACTCTCTGATCAAGAGGTTCCCTAATTAACAAATCTAGTGTTATTGTGTATGATTATCTTTCTATGGTTGTTGTTTATGTTGATTACATGTTTCAGATATAATAAGGATAACAAAAGTTGTTTTTATTAGATAAATGATTCACCCCCCCTCCTCAGTTATCTTGGAGGACTTTACTTTATAACAAAATGTACCACAAGAAATTGCAAATCATGAACCACCACCCCAAGCTAGATCTTTCCACTTTGACCACTAAAATAGGAAACCATTATAGGACTAGACCCAAAATGTAAAACACCGATCACCACAATAAGAACATAAGGATGTGCAATCATAGATATATGTCTACACAAATCCCAACAATTATGATCCATGGTCACACAATTTAAAATCCAATGATCACCAACCACACAATAGATCTCTTAAGTCAGTCCAGACATGAAATGAAGATATTACCCATAGCCACTAGATGAATCTAAACTTGAACCACCACAAACCAAAAGAGATGCGATCATAGGAATTTTTTTCTAGATAGGTCCTAAACATCATAGTACAATCACACACACTAGCTCCAACATAGGATCAAAAGCCAAATAGATACTTCAAACTGGAAAATAAGAAAAAAATATAAAATTTATTTATTTTGGATGATGCAAGATTGCCAACTATCCTAGGATGCTCATGTATCACTCTGAAACCTTCCCAAGTGTACCCATGCCAATATTGGAAGGTGCCTCATCCAGATCATGTGTACTAGGCTACAATTCTATAAAGGAAAATTTAGGATCAAATGAGGATGAATGTAGAACATGTGTCAAATAATCAAGTGTCTCCTCTAAAGATAAAGTAATCTCCAAGTATTGTATCAAAGTATCCATAATCATGTCAACCTCAAAAGAATTATCAAGTGGAGAATTAAGATGAGGTTTAGCATGTTCTCTCGCAACTGTTAGGATTATGGAGCACTAAGAGGGACAAGGGGAGGGGAGTTAATCGATGCAACAATATTCTAAAATTTCTTAATCAAAAACTTATAACCACAAATAACTAAAAGTGAAAATAATAAGATAAACATGCACAACATCATAATGGCATGATTTATTTTTGAGGAAAACCATGTTAAGGGAAAAACCCTGGTGGGGATGGTATTGATTAAATATATCACTAGTGTAGTAATAAGTACCCTATTAAAGGTATAAGTACATAAGAAGGGTAATGTACATGCATTTATGCTTATAGCCTAGAGCTCAGTGCTTAATACAAAATAATGATTTGACCCTCAATCGGGTTCACTGATCTATATTACAAAATTTAGATAGGACTTTATAGTCCCAAAAAGTAAACTGACAAATAACATCAACTATGCCAATATAGTTCTAATGAATATTTGGAGAGTATTACTAACTTATTATATGATTTTTCAATATTTACAACATTGATCTCTCACTTCGCACCTGTCATATCATATCACTTTTCATCACATCCAAAAACTTGATCTTATATACTTTCTAAAAACATAACTCAATCAATCCAACTAGAATATAATGAAGCATGTAGAATATTCGATTCTACCTCAACTAAATTATGACATAATAACTTAGCATTAAAATATAATATCCTCCATAGTTGGATCTATGAATCATAACCACCAAAATAATCAAATCATCAATTCGGTAGGATCGCTAATCGATCCAATGTACTACAAACTCAACATAAGATAGTTCTTTGTCTTCCTGATACATAGAGTATAAAAACTCAATAATTATACATTAAAAAGACCTACGATGATCATATTAGACATATCATGATGTCTAATTTAAAGCTCTATTTTTGCATCTTCTAGCAATTTGAACTCTATCCATACTGACTCGATCTCTGAGCCTATATCCTACACTATTCTTCATACTTAGATATTTTTCATTAACAAAACATTTGGTAAGAAAAATATCTAAAATATGGCCAAGAGTAAATTTTATAGTTTCCATCAATTATAACATATCATTCACTATCATTTATCTCTTTCCAACAATATCTCTCTTTGGCATTGATGACAACACTTAGTAGAAAATGGTCATGTCTAGTCAAAATGCCAAATATCAAAAAATCTAAAAAAATGTACCCCTCCTAAGGTATACATATATCCCCTCTTTTTTATACATGTATTTTTCACTATATCTCTCCCCCTTTGACATCAATGGAAAAGGTGGGGCTCCAAAGAAAAAGGTCAAAACTTATCTACCAAAACTCCTATATGGTTTGCATATGATATCATACTTAAAAGTACTTCAATACTTTTGGAAAAATCTTCCTCAATGAGGATAAATCAGCATCCCAAGTTTTATACAAGATATCAACAATCTAAATTGGACCACATAAGGCATATGCTTCTCTCTCTTCTTCTGTAACATCTGATGGATTTAGAAATTCATACAATTTCTTAGCTTCAATTAGCTCATTCATAGTACAATCTAGTTTAGGAATCAGTAAGTTCCAAATACCTAATAACCTTAACTTCATCCTAATCCTTTCATCCTCAAGATGTTTTATTTTATCATTTATCTTTACAATCTTAGAGTCAAATATTGAAGTTTTCTCCTTGGTAGGATCAAAATTTTATGCTTTCTCACTCAATAAGGCTTCACTCTCTAAAACAATTTTATCAATGTCCTTTACATGTGTAGAGTATTTAATGCATAATCTACATGCCTTTGTTCCTTCTTCAAATTTTCAAGTCCCTTATGTAATAACTCCTTCTCCTTAGACAAAATATAACAAAGCTAATTGAAACAATTTTTCATAAATTCATCTTTTACCTTAACTTTACCTATCTTTTCCAATGAATCAAAGTGAGTATCAAACACATCTCATAAGCCTTCCAACTGATCTATAGTAGAACTACCAAGTTCTTATTTTATAGGCACAATATTCTTCAACAAATTCATTTCCCTAGATAACAATCTCCCTTCCTTCTTTCTATTGTATAGATCAATTTCCTTAGCCTTTGTATGTGCAATTATTGATATTTTAATTATCTCATCTATATCTAGAATGTCCAAATCAATAGGCCCTTGAATTTGTTTATCAAATACATCAATAGATTCACTTGTGTCTCTTTCCAACACTTCTATATTTCCAAGTGATGGCTCAACCTCTGACTGTACTTGATTAGTATGCTCTTCCAATTAATTTTCCTATGTCAAAACTTGATCTATAGGTTCATTATCCATGACATCTATATTTTTAACATCTCCAATATTCTCATCAATCTCCTTTTCCTCTTTAACTTCAATAGGGGCAATTGTAGTATGACCTTTCTTAGACATTACTTCTCTAATTTCCTCTATTGATATTTCAAACTTATAATTCTTTACTCCTGGAATATTTTCTCCATCATCTTCTATAGTACTCAATGAAATAGATACACTAGTTATAAAGAGATTAGGTTCATCAATACTAGTTTTTTCTTCTCTCTTCTTTATCCTTGACTCCTACATCTTCAGTGCATCTTGTCTGAATTCAATAAACATCTTTCTAACTATATCATGTGCTTTTGTAATGATCTCCTCTGACTTACTAGCCATCAAAATATTGATTCTCTTCTTGGTTAACAACCTCTTCTTGGCTTCATCAAGAAAAATATTCATATCATAATTTGTGATGATAGGGAATATCTTGTATATATCTCCCTCTCTAATCCTTTGGTCTTCCTCAAGTGTGACTAGTCTCCTTTCTCCCAACTTTTTGTAAAATTTATCACATATTTGATCCTTGATTTCAACTAATGCCCTACTAAACTTGTTAAAATTAAAAATTACCCCTTTCTCAAGTATTCCTCACTCTTTCTCATCAAATAAATGATATTTTTTCTTCAATTATACAAAAATTCCAAGTTTAGTTACTTTATACAAAAGATTTTGAACAAAATTTTCATTCTTATCGGCACTCATAGGCCTTTCCTTGACAAATATTTATATTGATGCACCTTAATTTCTTATTTTTTTCTTTGATTGATTTGAATCAGTAGATGAATCATCCTTGCCTACTTTAGCTCTTTTCTATGGACCCATACTCTTCTATTTTGATTTTCCTTTCATCGGTATAGACTATGATTTCATAGTCATCTTCTTCTTAGGAGGTGTATCCAAAGTTTTGAATGCACTCATGGTTATCCTTTGACTAGTTGGAATATAAATAGGTGGATGAGGTGATGCTTCTTTCTCAATATCAATTAGTTTATGTTGGAATAAATTTCTCTTCCCTTTCTCCTCTATCGTCTTCCTCAACTATGTCATCTGATCCTTTCTTATGCCTTCCTTTTCTGCAATATTATCCACCATCTTCTTTATCTTCTTGCTCCTAGCTTCATCATGAAGTTGACTTTGAAATTTTTGATATTTCTCTGCATAAGTACTAAACATCTTAGTATTAGAATGTTTCAATTTCTTAACATTTCCTCAACAAACCTAGCCATAGTCGCAGGGTGCATTTCATATCCCATTAGCGGTATCCAAAAAGTTCTAGGTTCAACTACTTCCATACTACAAGTATCAATATATACCATGGAATAAACTATATATACACACTCCTCAACAAAAAATTTGGGAATAATCTCTCTTTTTTATCTTCTTCTAAAGCATTTTGAAATATCCAAATATTTTCTAATCAATGTATTCCTTCTTCTATATTTGATAAAATTGACTAATCTAAATAGTTGTAGGAATGTCCTTTTTCCAAGTAACATTCGACACACTAGGGAAATAGTTCATCAAGTAGAAGAATATATGGATAGTAAGTGATCCATAATTAAATATTTGTGACTTATCCTACTTAATTTTATGAAGATTCTCCATAAACTATTCCTTTATAATCTCACAAACATTTGTTTGAGAATCTTCTTTCAACATTTGGTAGGCACTATGAATGATAGTAGAAGAGATAGTGTTTATTATTCTACTATGATAAACTTTGTAACCCAGTAACATTGAAGAAAACTTGACATATGATTGCTTAATATCATTGATAGTCATGGCTTTTTATCCCACTTATAATTAGTAATATTTTTAACTATACTCTTCTTAGATGATCTAAGAGATGGTACTTGACTAATAGCAATATACCCAACAATTTCATGAATCAAATCCTTAGTGATCTTAATAGGATGATCACCACCAAGATAGAAAAATTGATCATGAATTTGACTCAATACAATCCTGATGCACTCCAATTCATCAAATACATAAATTTCCTTGAACTATTCTAGGTTAATATTCTCAACCTTATTGAATTCATCTTTTGGATTTCCATCAACACACAAAGATCTGAATTGGTTGTAGATATCAAAATCTCCCAATTCTTCAAGCTTACAATGAATATAAGCCCTAATATCTTCCACATGTACAATACTGCAGGGAACATGAGAAAATGTACAACTGGGATCATCTTCCATCAATTCATATGAATGTTTCTTGAATTCATATCTTTGATTATCAACAATATCAATAATTTGAGGTATATCCATTTTACTTCGATGAAATCAACAAGTTTTTGTAAAGATAAATACCTACCTCTTTTCTTTTGTCTAGGGTTTTCACATGAAGTTTGATTGGATGCACAATTCATAGTTATATATCCTTCTTCTCAAGTAATCACTTATTCTCTGGATATCAAGGTGTGAAATGAAGTCATAGGATGTCTTTTAATCGTTTAATTCATTTATTTAATGCCATTTTTACCATAGCTTCCAAAAAGATTATATTTATAGTGAACTAAATTCTTCCTATGACACATGATAAGTTCATGAAATATTTCATGGTTTGATATATAGGCTTGAAATTCCATTTTACAACTCATGCTACCATTGCAGCCTCCACTATACCAAGTTTGAGGTAAGATATGATCTTCTAATAAGATCTTACCCTTAGGTCCTAAGACCTAATTAATTAGTTTGACAATGAGGTTCCCACACTAGGAACTGGTGTGACCTTCCTAGTTGAATCAATTTTTTCTTTCCTCACCCATTTCTTATTCATTTCCTTCCACACTTTTTCAACATTAATTACTTTTCCTTTATTTTCATTTCTTGCATTGTTATTCTCAACCAATCCATTTCTTCTCATTCCAACATTGTATATATACAAATTCTAGCTACATGACCAAAATTATTGCATTTGTAATATATAGAATTCATATTTATATTTGAAACATTGTTACATTTAGGATTACCTTTATTTGAAATATGTAGCATTACCTCTATTTGTAGGTTGTGTATTAGGTCTGGCTCTAAATCTTCATTCATTAGATTTGTTTCCATACTACCTATATGTGAAACAATATCTTGTAAATATTATAGTAAGATTATTTTTTTAGAAATAGGAAATATTGAGAGGGGCGGTGAATCAATATTTCACAAACTTTTACTTTTGCCCAATTATAGATATAACAAATTAACTTCAAGCTTGCATAACAAATTAAACTAAGAAAACTAAATAACAAGCATATAAATAAAGTAAATGAACTCATAACACCATGTTTGTTCTCGAGGAAACCCTAGCCAAGGGAAAACCCCAATGGGGATGATACCCACAACTAATCCACTAATGAAAAGTATTCAATTAAGGATGTTGACCCTGTTAGGAGTCTATTACATACATATAGTGTCTTTGTCCTAGTTAAAGGACTCTAGGCCTTGTTAGAAGCCTCAACCTTGTAAGGATTTTCTATTACAAAAATTATTTGCAAGATGAGAACACTGCCAAAATATGCAATGTACAATGATATCTTCAAATACAAAGATAAAGTACATAACCTTTTGTTGCGGTCAAATAGCTTTCCTATTCTAATTTAGCTTTCTAGGATCTTCGCTTTCATAGAGTCTGCTTGATTTATTTATTACAATATAAAAATTTTCATCATATTACATTACATTTTCTATTATGTCACTTCTATTTCTTTCTCATTACATAGTTCTTACATATATACAAGTTATTACGATTACCTACTTCCAGTTGGATTACAATACATAAAATCTTTTCACAATGTAAAACTAATTCATACTATCTAAGGGTTAACATCTAGGATGTTGTCCCTACATGGTTAAGTCATTATTTTGATAAACAAAATAATCCCTTAACTTAATATTCACAATTTGTCTTCTTGCTCTGTTCAGGTCGGCTTCAACACTGTCTCTTTAATTCTTTAATATCTCCTTCCGTACATGTCATACAGACTTGCGCTTTCATATGTGGCTTTGATATACATAGAATTATCCATGTTCAAGTGTGCATGCACTGAACCTACTTCTATGAACATCTCTAATCAAAACTGCCTCCGATTAGACTGGTAAAATGATGCTCTACTTAGACAATTTTCACTTGCGCTCATACAAAACCACTTTCTTCTATTATGTGATCATTATGGTCATTATATGTTTCCATAATGAAAACAATATGATATCGTACTTAGCCAAATTTCTAACAATCTGCCCCTTTGTCATTGGTGGTAACATATGGGAAAATTGGCTAAGTCCCAAAAACCTAAGATACAAAATTGTGCCCATACAAAAGTTTGTGGATCTTACACAAATACTTATATCTCTGAAATATCTGTACTCCCCCTAAGAGTATACTTCATGCTATACATATAGTATCTATACATAGAATTTTATCCTAATACTAATCCCCCTTTGATAACAATGACAAAGGTGTCAAAAACTTATGTCAAAACTATTTTACCTTAGGATTTTAAGATTGCAAGGTCGGAAGGCTTGCAACACAATCTGCAAAATTAATCTTCAAGTTCTCTATCTCCTTGTCCCATGACTTCTTCATTGCATCTAAAACACTTAGCAGTGTGCATAGGCCAAAAGATGCAATTTCACATGCCTTAAGGTTTGCATAATGAAAATTTCCATAAGATGTCTTTGAAGAAAGACATTCCTCCAACTGATTTTCAAGAATACTTATGTTCATTGATATATGCTCTCTTAATAGAGAGAATCTTTTCAATTTATTCTCCTTCTCATCATCCAGAAGTCTCATATCATCAAAGATTTTACTTGTATTCCTCTCAATGTCTGAGATCTTCACATTTGGGCTTGACAAAAGGTTTACTACCACTTACAAGTAATTCTACCTCTTTTATCTTCATCTTCTTTGTTATCTCTGATGTGTGGTTCTTTGATTGTGTACACTAAATGTACAATTTTTTTTCCTCTTTCCATACATCTTCTTAATTCTTTTATACAAATATCTAGATTTTCTATATCATTTCTAATATTCTAACATACAACTTGAAATACCTAAGCATCATGAGCTGCTTGGGCTTTTATTGTGGCTATATCTGATAGGTTAGTGAATTATGTATCAAATGGTTTCATAACCTCTTTATCTTTTCCTTGTGGATCTACCTCACTGATTTGACTTGATATAATTATTCGTAGTTTTCCTGTGACTTCAACTAGTGTTCCTTCTAAGCTTACCACCTTCCTATTTTTACCAATGATTTTATTTAGAGATGAGATCAACTCTATTTGATCATCATCATCAACTTCCTATCCAAGGCTAGAAAACATCGATTCAATCTATGGTTTTTGTACTGATTCTACTACTTCCTTAGGTTTGGGAATGATTTATGATTTCTTTTCTAGAACTGTCTACTCTTCTTTTGTTGCATCAATATGTGGTTCCTCTTTCTCTTCTTCCTTCTTTGTGTTGGTTCCTGAAAAGGATTTTACACTCAAAGAGACACCAATATACATAAGACTAATTTTGAGGAGGGGTTAGTTCCAAATATGGGGAATCAATAGGTAACTATACCAACTATAGGGACAAGACTACCCTCTTCACTTTTGGCTCTACAAAACCAAGGTGGGTGTACCTAATCCAGTAACATATGACACTTTTAGGACTTTAAACTAGATTGAAAAAAGAAGATGATAGAAAGAAAGTATTGAATGATAACCAGTCATTCATTGACTCTCCAGTGCTATTGTAATGTCCCCACCAGGGAACCCATAAGGAATCAGGTCTATAACCTAAAATTACAAGTAACAATTTTATTTTTTAACATTCTAACATATCATCACTAATATTCACAAGTACATTCCTTAAGGTTCCCTTAATGAATTCATTTACCATTATCAAGTATTACTTAATCTAACGAATTCTATTTCTGTTTCAACTTCAATTTACATTGAAACATTGCTTTCATTCTACTTCAAAACCAATTGCCTTAGTGAATTAATTCAATTCATTTTCTTTACCAAACCAACACACTTTTAGAAATGAAACCAGAACACATTACTTATCTCATCTGCTAAGTACATTTATTCTTTCCTATTTATTTACTCCTTAAACCTATCTATGCTCAATTCAATTGCACCATGAAAACTCAATTAAGCTTTTCCATTAAGAATCCTTACTTTCTATTTTCATTTCAATATAATAATAGAAAGAGCGTAAAGTACTTAACCATATATTGCTAATTGACATAAACCATTTAATGAATCATTTTTTCCACAAGTTTAACTTCCAAAAATTACCATCTATAACCTTGTACAAGTCTAGTTAAGAATTGAGATTAAAACCTAGTTTGAATAACCACACATTACTCATACTAAACTATACATTTAAGAATCACATCTCATTACTAATTTCAATACTATACATGTTTCTTACCCTTATTATTTCACCTAGAAATGTCCTTAAACCCTTAGCATATCTTTTCACTATTACACATATCAAAATGAGTATTCCTTAAGAAGTTTACAACTATAAGTGCTTTGCAAAAGATTACATAGAATCATTACTTTCAATTTCATTTGAAAATCAAGAGATATAGGGTAAGAATTAATTAAACATAATCCATGCTTGATTTACCAACATTCAATTCCCTTTTTGAGATTCCTAAATACTGCCCTTACCATATACATAGCTTCTTTCTTATAATTTCCATTTACAACATAATTGGAATTATAGTTACTGCACATGGCCCAAAGGCATAGAGAAAGATAATTACATAAAGTTTCCCAAGGGATTACAATACATCTTTACATATTGATTTTAAAAGATAGAGACACATGATACAAGAATATAATCTTCACCACTAAACAACTCAGAATCCAAGCCACAACATGAACCACGAACAATACCTCAAAAGAGATTTTCCACCCAACCATGTGAAACTGGTAAAGTTCCACCTGCTGTGCTAGGAGATAGAACCAAGGTACTCCCAAGACCTTAAGGAAATATAAGTCTCAAAAACCAATAAATCCAAGAATCAAAAGAACAAGAATAAAGCACATAAAATATCATCATACTATAACACCAAGGTTAAGGTTCTAGGAAACCACCTAAGTGAGTGTCATCACACAACCTATGTATTGGGATCCACCTTGGAAACCATGTAACCCTAGTCCCCCTTTATGAATAGGGATCCACCCTAGCATGGTCCTAGTACTCCAATCAGGTTTGTGTGGCCATTATTATGTTTTCTTTCATTAGCTTTTGAATCCCCCCTTCCCAAGTTAATTTTTAAGGTTATCACTTTTTACAAACCCACCCATAGGATCATCTAGCAACCACTTTAGGGTTCCAACACCTATGGTGAGCCACTTAAATATGGTTCCTATTCACTTACTCCATTACAAGCCAAAGATACAAAATAACACTTCCATGTCCTGATTCATAGGTTTAGAAAACTCCCCTACACACTCAAACCCTCAAAGCGAGTCCTAACAATAGCCATATACATAACATGAACCATTAGAAGAGTGTCTATCACAAGAAACCTTAAATCATAGCATATAACTTTCCACATTCATAAATATAACTATGCATGTCTTACTTATAGGTCTAGGGAACCCTCCCATGCACATAGGACACTGAGACGAGTCCTAGCCTCATAAACTAAGCTTGAGCATATGCCAAAAAACATCATAAGTAACACCATATAACATCAAAAAAACAAGTAATAAACATACATACAGGATACAAAATTCCACATGCATAAACACAACATTCCATAGCTTGTTTTTATAAGTCTAGGAAAAACTTGTGCCTGAAATTTGGCTAAGTCTGAAATTTTTGGAAAACTCCAAAATCTAGAATCTCCATCTTAACTCCTATGAAGCTGAAACCTATCTCAAACATCATGTAATGTATTTATACAAATATAACGTAAAGTATAATAAATTAAATATAACATTCTACAAATTTTAGCCCTTGAAACCCTCAAAACTCCAAATGACTTTGTATATGATCCCATATGATAATGTATGCATTCCCATATGACATTTGACCAAGTGTTGTAAGGGTATGACTACAATGTTGTACGACACTACAAGACACTTTCACGAAATTAAATTTTAAACTTCCTGAAAATACTAAAATAATTTTTTTTTCACCCATACAAAAATGTATGCATTCCTATATGAATTTTGACCAAGTGTTGTATGTGTATGACTACAATTTCATACAACACTACATGACACTTTTATGAAATTAATTCAAAATGGCCTGAAAAGGCCAAAAATGACTTTTTAAGGCATGGAGAGTTCCTGGGAAAGGTTCCTTGAGGTCAACCCAATGTAGGGACCTTAGTACCACATCCAAAACACATCCTCAACACTACCTAAGTCTTAGATAAGATTTATTAAATGAAAAACAATAAATCACAAAGAAGGCCTACAAAAAGAAAAAATGGGGAAGAAGGACTACAACCTTTCCTAAACCACAAAAAACCTTTGTAAACTTCCCTATACCATTACATAACTCTCACAAACACCATAAGGAAGTTTCACAACAAATCCCAAACTTCCAGGAAAGATTTTACCATAAAAACTATACAAACATTTATAGAATTACTTCCCGGGAACACAACAGACAATATAACATTTAAATTTCCTTTATAATTCATAGTAAGCATTCATATACTAATACAATAACATATCATTCATATAAACAATCATACACATAGGAAGAGTGGAGATTCATCCCAGTTTAGACCCTACCTAGGGTCCTGTGGAGAATCCTCTTCCCTTGGCTGGAGAACTCTCTGCAAATCTCCAAGCCTTGAGTAGGTAGCCTCCTGGATATCTTCTTCTAGAAACCAATCTTCAATCAATCCACACATACACTTTCCCTCACCAAACCAGAGAATTAAAAATCTCACAGAAAAACTTCAAATACATTTATGAAAAAATCAATGCAAAATACTCCCAAAAATCTTCCCAAAACTCTCTCTCCCAAACCATAGAAAATTAAAATTATTTATCCTCCAACTATGTGGTGTGAGGAGTTTCTTTATGGGAAGCAACTCCTCCAACTTCCATAGTTGGTTGGAAAATTAAATAAAACATTCCCATAAGCACTTAACAAAGTTTAAATAAATTTAATTAAAATATCTTTCAAAGAAAATCATAACAAGAATAATAAGCAAATAACTTTCAAGGAAAACACATAGCACACATGGAAACCAACTAACCTAACTTCTAGGAGGTCTCGAGTTCAACTCCCTCCTAGATAGCTAATTTTACTACAAAGAGTATTTATTTTTATTATTGCTATTATTGATATTATTTTCCACTTTAATATACTTCATTCAATAGACTTTATTGAATTCACTTTATTTAATTATTAAAATATCATTTACACAATCAATAAAAAAACATACAAATAATATTATTATTTATATAAGCATGGGTATATGTGTGTGCACCCACATAAGCACATATCTATATAACATACAATCAATTATAACATAGATACAAAATTTTATATATATATATATATATATATATATATATATATATATATATATATATATATATATATATATATATATATATATATATATATATATATATATATATATAAAATAAGGAGGGAGAGTGTGACATCATGTGGACCTCCTGTAGGAGTAACTACAACTACCTCCCCTCATCCTACACTCACATCAAATAGTGACATCAAAAAAGCATTATTGGATTAGTATGGTTAGTACCAAAATAATCTCTTTTCCATATTTGTATAACAAGAATGAATCATAACATTATCATGTAAATGTAAATCATCTTTCACAAACCCATTTAACCATCAGGCATTTACTCAAAATCTCCCATTATCAAATCAAGATAAACAAATCATATAACCCTAAATGCATTAATCATGTCTAATCCCAAGTAACATTATTAGAGAAGGTAACACATATAACCCCTAAGTGAGTATAATAAATTAACCTAAGCTACACATAAATATTAATAATAAGCATTTCACATAAAATCATATAAGTCTATCAGGTGATCCTTTTAGCATTAAGGTCCTAAACTATTGCTGACACACAAGATGTATAGAAACATGTACCTATGAAATATAATTATTTTCCACATTAAAATATGAAGTTATGGTGAGTTGGAAGAGGTTTAGTTTAAGAAACCATCACAAGAAGGATCATCCTCACATAGAGCTCTTCCTAATTTCTAGTAGGCATAACCAGGACTTGATAGGGTTGGAGGGGCATTACGACTATTATAGAACTGAAACCATACAACCATGAACATAAATGGATAGGAAGGATTTTGATTTAGGTTTCTCATAGAATGTAAACAACCATGCCACACTTGTAACACCACAAGAGATACTAGTTTCTGATCAGTGCTTTATCCATTAGGCATTATCTCTATAGCAGAAATAGAATACGAGAACAACTACTCGATTCATCAGATATTCCAAGTCATAAACATAGTTGACCAAACTCTTACACTACTTACAAACATCCTTCATGTTGAACCCAATGAATCTATGTTTTACTCAGAGACTTTTAGCCTGATCCTAGATCAAGGATGGGAGATAAAACATATACATAGATAAACTCTAAGCAATGAACAAGAAAATCCAAAACTCAAGAATCACAACAAAGGGAGAGATCTGAGAATGGAAAACTATATTAAGTATGAGGATTCAAATCCTTGTATTACAATGTGATTAAAAAATGCCTTAGACAATATGCAAAGGATGAAGAAGGTTTTTCCCTTGTGTTGATACAACTAGTAAAAATTGTTACACTCTGGACTGAAGATGCACATTCAGCTTTTCAGCCTCCTATGTTCAAGATTTTTCAACTAGCCAACGGCCCCTACATGATCCAAAAAATCCTTTATAGAAATAAGGATTGCAACAAGAAAAATATCATTTAGGGAAAAATTCAAACTTCAACAAATAGATACAACAAGAAATAAAAGCACACAAGAAAGCCTAAAACCCCAAGAAGGATCAGATCAAATCTGATGTACAATTATTTGGGTTTCACAATCACAATCTAACTACACTATACAAATTCAAACAATTTCTTGTTGCAAGAAAAATAAAATTAAATGCCATGACCAACAAGAGGAAACCTACATGAATTAGAGCATGGAAATAATCAAAACCCTAGCCGATCTTGTCTAACAATAGTCTTCTGCATTTAAACCAGCATGACACATCATGACAAAAATCAAATCAAACAACTACCTATATCTTGCTCATCAATTTTCACCTGTAACCATCTTGGAAAATCAAATCTGATCTGGCTTTTTTGTATCTTCTTCACTATTCAAAACCCTACAAAAAAACCTAGCAGAAAATTCAAATTATTGGCCCTAACAATTAACTGGAAAATTTAAAACATGGTCGTTGATCTCAGTCTTTCCCAGCACATCGGGAGGCTCACATTAAATGACAAGAGTCACTTATCCCTTTGAAATTATGTGGCCACATCATCATTATCGGCAACCAGTAAAAAATGAGAACCTCAGCATGACTTGGCAACAGACACACCATCTTCATCAATCTTTCAATCGGATGGGTGTCGCAATATCACGATGAATATCTATCCTACATCATCCCTTTGCAGAATCACGACCAGCGATAGATCAAATTGGACCTACGAAGTCTTTATCTTAACCTTGGCCAACCCCCTTAACCTTTAGTCATCTGGAGATTATGCTACTGAAGGCATTCTCCAAGTCATGAAACATTTTACTTACCCATGGTCTGATCAAGAGATCACACAAATGAAGAATTTGCATGATCACTGAGTCTTTCTGTTAGGAATGGGAACACTGAGAGGGGGAGGTGAATTAGTGTTCACTATATTCAATCTTTTTACTTTACTCTTTAAACTTAACTTGAATGCTTAAAAATTGAAATGAACATTAACATCAACAAGATAGATGAACACAACACATAACACCAATATGGTTATAGGGAAATCCAAATAGGTGGGTAAAAGCACAATCAGGTGTCATTTTTTAGGCTAACTTATCATCGCATCTTAATTTTAGTATTTCTAACTAAAAATTAATTTTGGTGAAACATATGGTCTAGCTAGATTCATTTTAGCTAAGTTAGATAAGTTCTTTAACTTTTCCAATAGGAAATATCTATTAAATGCATGTTTTATACCACTTTGGGTCCAATTAACATAAAAATTAAATTATTTCAGAAAAGTGGCATTTCAATAACTCCTAACCTTTTTAATGATATTTTTTTAAAAATAAAAAAATACCCTTTTGTAGAGATCAAAGCTAAGAATATCCTCATACAGATTTTATAGTGTCTTAATTAGGCATAGTTTATTGTAATTAAAAAATATTACAAGTAGGTATTTTAATAGTCAAGGAGATGTTGATTCAGAGAAAGAAAAAAATAGTAAATCATATTAAATAAATTTGAAAAACATATGGTGCACTAGAGGAGAGAGTACACTTCAAGAATATATATTTATTTTTTTGCTTGGGATAGATTTGTTATGAAAAATATGTTGTGAGATGAAAATTATCGATTTTAGTGAGTTGGAATTTGAATTGTTATAAAAGAGAAAATATAGGTCACAAACCAATTTTTATTTCTTCATGCACTAGCTATATATGTCATATATGACATATTTTGAAATTAGGGGAAAACATGTTTATTTACATATAATTTTTTGGTGGGAGATAGACCCCTAATTTTCAGCATTTTTTAGCAACTAAAAACTCATCTTTAAAAATTAAAAAACCATATCAATTCTTATTCAAAAAAATTATTAAAAATATTAATCATAAACTTCATCCATTTTATCACATTTAATTAGGTTACATTATCTTCAAATTCCAAACATAAATGTCATTTTTATACTATTGAAGTTGAATAGCTTTGATTTTGTTAGCCTTTTCCTTTGTAAAAGGGTGACAACTTATTTTGCTTTTACCCAGGTAAAAACCCTAGTGGGAATTGACACCCACTAATAATTTGTACTAGTGTCTTATGATCCTTGTTAGAATATCCTTAACCCTGTTAGGAGTTGTCTTTACAATGCTTTTTGTACAGTGACCTTGTCAAGGGTCAGAACCTATTAGGAGTCTTTTACAATAACCCTATTAGGGGTGGGGATAGACTATCCTAGAGCTCACTACCCAAGTGGTGAAGGCTACAAACTTTTGATTTTAGATACACACTATATCTGCTGGATGAACTGGCATTGTGACATTGCTTGTCTAATCAATTCCTTTGATGCATTGATTCTTTGACCTCTTGCAAAGCTCTAATACATCTTAACAACTCTTTGCATACTTATTCTATGCTTATCTCAACTCTATATCCACATCCATACTTATTACAATGGGTGCATCTCATATTTATATGCGCTTATCAAAACAATTAACTAGGTTGTCCTATAACTGATTACATACAACACTTCCAATTGAATTGACTCAAGCATGTTTACATAAAAACATAATTACATGTCTAAAACCTAAATAAAATAGCCACATATCCTTTACAAAACAATTTTATCATCACTAAACAAATTACCAATAGTCGGCTGCATACTTTATTCTATTCTAGTATTCACTGTCTATGTAACTTCAACTGTATGTATCTTTGTCATACTGAATCTTCTGATCATGCACTTTTAGACTAATCATGAATATACTCTTACCATCTTATCTTCTAGGGTGCATACCATAACTTAGTCATACGCACATGCGTTGATGTTGTGATCTACTGGTGCTCTTTTTACTGTCCAGTCTTCTGTACTTAGCCAAATACTAATCTTCTGATGATGTGCGTTGACTCCAAAATACTATATGACTTTGTTTCCATAATGAAAACACTATATCTAGTCATATATGATAGTATAGTCAACTTTCCAATAATCTCCCCCTTTGTCATTGATGGCAACAAAGTAATATGGCATAGTTAATAACTATACACAAAACTCTTTATCATACACTAACTTATATCTCCCTTATACTTTTTACTATATATATTCTTTACATATATGACTTCATATTCTATACATTACTCCCCCTTTGACATTAATGACAAAGGTGTTCCAAAAACTATATCTACAAGTACTTACAGGGAAAGTACATCCAGATATGCTATCTACAAATTGTGGATCTCTTGCTTCCAGAATGCAATTAGTGCATTGACTGTTTGGAGATGGGCACATAATCCATAGGTGAGCTTCTCCATCTTCTCCAAATATGAGCTAGGACCTTGATCATATGTCACCATGGTGGCATCGATCTCCTTGATGTTATGATTTAGTACATCTAAAGAGGGCGCAAGAGCATTCCTTAGCTGTGTTTTCCTTGCCCTTGTCTTAGACATCTCCTTTTCTGCTCTTTCAATCTTGTCAATATTCCCTTGATATACATTATTACACATATTTACATCAGTGGAGGGATCTTCCACAAATTTCCTCACATTCTCTATCATATCCTCTGCCTCTTAGATCTTCTGGTATAGATCAGTTGTTAACTTGTCCTGGTTCATGTAGTCAACAATAATCTTCCTTCCCTTTGGTGTAAACTCTTTTAAGGATGCTTGACCAACCTTGAGTGAACTTAGGTCAAGTTTAAAGTTACTGACCAATTCACTAAGCCTTTTCTTCATATACTTCTTTTCTGCAACTAGGGATGCAGATTCTTCCAAGCTAGAAAATTTTGTCTTAATATTTGAAATAATTGTGCTCACATCATCCACTGAATGAACCTTAGACACTTTCTTGTCTAAAGGTAATAAACTATTCAATATGTTGACTTATTCAACAAATAAGGGGTTCCTCATTACCTATTTTTCCTTTTCTTTCTCCATGGCTAAGACGTTGATCTTGATGAAGTCTTCTTCTCCCCAAGAATCCAAACTAGTGGTGTCTGGTGTCAATCTTGACAAAAATGATACATAAGGAGTGATAGGAGTGCTATCCACTACTTCTTGCTTTACTCTGATTATCATTTCAATAGATGGCTCATCTGTTGGTTCATTTCCTTTTACCTTTTCTTCTCCTTTTTCTATCTCTTTCTCTTTTTCTTTTTTTTTTCTTCTTCTTTTTCTATCTCTTTTTCTTCTTTTTGTGTCTCTTTTTTCTGTCTCTTCTTCTTTACCTTCTTGTTGTATCTTGGGTGAATTGCCACTGCATAGTGTTTCAGCCTCTAGTGTGCTTAAAAAGGTCTCTTTGAACTTCTCTAGGTCCTTATTTGTGGCTGCCATTGTAATCTTAACATTATCAATAATGATAGTGTTATCCTTTAGTGACTTTGTCATGGGTGCAGACTTTTCTGCCTCTGTGGGAGTTTCAACTATAGGTGTTGAATCCTGAGGACCTATAAATGGTACATTTGTGGTCTCTAACTCCTTGGCTACCTTTGTGGGTAATTTAGCTATGGGCACAGTAGGTGGGTACATGTGTCTATTCAAGAAAACCTTGTCAAAGGCTTTCTCTATTTCTTTTGCAACCAACTCATAATTCTTATCCATGATGTGTAATGTTCTTGTCTTGGTTCTGAGATGTGGTTTCACCAGATCTAAAAACAAAGTTTTCTCCTCTAGAGAACATACTCAGAGACTTTCATCTAGAGTATTTTCTCTTATCCTTTGATCCTCTTCAATGGCCTATCTTTTTAGGAATTCTAAGATATTCCACACATTGTCTAGAATCATTGTCTTTAGTTCTAGGACTGTCCTTTTACAATTCAACATGTGTTTGATAATCATTCCATGAATTTTTGATTTTTCAATTTCACTATACTTCTCATAGAACTTTCCTACTTAATCTATCTTGCCTTCATCAATAATCCTTGTACTCAACACACTAAGACTAGGTTTGAAGCTTACTTCTGGAGGTGCTTGAGTGTTCTTCTTACTTCTTGTTTCTCATGAGGATGGATGACTAGTGCTGATTTCTTTCTTCCTCTTAGGCATTGCCTTATACTCTAGAGGAGAATTAAGTTCAATTGTTTTTGTGGGCGTAGGAGGGGTAACATCAGATTTATCCTATTTATCCTTAGGATCTTCAGATTTCTCAATCTTGACCTTCTTTAACTTGGGATCATCTTCCTTTGCTTTTGTTGTTGATGCACTCTCAATTCCCAAAGTAATCTTTTCTTGTCTTGCTTTGTCAAGGTCTACTTGAGTTACTACATGAATTCTGAGGATCTTAGAAGTAACCTTAGCTATTTTTCTTTTAGTTGATGTGTTGTTTAGAACAACATCAAATTCTCTTGTTTTCTCTTCATAAGTCCCCCATCTTGGTTCATTAGGGTCCTTAGGGGCTGATAGAAATACTTGTGCATATGCTTCTAGGACTTGTTCATCAACCTCATATCCAAGTGGATGGATCCACTTTGTTCTTGGCTCCACTGCTTCCATACAAGTTACATCAATTTCTACCATAAAGAAAATGCTATCTTTGTACTTTTCAACAATGCTTTCTAGAATATTGTATCTCATCTGCATTTTGGCCCTAAATGTCTTCAATTCTAGTGTCATGTAGTCCTTTAGTGTACTCTCATTAGTTTCCTTAAATGATATCTATGGCATTGTAGGAATACTCTTGTCCAAATATAAATCTGACACCTTTCCAAGAATGTGGAAGTACATGTATATGATCAAAGACCTAAACCTAAATAGTTTGGTCTTGTCATGTTTAATGGCTTTAATGTTGTCTATCAGTTGTGCGCGCATGATTTCACATAGATTAAACTCTCCATTTTCTCTCATAAGTCTTATTGTTGCAAGAATTGTGGCCGCTAACACACTATTCACCCTACTGGTGTGTTGAAGCCTATACCCTAGTATCATAGACATCAATTTGATGTCTTTTTCCTCTATAGGCTCTATAGTCATTCCACGCCTATCACTTCTTGATTTTCATGTTTTCTCAACAATTTTTCTCACATCCTTGCCTATTGGAAGAAGGATGCCTTTCTTAGAGAGACCTATCATCTCATGAATTAGGTCTCCTGTAATCCTTACTAGAACTTCACCTATCCAAAATAGGTCATCATGAATTCTACTAAGCAAGATCTTTATCTAATCAGACTCATAAAACTCATATGTTGTAGCATATTCAACTATGGGATGGTTCTCTAATAGTGCAAACTAAACAAGGAAGGTTTTTTCTAGTTTCATCATGGTCTCAATGTGCTCTCTAATTCTGTTAAGACCTACTAGCTCCTTCTTACAATATGTATATGCACAAATGTCTTCAACATGCATAACACCCATAAGAGTGTGGGAGAATGCCCCTTCTAGGTCATCCAATGTAGATTTGAATGGGTGCCTCTTAAATACATATATTTTCTTCTCCGCAACATAAAATACAATAGGACTAGCCATCACTTACTTGTATATTGCTTTCCTAATAGTTTCCAAGAACTTTTGAATCAACACGATAGATTAGGGCTTCCACAACCGATCAAACACACTACTTCGCTAGTGAACCAATCTGCAATCCTTCACAATCAACTGCTAGGGATTCTTTACTCTTCAATCTCTTTGGACTCAAATGCAATGAGTGATCTACAAGCTTCTGTGTACTTTAAAGTAAAAATTCTACCATTAATGCTTACCGCGTAAACCAAAATTTCATTGAAAATCTTCAAATTTCATTATGCTATCAATTAGTTAGTGCGCTATTGCACATAGGTTCTACTAGTCTCCAAAAGGTTAAATCCAAAGGTACATACTCTAAGGGTGAGTATACTAGCTACGCAGGGGTCTAGAGCTAAATTAGCTCCCCCTATGACCTTGAGGGCCATTCATCCAGATGTAGAGGGTGCTTCCACTATGGATGCATCCAATACATACTCATCAACCTTATCCTTCTTCATCTTTGACCAAATCATGCTCATATCTTTTGAAGCTTTCATAAAATTTACTTCTCCTTCAGTATCCAATATTGAATTTTCTAGCTTTTTAGGGCTTTCTTGACCTTGTGTTCTTGATCTACAAAACTTTGAGATGTGTCCAGCCTTGTTACAAGAGTGAAAAATAACTAGAGGCCTTATATTCCTCAGCGCATTGACATGGGTTACCATTTTACATTGTCTAGATGAGTGACCATTATATTTACATATCTGACATGTAACATTCTAAGAATTTCTTACATTTGGCTGATTCTGATTTCTCTAGTTATGTTGAGTCTTGTTCTTCTAACTTGTCTTACAATTCATAGATCTATGACCAAATTTATTACATGAATAATAGTAACCATTGAAAGTTCTTACCTCTTTACAGTTCCTTTCTATATGTCCATGCTTGTTACATGCATAACAAGTTTGGTCTACTCTCTTGTGCTCATCTTTGGATGGTTCAACATTATCTTTTGTCTGACTTCTAGTCTCCTTAGCATCTGTGGTGTCTTCTGGTGCTTTCATCCTTTCTCGCATGTCATCAATCTGATTTTGTGCATCATTGAATCCAATGTTGTTGGTATCTCCTTTAATCTTCCAAGCATATAGCTGAGATTCTATAGATCCTTTCTTATGTGTAATTTATCAATGTGATTCTTTTCTTCTTTTAACTCAAATTCCAAATTTTATTTGATGTTTCTTAGCTCCAAGATTTCCATGTTTGCTTGCCTCAATTCTTCATTCAGTTGAAGGTTCTCTTTGATATATTCATCATAGACTTCCTGATTGTTAGTTAGCTTGCCATCCAATTCTTCAATCTGATCTTTCAAAGATGTGTTCTCTTCATTTATATTTTTGACCATTATCCCTAAATCACTAATAGAACATTATTTTATATATTTTCTTAGTCTTTTGATGATTGCATGAGCATCACTAACTTTTTCTTTTAGTTCTTCAATTTCTTTTTCAGATCTGTCCAGGTCTTCAAGAGAAGCTTCAAGATTTATTTTCAGATGTTTCATTTTTATCTTTTCCATGATCTTCTCAAGTGGTTAAACTTCTTTGTTGAGGACTAGAGCTTTGATACCAATTGTTAGGAATGGGAACAATGAGAGGGGGGGGGTGAATCAGTGTTCACTATATTCAATCTTTTTACTTTACTCTTTAAACTTAACTTGAATGTTTAAGTACTGAAATGAACATTAACATAAACAACATAGATGAACACAACACATAACACCAATATGGTTATGAGGAAACCCAAATAGCTAAAAACCCTAGCGGGAATTGATACCCACTAATAATCTGTACTAGTGTCTTATGATCCTTGTTAGAATATCCTTAACCCTGTTAGGAGTTGTCTTTACAATGCTTTTAGTACAGTGACCTTGTCAAGGTTCGTAACCTATTAGGAGTATTTTACAATAACCCTGTTAGGGGTGGGGACACACTTTCCTATAGCTCATTGCTCAAGTGGTGAAGGCTACTGTTAATCTCTATTAAGCATTCAAGGTTTTCATTAGTATCAAAGGATAGTAAATAGGTCATTTGGTTACTTATACTAAGTCATTTAGTAACTTGAAGCAAGATAGAGCAGTCAGTAAAGCCTTTACACCAAGCATCACACAGTTAACCGAGCACCAGCGACACCGACACTGATGGTCAATAAACACTGAGCATCACAGTATACACTGAGTAGATTATATAGTGTTTATCGATGATCACAAAAAATGGCATAGTAATTAGAAATGGCACATTATTCTATGCAGGTGGTTACAACAGATCGTAAAATGGTTTACCAAGATCAAGGAGCATTTATTGTAAAAGATATTCATTAAATGCAATGATTATCTTATTTGTATTAGTTGATCTAGGTTATTTTGCACCGTAGATCTTAGGGTTATGATTATTCTTTGTAACCTAATTTTTGCTTAAGCGGAAAAATAGAACACTATATATTGTATATGTTTGCACCATTTTATGGGGTTGTTGAACCGATATATATGAATCACAGAGCACTTGAAGAAATTCCCTCTTCAAGAAAATCAATTTACTAAGCAGAAAAGAGTACAGAGGATATCAAATTGAGCAGAATCAGAGAAGGCTACCAAGTAGAACAGAGCAGAGAAACATCACAGATAAGGTGATATTTTGATGAGCATTTATAGATCTATTTCAGACAATTGAGTTTTCAACTAGAAAATATTTACCTATTACTTTCTAACAATTGTGATAGAGTTTTTGCATAAATCTCTTAACAGAGTATACTTAACAATCTTTGTATAAATCTCTTAACTGAGTACACACTTCAATTAGTGTTGTTAAATCCTATAACTAGGTAGATCTAGCTGATCTAATATGTTACTCCTAATAGGGTAAGATCACCAGAAGTGATCAAAACTTGTAGCCTTAACAAGCAAACCTTTTCTATATGCAGTAGTGAAGAATTTGTGGGTGTCATCCCCACCGTAGTTTTTACCTTCTTACAAGGGTTTCTACATTACCAAAATACTTGTGTGATGTGATTGTCATATTGATTTCATGTTGTTTACTTTCTTAAGTTAACTAGATGATTGACTTATGCAATTAGATTCAAGTTATTTTGATTGGTTATCACAGTATTTAGTTATAGATCAGAAATATTTCTACAAGTAAAGTTTTGAAGGCATTGATTCACCCCTCCCCTCTTAGTATCTATCTCTTCTAATTCCAATAATTGGTATCATAGCTAGTTCTCTTTTTGAACAATCTAACCATTGAAGGGTAAAGATCTAAGTCATGGAGAGATACAAACTTGACAAGACTATTCAGAATTAGAAGATACAAATACAGATGTTTGTGGAATAGTATAAACAAGCCAAGGAAGAACTGAAGAAATTACTGGTTGAAAGAAAGAACCTTGCAATTCAACAAAATGAAATCAATTATCATGAAGAACCTATTGATGAAATATTTGATCATATTGGATCAATCTTTGGAAGCATCTATGATGGATCCAAAAGCATAATCTCTGAATTATCTGAAAAGAATTTGCATCTATCTGAGCAAGTGAAAGCACTTCAAATCAGTCATGAATCTCAAATGGTGATAATGGTGGAAATCATGAACAATGCTAGACAAGCTGAACAAGATCGAAATCTAGCTATTGAAGATAGAAGACTGATGACTGAACAACTTCAAGCAAAAGAAAGTGAAATATAGAGACTTGCTGACTGTCACTTCCAAGTATCAAATCAGATGATGACAGTTAATCAAGAAATGAACCGAGTAAATGGAGAATTATCAAGAAGACTTGAAGATGTTGCAATACTCAAAGAAGATAATGAAAAACTGAGAAATGAAATAAAGACACAAAAGAAACACAATGAAATGATGAGGATAGATGAGGATAGTTCTAAAAAGATTGATGATTTCCTGACTAATCAGAGGAGATTCAAAAGTAGAGCTAGTATAGGCTACACCGGTGAAGGAGAATCATCACAACAAGATGAAAAAGTCAACAACAATCAAACTCAGAAACCTAAAGTGATGACATGTTACCACTATGGAAAACTAGGACATACATCTAATCTGTGTAGAAGCAAAGCACAAGGTAAACCTCTTGTCATTCCTAAATTCAATGGGTATTGTTATTAGTGTGGTAAGTTTGGACATCCAGCTTATGAATGCATAGCTAAGAAGAATGACATTGCTAACAATACTACTGAGGAGAAAATATGCTATACTTGTAATAAGCATGGACACACTGCAAGGGACTGCAAGGTGAAAATGAAACAAGTCTGGACACCTAAAGAAAAACTACAATGAAAGCCATATCAACCGAAGAGACAAGGAAACTCATATGTTTGGGATTACAATACATGGACTAATGGTATTGCACGTGGTTAGTATGGACATATTGCAGAAAATTGCTATAGAAAGAGTCGGATTGGATAGTCAAGAAATTGGACAAATGCAGGAATGGCATGTATGCACTGTTATAAGGTCGGTCATGTAAGCAAGAACTACAGAGACCAAGCACCAGATGAAAACCATATATTTGAGAGTGGATATAACATTGCAGAAATTATGAAGTTAAGGAACATAATGTGGAAGAAGGCATCTAATGAGAACATTGAGTCAAGTAACATTGTCGGTGAAACCTTGTCCACTAGATTGGGTGACATCGGTACCTCCACTTAAGTTGACAAAGGTATGTATGGAACTGACATTTTAAATGATCACATTTTACATACAGTTCCTTATATATGATTTGCAAATAACAAATCTACATGAATAAAGATGCACTATGGTTTATATGCTATAAGTTTACAAATGTCACATAGTCGGTAAAAGAAGAAACATGAGTTGGGTACCCATCGATAATCACTATACAAGGTTAACTGACAATAGTTCAAACAAATGAAGAAATTCTATGTCAACTGAGAAAAAGAAATTAATAGACATTACCGAGCTGACAACTGTTCTGTATCAGAAGTTAGGTCATGCATTTAATGCATCAAATTTTGAGTGGGAATATCGAAAGGTCTATAAATATGCAAAAACATAGTTCATTGTTACATTGTGATTTCGAAGAAAGTAGATTTTACAAAGAAGAGTTTGAGCTAAAGATTTTTAGAATAGATTTAAAGCTACTGGAGATTGAACCAACGACAATTCTTCGATGATAATGAGTAAGTTCATCTGCCTACCAAACACTAGTTATTCATTATTTGCCAAAACCCTAGAAACAATTTATGGCATTGACATTGACCACAAGAAAATCACAGAACATTGAGGAGGAGTAGTAGAATTAATTGTTAGAGCACACTTTGCCAAGGATAAATTCAAATCTCATCCCAAGGTCACAACACAAACATATGATATGGGCGCATTTTTGAGTATTCCAGATAGGATTTTGTTAACATAAGACATTAGGGCCTACATTCACTGCAAGATCAATGAAGTATGTGATTTTGAAACCATTGCAGCTTATCAACAAGTCTATGGACCGAATGGTAAGATTAAATCTGAATACAAGAAGATTGAGGAGTCAGGGTTACAGTGTTTTACATTTTTCCCACAATCATTCCACAATGACTAGATTATCAGTAGGGTTATTGGGTACCCTACAACTGACAAAGCCAAAGCCTTTCAAAGTTCATCTCATCCTAACATAGAAAAGAACACTGGAGCTCAATGGGATGGTAGGGCACTGAAGATATCAACTATCAAAGATCCAATGGTAAAATTCATAGCTCATGTCATTAGGTACAAGATATTCCAATCTAGTAGACCAAATAGTGTACCCTGTAGCATCGTGGACATGGCTTACAAAATTGTGAAGAAAGATCACCAGGTTGATCTTGCAGAACTACTACTACACCAACTGCATGATAATATGAAGACAATAAAGGCAAAGAAGTCCAATACATGTAAGTACAAATCACTACTTGTATGTACATATCTCTATCTACAAAAATATGTATTGGGTATCGGTAAAGTAAACTGGCAATTGGACAAACCGATAACTGCTCAAATCGGTGAAATGGTGAAAAGTCTAGGAGACAATTTGAATAAGGAATTCAATGCATATTTCAAGGAATTTCAAACAAAAATGCAACAAAGAAGTAGAATTCTAAGGGAATTAGTGAGAAAATTTGAAGATGACATATGTTTTGTGGCAAGCACAGACCACTCAATGATAAAGGTAGTAGAACCAAGAACAAAATGGCTAGCACTGATGGGTTATGAAATGAATCATGATTTCTCTTTGAAATCTATCAATGCATCACTAGAATTACCGATAGACATCACTGCCATTAGGTTTGGCATATATGAGGAAGCTAAGTCTAGAATCACAATAGACATAGAGATTGGTAAAATGTCAAGAAGGGGAAAGAAAATGAAAAAGGATCTCACAAAAAAATATGGAACTACATCTGACTCACCTAAGGAGTCACTGGCTGATGAGGCAATCGAAGGTTAGTTACAGTTGGCTAACAAGCCCTATGATAGAGAGGAGATTGAGTCAGATAAAGAAAAGGATCACACACCAGTTCCTCCCACAATTGATGAACAAGAAGTACAACTACCAGAACCTGAAGGAATGAGGACACATTCTTCAACTACTACACAATCCACTGAGCAAGTAGAAGCAACAAAAGTAGCAAAAAGAAGAGCAGCTACACCGACTAGGAAATATGTTAAGAGAAAGAACAAGAAAGTAGCTGAGACACCAAAGAAAAAGAGGAAATATATAAGAAATAAGGAAGATCTAGAGGATACTAAAACTAAAAATGATCCTGATTAATTCAAGTTAGTTCACAATAGGGAAAGTACAATAGAAGAAATAATTGAAGATATAATTGAGAATGGAAATATTAATGATCTAGGCATAGACAAACTTAACAACATGTCAATTGAGGACAAGACAACGATAAAACATGCTATCATCCAAATGGTGATAAAATTCAAAAGAGTACCAATGGAATTCGCATGTCAATTGCCAAAAGAACTTGATGACAAAATAAGTGAGAGATGGTCTATTGCACTAGAGATGGAGAAAAGAAAAAGAGAATGGTCACTAAGCCGTGCAACCACACACTTTAGCTATGTTGTGGTAAGTGAATATATGACAAATTATCAGGCTAGATTTCTAGTTAAGAATAGAGCTATGTAGATCATGGATGAGAATGTGGATGATATGGATGTCATATGTGATTCTCTATGAAAATCAATTTTGAAAGCAGAAGAGAAAGATGAATAGGAAGCATTCCTGAAACTATCTAAGAAGAGACAAAGTTCAAAATATAAAGGTATTTTTAGTGATAATGAAAAGGGAAAGAAAATAGAGGACACTAGTATATCATTTACCGAGGTAATTTATATCACCGAACAAAAGGAAGAAATCAAAATTTCATAGGATGCACCGGATCAAGCTAAGATCCACTTGCAAAAGAAAACTGATGATGATGCACTCATTGAGGACATCACTAACAGTGATCCTAATGATGAGGATGATGAAGATGTGACAATTGCACCTTACAAAGATGAAGCATTAAACACTGATAATGTGCTCACATCTCTACCAAGAGAACTACCTGTACTTGTAGAGGTAGTTGAAATATTTTCACAAGTACAACCTGATGTGTCTCATCCTGAGCCAAAGAAAGATACAACTGAGATTCAAGCACCCAAGCAACCTGTAGATACAAATGAGCCTAACAAACTAGAGGCACAGTCTATAGAAATAAAGGAACTAGAAGAACCAAAGTCTACCGAGGTGAACCGACCTGACACTACAACCGAGACTCCTACGCCATCTACTAAGGAGCAGAAGAAGGATGATACAGTGTCAACCAGGAAAGATACTCTAAAGAGTGAAGAAAAAGCTATTGTTGTAAGTGAGAAGAAGTCACCTCTTGCCCAAAAGAAGAAGAAGAAGAAAGCCAAAGGGTCGGTCACCATTAATGAAGTCATCATTATACCAGAATGTGACCCAAGAACCCTAAGCCCCGAGGAACTAAGTAGATATGGGGAATTATGTTCAAGGAAAGTGGCACAAGAGAAGTTAAGGGAAGAAAACAAATGCAAAGAAGTGTTAAATGATGTGAGGGATATTCTGCAACAAATAGTACCAAAAACAAATATTGATGAGAATACTCCCATCCTAGATCAACTTGCCACACTCACCGACAAAATCAATGCCCCTGATACAGATGCAGACAAATGAATAGAAGAAAGGGTAGAATCAAAGATTCAAACCAAATTGGTAGAAAGGATTAGTATAGAAGTGGTACTGAACAAAGTAAAATTATCTACAGTCATTACTGAGGTAAAATCTATCACCCAGATAATCTGTCAACTTCTAATCAAGCTTTGTACTTCAAACACCTTCACTATAGAAGTCAGTGAAAAGATAAAAGGTTTAGAAGCATAAATAAATTTGAGTACACAAGCAGCTATCACCAAGCCAACTGCTTTCTTAAATCATATTAACCAATTTTAGGAACTCCGGTGGCTGATAGCAGATTTAAGGAAACAAGAAGCACACATCACCGATTAGGTTTCAAAGTTACAGAAAGAACTCATCCCTTACCTGAAAATTTTTGAAGTACATATTGTCAAAGCTGAACAACTTGTGGCAACACCAGAGATTTCAGTGTTGGATAATATCTTTGACATGCATGCACAAGTCGGTCTTGAGCATATTGCTCTTACCAACTTGAAAGAGGAATGGGACAACCTCTTGGAATCTATAAAGAAAACCCATCCACACATTTTTGATAAGATGTAAGTATACATTCCATACTTTTTGGGTATTAGGCATTATTATCAAAAAGGGGGAAAACATGTATATGCCAAATAGTATATGTTTTCCTATGTATATAACACACTACCAAGAGCATGCACCGAGGGGGAGTACTTTGTACTTAGAAATTTTTGTTGTGGATATGTATATGGCGGAGACATAAGGAATATATAGAAACATTTTGTCTATATACATTCAAAGTTTTGATACTAATGCCAAAGGGGGAGATTGTTAATCTCTATTGAGCATTCAAGGTTGTCATTAGTATCAAAGGATAGTAAACAAGTTGGTCAATTACTTATACTAAGTTGGTTAGTAACTTGAAGCAAGACAGAGTAGTCGGTAAAGCCTTTACATCGAGCATCACACAATTAACCGAGCACCAGCGACACTGACACTAACGATCAGTAAACATCGAGCATCACAATATACACCAAGTAGATTATACAGTGTTTACCGATGATCACAAAAAATGGCATAGTAATAAAAAATGGCACATTATTCTATGCAGATGGTTACAACAGATTGTAAAATGGTATACCAAGATCGAGGAGCATTTATTGTAAAAGATATTCATTAAATGCAATGATTATCTTATTTGTATTAGTTGATCTAGGTTATTTTGCACCATAGATCTTAGGGTTATGATTATTCTTTGTAACCTAATTTTTCCTTAAGCGGAAAAATAGAACAATATATATTGTATATGTTTGCACCATTTTATGGGGTTGTTGAACTAATATATATGAATCATAGAGCACTTGAAGAAATTGCCTATCTTCAAGACAATCAGTTTATCGAGCAGAACAGAGTACATAGGATATCAGATTGAGCAGAATTAGAGAAGGCTACCAAGAAGAACAAAGTAGAGAAACATCACAGATAAGGTGATATTTTGATGAGCATTTATAGATCTATTTCAGACAATTGAGTTGTCAACTAGCAGATAGTTACCTGTTACTTTCTGACAATTGTGATAGAGTTTTTGCATAAATCTCTTAATAGAGTAGACTTAACAGTCTTTGTATAAATCTCTTAACCAAGTACACACTTCAATTAGTGTTTTTAAATCCTATAACTAGGTAGATCTAGCTAATCTAATATGTTACTCCTAACAAGGTAAGATCACCAAAAGTGATCAAAACTTGTAGCCTTAATAGGCAAACCTTTT
This sequence comes from Chamaecyparis obtusa, assembly GCA_027943335.1. Classification (NCBI taxonomy): domain Eukaryota; kingdom Viridiplantae; phylum Streptophyta; class Pinopsida; order Cupressales; family Cupressaceae; genus Chamaecyparis; species Chamaecyparis obtusa. The sequence goes on from BSBK01006215.1 coordinate 2,365,775, forward strand.
CTATCTGCAGTAGTGAAGAATTTGTGGGTGTCATCCCCACCACAGTTTTTACCTTCTTACAAGGGTTTCTACATTACAAAAATACTTGTGTTATGTGATTGTCATATTGATTTCATGTTGTTTACTTTCTTAAGTTAACTAGATGATTGACTTATGCAATTAGATTCAAGTTATTTTGATTGGTTATCACAGTATTTAGTTATAGATCAGAAAGGTTTCTACAAGTAAATTTTTGAAGGCACTGGTTCACCCCTCCCCTCTCAGTATCTATCTCTTCTAATTCCAACAGCTACAACCTTCTGATTTCAGATACACACTATATCTACTAGATGAACTGGCACTGTGACACTGCTTGTCTGATCAGTTCCTTTGATGCGATGATGCTTTGACCTCTTGCAAAGCTCTAATACATCTTAAAAAATCTTCACATACTTCTTCTCTGCATATCTCAATTCTATATCCACATCCATACTTATTACGACGGGCGCATCTCATATTTATATGTGCTTATCAAAACAATTAACTAGGTCGACCTATAACCAATTACATACAATGCTTCCAATTGAATTGGATCAAGCATTTTTACATACAAACATAATTACATGCCTAAAACCTAAATAAAATAGGTGCATAGCCTTTACAAAACAATTTTATCATCACTAAACAAATTACCAATAGTCGACTGCATACTCTATTCTATTATGGTATTCACTATCTATGTAATTTCAACTATCTCTATCTTTTTCATACTGAATCTTTTGATCATGCACTTTTAGACTAAGAATGAATATACTCTTACCATCTTATCTTCTAGGGTGCATACTATAACTCAGTCATATGCACATGCACTGATGCTCTAATCTAGTGGTGCTCTATTTACTATCTAGTCTTTTGTACTTAGCCAAATACTGATCTTCTGATGATGTGTGCTGATTCTGAAACACTATATGAATTTGTTGCCATAATGAAAACACTATATCTAGTCATATATGATATTATAGTCAAATTTCCAAAAATTTCTTTAACTATAGACTCCATCTAGTGAACAAGTGACCACCATTGGATTAATTTTATTAATAGTCTAGATTCTATCTCCAAGTCCTTTATCTTAACTCATCCTCGATCTGGAAAATACGCAACTAAAGACTTCACTTGATCACTAAAACTTTTTCTTAACTTGGGTCTAGTTTAGAGATTGGACGACAAAGGCATTCACGTGATCTCATAATCTTTTCTTGACTCACAGTTTCATTAGGCTAACTAGCGACAGCTATAGATCAATCTTTCATCTTGTGGTTCACGTTCATCTTTGAAAATCATATAACCCATCAGCCTAACTCATGTCTATCCACCAATTCAGTGACTAAGAGAATCTCATAATAATTGAATGTTATCCTTAACTGAGGTTTGATCTGGAGAATAAGAGACCAAGGCATTCTCTTGATCACTCGATGTTTGGCCTGACCCTGGTTAAATCATGAGAATGCACAAAAGCCTCAGTCTCCAGATCACTCAATAGAAACTTAACTACCTAGGACTAACCTTTGACTTAACCCAAGCCCATCTAGAGATTAAGTGAACAAAGGACTTTATCAAATCTCATAATCATTCTTCAAACTGGGATTAAGTCTTGAGAATATGTGACTAAGGAAATCTCCAAGTCGCTGGATCTTTTCTTTACCCTGAGTTACATCTAGAGAATTAGTGCCAACCGCTGATCTTGATCTACATCTACAACTTATATTTAATCTCTAAAGCTTCATGCCCTGACTAGATATCTTGAGATTACATGACTAAAGGAAGACATAACTACTTGCCAAGTTCCTAGATGTTAAGAACTTAACCACCAAGATCAGGAGAATGCGCGAACACTGCATCCATTGGATCGCTAAAAGAAATGACTAACCACCTGAGAACTTAGAGATTTGGAAAACACCTTAGTCATAGAGTCACTGAATAGAAACATAACAACCCACCAAGGAAAAAAGACATGTGTAGGAAAAGGACTTAAGTGACATGAAAAGGTAATGAGAAAATAGACCTTGGCTAGGGTTTGTGGACTTAAACAATTTTCATGAAGCCCTAAACATGGATAAAGACCTATTTCTTAGACCTTAAACATGCAATATCTCCCTAGTTTTTTCACTTGAGCACATGCAATCCTGACTGAAGCTTGGTCACACCATAAACTATCCCTGGCCAAGGGCACAATCCATGAAACCTGATAGATCATCTTCACAGATCAAAACAAGTTGCAGCTAGGGCATGGCAATTTCATAAAATTGGCCCAAGAATTTTCATTGGATTTTGGTTATGATAGGCAAATGGACTAATAGTGGCTCTGTCTGGGGATGCATGCCTCTTGCAAGCATGGCAAGGATTCATAATTTTTGGAGGAAGCAGACCACCCACTAGACAAAATTTGACAGGGAACCTTCTAAAAAACTAGCAGATAGACCAAGGAAACACACAACTAAAAAGAAATTATTTACAAATATTTTACAAGATTTAAAACTTTACTTGGTGGCCCTAGGCCACAAATGGAAAATCAAATCCCTCCTAAGTCAAAGGTCTAATTTTCATCCACATATATGACCAGACACCTGGAAATATTGTGATCATCTTGCTGCTGCCAGCATATGTGAATATCTATGGGCTAAAGAATAAAACTGTATTTGTCACTACCCATACTCTTCCAGTCACAACAACTATCATACTCATACTCCAAGAAGTATGGGACATCATTTACTTCTTCCTAATGACTAGGAATATAAAATTTATCTAGTAATGCATCAAAAAATAAAGCATAGTAGTTACCATGCATTACTAGGAACTCACCTGGCTGAGAAGGACTTGGATCCTCAGATTTACCTTCATGCATTGCTTCAACCACTGAGCAACTTGGTTCCTCTCTGATGTCTTCATTGACTAGATCATGAACCAAGATAAGATCTCAGTGGAACAACTGATCTGCATCATTGTTTTTATTATAAGATTTTTTGTCCCAATCATTAAAGACAAAGTCCTCAATACTGTCATCTTCACTATCATATTTACAAAAAGAAGGAAAAGGATATGAACATGAAACTTGTTCATCACTAGAATCTTTATGATAGGAAGACACATTATCATGGCCTTCAACCTCCTCTTTTTCAAACTTATTATATGAGGGGGACTCATGCAAACATGAATCATTATCTTCATCATTTTGAACACCTGCCTCATTATCAGTGTCAAAACATATATCAACAAGGTCTAATATTTGACATAGATGTGTACACTTATTATATTTAGATGTCAAAAAATTAGAGATCTCATCACTATTGAGAAAAGGGGAGCCCAACTCATCCTTGGTATCTTCATCAAAATCTTCACTCAAATAATCTTGACTTTCAAATTCAGACATCTCTGAACAAGTTAAAGATCTTGTATATAATGATTCTAATTCCTGATCACTACTACAATTTGAATACTCCTCTAACTAAGAAATGCCACCAATATTAAACATGGGTTGCTTTGGAATATTGCTTGTATTCTTTTCTTGTTGATGATCCTTCTACAACTTATTCCATTCATCATCATTAGAAAACTCTTCTAAGAACAACCACTTGAAATCAGTCAATGAAGATATGCATTTTGGGGGTAAATTTAAATACCAATCAGATGTAGCCCCTTTAAGGGATCTCCCAAAAAATCATCATACTAAAATCCTCCTCATAAATTTGATATTTTACAACAAATCTGAAGAATGCTAGGACATTCTCTAATGTTGATTCAGACTGACCATCAAAAACTAGAATCATATCCATGAGCTCACTAGGAAAAGAATTGGGGGATCTTGGAAGATTCAAGCATAGTTGAAAGCTCTATCTAGCTTGATAAAACACAACCTTCTAGACTAGCCTTTCCATTGGTTATCCATCTGATTTGAAACAAGATGAGAATCACTCATCTTATCTCACTCTTCCCTTTACACTAGTGCTGAACACCTGATAGGGAACATTTTTCACTACTAATTTTCATAAAAGAAAGGCACATGAAAATCAAAATACCTGGAAGTACTGTAGTTGAAACTTAGCTTGTTGATTGGGAAGTAGGGTAGATCTAGGGCCTTCTTTATAGCTCCATCAGGTTCTTTTCTTGTAGAGTCACCACCTCCTTGAAGAGGAAAATATTTTACTTATATTTCTATCTCCTTCCAATCAACACAAAACTTCACCAGGTGTTACACACTATTTATAAGGACTAAAAATATACCATTATGCATTGATCAAACAGAGAACCCAGAGTTGTCACCCACACTTAGTGAGAAGATATAACAATTTTTAAAAATAATTGATTGTATGATCACTTAACCGGACCCTAGGATGATTTAGCCAAGCAAGGAAATAGCATCTTAAACTTGTTGTGTTTTATTTCTTCCCCAGCAGAGTCACCATCTTCTTGGTTCCTGAAAAGGATTTTACACTCAAAAAGACACCAATATACCAAAGACTGATTTTTAGGATGGGTTAGTACCAAATATGGGGATATTAGTAGGTAACTAGACCAACTATAGGGACAAGACTACCCTCTTCACTTTCAGCTCTACAAAACCAAGGTGGGTGTACCTAATCCACTAACATATGGCACTTTTAGGACTTTAAATTGGATTGAACAAAGCAGATGATAGTAGTAAAGTACTAAATGATAACCAGTCATTCATTGACTCTCCATTGCTATGATGGAACTGAAACCATACAACCATGAACATAAAAGGATAGGAAGGATTTTGATTTAGGTTTCTTGCAGAATGTAAACAACCATGCCACACTTGTAACACCATAAGAGATACTAGTTTCTGATGAGCACCTTATCCATTGGGCATTATACCTAAAGAAAACATAGAATACAAGAACAACTACTAGATTCATCAAAGATTCCAAGCCATAGACATAGTTGACTAGACTCTTACACTACTTACATACATCCTTCATGTTGAACCTAATGAATCTATGTTTTACTCAGAGACTTTTGACCTGATCCTAGATAAAGGCTGGGAGATAAAACATATACATAGATAAACTTTGAGCAATGAAACACAAAATCTAGAACTCAAGAAGCACAAAAAAAGGAGAGATCTAAGAATGGAAAACTATATTAAGTATGAGGATTCAAATCCTTGTATTACAAGCTGATTCAAAAATACCTTAGACAATATGCAAAGGATGAAGAAGGTTTTTCCCTTGTGTTGATACAACTAGCAAAAATTGTTACACTCTGTACTAAAGATGCACATTCAGCTTTTCAGCCTCCTGTGTTCAAGAATTTTCAACCAGCCAGCAACCCCTAAATAATCTGGAAAATCCTTTATAGAAACAAGGATTGCAATAAGAAAAATATCATTTAGGGAAAAATTCAAACTTCAACAACCAGATACAAGAAGAAATAAAAGAAGACAAGAAAGATTGAAAACTCGGGAAGGATCAGATCAAATATGATGTACAATTATTTGGGTTTCATAATCACAGGCTAACTACACTATACAAATTCAAATGATTTCTTGTTGCAGGAAAAAATAAATTAAATGTCAGGACCAACAAGAGGAAACCTGCGTGAGTCAGAGCATGGAAATAATCAAAACCCTAGCTGCTCTTGTCTAACAACAATCTTTTGCATTTAAACTGGCATAGCACATCATGAAGAAAATCAAATCAGATGGCTACCTATATCTTGCTCATCAATTTTTACCTGTAACCATCTCGGAAAATAAAATATGATTTGGCTTTATTGTATCTACTTCACTATTGAAAACCCTACAGAAAAACCTAGCAGAAAATTCAAACTATAGGCGCTAACGGTTAATTGGAAAATTTAAAACATGGGCATTGATCTTAGTCTTTCTTAGCACATTGGGCAACTCACATTAAATGAAAAAAATCACTTAGCCCTTTGAAATTACCTGGCCACATCATTATTATCGGCAACCAGTCAAAAATGAGAACCTCAGCATGACTTGGCAATGGACACACCATCTTCATCAGTCTTTCCATTGGATGGTTGTCACAATATCATGATAAATATCTATCCTGTATCTTCCCTTTGAGGAATCACAACCACCATCAAATTAAATTGGATCTATGAAGTCTTTATCTTAACCTCGGCCAACCCCCTTAACCTTTAGTCATATAGAGATTACGCGACTGAAGGCATACTCCAGGTCGCAAACTTTTTTACTTAACCAAAGTTTGATCAAGAGATCATGTGAATGAAGCATTCACATGATCAATGAGTCTTTCTTTAAGTCTAACTTCCATCTAGCAAACAAGCGGCCATCGTCAGATTTATTTTAATAACGGTCCAGATTCTATCTCCAAGTCCTTTATCTTAACTCATCCTCAATCTGGCAAACACGTGACTAAAGACTTCACTTGATCATTGAACCTTTTTCTTAACCTAGGTCTGGTCTAGGGATTGGGTGACAAAGGCATTCATGTGATCTCATAATCTTTTCTTGATCACGGTTTCATCAAGCGAACTAGTGATAGTCGTTGATCAATCTTTCATCCTATGGTCCATGTTGATCTCTTAAAGTCATATAACCCATCATCCTAGCTCATGTCTATCCAACGATTCAATGATTGAGAGAATCTCATAATCATTGAATGTTATCCTTAACTAGGGTTTGATCTAGAGAATAAGTGACCAAGGCATTCTCATGATCTCTTGATGTTTGTCCTGACCCTGGTTAAATCACGAGAACACATGAAAGCCTCAGTTGCTAGATCATTGAATAGAAACTTAACCACCTAGGACTAACTTTTGACTTAACCCAAGCCCATCTAGAGATTATGCGAATAGAGGACTTCACCAAATCTCATAATCATTCTTCAAACTAAGGTTAAGTCTTGAGAATATGCGACTGAGGCAATCTCCAAGTCACTGGATCTTTTCTTTACCCTGGGTTACATTTGGAGAATCAATGTCAACCATCGATCTTGATCTAAATCTATGACTCATATTTAATCTCTAAAGCCTCATGCCCTAATCAAATATCTAGAGATTGCATGACTGAAGGAAGACATAACCACTCACCAGGTTGCTATATGTTAAGAACTTAACTACCAAGATTAGGAGAATGCACGAACACTGCATTCGCTGGTTCACCGAAAGAAATGACTAACCGCCAGAGAACTCAGAGATCTAGCAAACACCTTAGTCACAGAGTCACTGAATAGAAACATAATAGCCCACCAAGGAAAAAAGACGTGCAAGAAAAGGACTTAAGTGGCATGAAAAGGTAACAAGAAAATAGACCTTGGCTAGGGTTTTTGGACTTAAATAATTTTCATGAAGCCCTAGACATTGATAAAGACCTATTTCTCAGACCTTAAAAATGCAATATCTCCCTATTTTTTTCACTTGAGCACATGAGATCCCAACTAAAGCTTGGTCACATCATAAATTATCCCTGGCCAAGGGCGCAAGCCATGAAACTTGATAGATCATCTTCACAGATCAAAACAAGTTACAGTTAGGGCATGACAATTTCACAAAATTGGCACAAGAATAAGACCATTTTCATTGGATTTTGGCTATGATAGGAAAATGGCCTAACACCTTGGTTCAACTTCTTCTTCCTCATTCACTACAATGTCTTGCTGCTCATCAACCGAATTGCCAACAATGTCTTCATGGTCATTGAAGATATTTTCTTCACTATCTAAAGTAATATTGGTTCCTTCAATGGTCATAGACTCAACTTCAATATTAACAGAGGTGGGTGGTTCTATTGATGGATCTTTCTAATATTCTTCTTCAACTGCTTGATTAGATTCATTTATGTTCTCACTAGGACCAAAGGTCATAACCTTCACAACCGCTTGCTTTGTCTCTCTATTTATTTCCTCGTAGTTTCCTCCCATTATCAGTATGGTTCTCCTTTTTTTCCTTAAATGAGTTCTTAGATTCTTCATGATTTCTTTGAAGTGTTCTTCATCTTTTATATCACTTAATTTCCTTACATATCTTTCTCTTATTCCATTGTCCTCTTCTGTTGCTCTCTTCTTTCTATTTACTAATTTCTCATACAGACCATCAGGGATCTTGCCTTTAATGTCATCAAATTTCTTGTTTGCAAGTATCATGTGTCTAACAACTGCATTCTCTAAATCTAACTTCTCAAAATTGTCATATAACTCATAGTATCTATTCAGCTTAGTGAAATCACCTTCATTTATGATTAAAGGGTTCAATTTGTCAATCTTAGGTTCCATTTCTTTTTACTCCTTCCTGCCTCTTCATCTGCCTTAGCCACTGATGATTTCCTTTGAACTGGGGAAAACAAAGTTTTATGTCTTTTTCCTGGACCACTTGCCATTTCCTTAACTCTTTTAGTTGGTTTAGTGGTGGAGGATCTAGTGGACTTCCTTACTTCCTACACTTCCACTGCTTCAACTACTTCATCTAAATCCTAAATTTCTTCAATTGGGGCTGCAATAGATGTCAAAGGTGGGATTGATAGTATCTCTTTCTATCCTATATCCCTTATTGTTGTCATTGTCTTCTTTTCTATGACAAATTCATGTTCTATCATACCAGTGTCTTTTAGTATTTTCTTGATAGTATTGTCAACTCTTTTCTTAGCCATCTTTTGTGCATGTAGTGATTGTGTGGAGTCAAATTTCTCCTCATATGTCCCAAATCTAGGACTCTTGGCATCCAAATTACTCTTAAGTAATCTTCTTATGTATCCTTCAATCTCAACTTCAAAAACTTCATATTCAAGTGGATCTACAAATTCCATTCTAGGTTCAACTTCTTCAATGAAAGTAAAGTCAGCATCAACCAAAAAACATATCTCATCCTTGTATTTATCTACAATAGCTGGTGGAATCCTTGAACTTTTCCTCATTGGATTCTGAAAAGTCTTAATTACCAAAGTAGCACTTTCATTTACATTGTCTATAGGGTGTCTTAGGTACACCTTGTTGATTCTATCCATAGTATTCCTATTATCATTCCAATCTTCTCCTATAGTGTATGGGAATCTTCTTAAAAAATGAAAGAACATATATGTGATTAGAGATGAGAATCTAAATTATGAGTTCTTGGTTTTCTTGATCTTCTCAAGGTTCTCTATCAACTGAATTCTTAAAATTTCACACATGTCTACCTGTACTTTGTCAAAACACATAAGATAAGCTTCATGTACCATGCCAACTTCCATATCATCCTCTCTAGAACTTGCACAAAACTTTGAGGTCAAAATTTTGCACACATATGTAACATCATCCTATACAATTTTTCTAATTACAATCCCTCTTCCATTGTATGATGACTTGGTGTTATCAAACACTATTTTCTTAACATTTTTCTCATTAAATAGAATCACTGCAGATTTAGATAGACTAGTTACTTCATGAATAAGGTATGCTCTGATACCAATTGTTAGAAATAGGAAATACTGAGAGGGGGGATGAATCAGTATTTCACAAAATTTTACTTTTGCCCTATTATGGATATAACAAATTAACTTGAATCTTGCAAAACAAATTAAAGTAAGCAAATTGAATAACAAGCATAGAAATAAAGTAAATGAAATCATAACACCATGTTTGTTCTTGAGGAAACCTTGGCCAAGGGAAAACCTTGGTGGGGATGATACCCACAACTGATCCACTAATAAAAAGTATATGATTAAGGATGTTGACCCTGTTAGGAGTCTATTACATACATATAGTGTCTCTGTCCTGGTTAAAGGAATCTAGGCCTTGTTAGAAGCCTCAACCCTGTTAGGAGTTTCTATTACAAAAATGATTTGCAAGATGAGCACACTGCCCAAACATGCAATGTATAATTATATCTTCAAATACAAAGGTAAAGTACATAACCTTTTACTGTTGCCGAATATATTTTCTATTCTAATTTTTCTTTCTAGGCTCTTCACTTTCATATATAGAGTCTACTTGATTTCTTTCTTACAATATATAGCTTTGCATCATATTACATTATATTTTCTATTATGTCACTTCTTTCTCTTTCGCATTACATAGTTCTTACATATATACAAGTTATTATAATTACCAACTTCCAATTGGCTTACAATACATAAACTCTTTTCACAATGTAAAACTAATTCATATTGTCTGAGGGTTAACATCTAGGATTTCATCCCTACATGGTTAAGTCATTATTTTGATAAACAAAATAATCCCTTAACTTAATATTCACATTCTATCTTCTTGCTCTGTTCAAGTCAGCTTCAACATTGTCTCTGTAATTCTTTAATATCTTCTTTTGTACATGTCGTACAGACTTGTGCTTTCATATGTGGCTTTGATATACATAGAATTATCCATGTTCAAGTGTGCATGCACTGAACCTGCTTCTATGAACATTGCTAATCAAAACTATCTCTGATTAGATTGGTAAAATACTATTATACTTAGAAAATTTTCACTTGCACTCATACAAAACCACTTTCTTCTATTATGTGATCATCATGGTGATTATATGTTGCCATAATGACAACAATTTGATATCCTACCTAGCCAAATTTCCAACATATTTATCTTGCATTCTTTTTCCCTATGACCAAATTTGTTGCATGTGAAACATCTCCCATTGAACTTTTGCATAGTAGGTGATTTATTAGGTTCTTTCTTTTTCTTTGAATCACTACTTTCTTGTCTAGATCAAGAGCTTTCTCCTTTCTCAAATCCTAGTCCTTTCTTTTCTCCATGTTCTCTCTAAATTTTATCATTAAGATTTTTGGTGCCATACTTGAACTTTTCTTGAATCTCCTTATTTGGCACAAGCTATCTTCTCAATATCTCATTTACTCTATCCATCTCTTGCTTATTTTTTTTTAGATTCCTCAAGGTAAACTTGCAAGTGTCTAAATTTACTATTCAAATTGTAGCACTCTTTAGTTTTAGCATTCACGGATTTGTCAAGAGTCTTCTTTTCTTCTATCTCTTCATTTAACTTGATTTCCATAGATTCCATATCATTTTTTAGGTTATCTCTTTCCTTCATAATTAGATCATTCTCTTTAGGTTTTTCTTCTCTAATAGGTCCAAAGTCACTCCCTTCTTGTGATAGCTAATCCACAAGGTCTTTCCTCTTGTATATGGATTGCCACAATTTCTATTTCAAGATTTCAATAAATCTATCAGCCTCTTTCAAATTTTCTTCTAGATCAAGGATGTGAGCATTGGGTTTGTCTAGATCTTCAAGTGCATTCAAAATCTACTTCAAAATACTACTAGGTGCCTCTATTCGGATCTCCATCAAGATTTCAAACTTCTTCCAAGGAACTAGGCTCTGATACCAATTTTTAGGATTAGGGAGCACCAAGGGGGTAGGGGGTTCAATTAATGCAGAAATATTCTTAAATTTATTAATCCAAAACTTATAACCGCAATTAACTGAAAGTAAATAAATAACATAACCATGCACAATATCATATCACCATGATTTATTTTTTATGAAAACCTTGTTAAGGAAAAAACCCCAGTGGGGATGGTACCCACTAAATATCTCACTACTGTAGTAATAAGTACCCTATTAAAGGTATATGTATATAAGAAGGGGAATGAAAATTCATTTAGGCCTACATCCTTATAGAGCTCACTACTCTATACAAAATAATGATCTAACCCTGAGTTGGGTTCACTGATCTATATTACAAAATTTAGATAGGACTTTACGGTCCCAAAAACTAAATAGACAAATAGCATTAACTATGCCAATATAGTTCCGATGAAACTCTAAAGAGTGTTACTAACCTATTATATGTTGTGTTAATCTTTTTATTATTCATCTTGCACATCACATCTTTTATATCATATCAGTTTTCATTGCATCCAAACACTCAATTTTATATACTTGCCAAAAAAATAAGTTAGTCAACCCAACCATCATATAATGAAATTCATAGAAGATTCTATTATACCTCGGCTAAATAATCACATAATAACTTTCTATTCAAATATAATATCATCCATAGTCAGTGTTGGTACTCAAAATGACTGGTTAGAAGTCCTATGAGATTTCCTACTCAATGTTGGGATCCTCCAACTCAATTTGGCCATCTAATAGTAGTAGTATTAAAAGATCCATTTACCCTACACTTTAGGCTCTATAGGACCTAGGTGGGCACACCTTTTCCTCAACTCTAATCCTGGTTGGAGGCCTTATATAGAAGATAACTCTAAGAGAACTTGGTGCTTCCTCTTGAGTTAGCAAGGAATTCTCAAGAAAAAACAAATAGTTGTGTGTGAATTATGGTACATGTTATCCTATAGCACAACACTTCAATAAGATATTAGATTGTTAATTTCTTAAGAAAACAAGAAATCAAAGAAACTATCAAATTTTTCATATTGCTCTCTAACTAGCAAGAGTGTGTTTAAAGTCTACTTAGCTCTCAAATTTAGACTCTAAACAGTGACAATTCACTACTAGAATGAGAGATTCAATGCAATTAACTAAGAAATTGAGAAATCAAACAATGCTATTAATTCAATACCAATTTTAAGTTTTGAAATAAAATGTGAGTTAATTAGCTATGAAATTCAAAATGCCAGCATGTAAGTATGAATACAATTAACTAAATGATTTGTGAGTTTGAAATTCCTCTTTTATAGAAACCTTAATGAATTTGACTGTTAAGATGCAATTTGAGAGGAGTGGTTGAGATACATCCTCCTTTAATCCATGTGAGTTGATCCATGTGATTAATCTCTCATTGGCTGATTTTGTCCTTGTTGTCTCTTGAGAGGTGACATGTATCTTAAGTCATTTTATTAATTTGTTTTAATTAATTACTAGACATGTATTTAATGAGATTGATTTAATTAATTATGCTTAAATCTAATTAATATGATTTTTGATCAATTGATGATGTTTAAATGCTTGATTTAGGAATTTTATTGATTTTATAAACTTATGTTAATAATCACACAATCAAATTAACATAATGAGGAAAGTTCTCTGAATTAGGGAAAATAGGGCCTTTGGTTCTATTAGCCCAATTTAGGGTGATTATAATTGCCCCTCTTTGAATTTCTTTACGAATAGCACAATGATTCAAAGAAAATAGAGGATGTTTGACTTAGAAAGAGATTTTATAGGGATTGATGACTTTCAAGGAGATTTAGAGAGAAGCTGGAACTACACTAAATTCTAGGAGATTTAGAGAGAAGTAAGAACTACTATGAATTTGAGATATTTAGAGAGCAATAGAAACCACTCTGAGTTTGAAAATTTTGAGCTTTATTAAACGTAGTTCCATGAGATTGGAAAGTTATCGATTCTGAACTTGACTGACCAAAAATTGACCGTACACCAACTCCAAACTTGATTGAATGAAGATCAATAAAAATTAATTAGGATATATAGTTGGATTTAGTGCACTAAAACTAAATATGAAAGACCATGATGATGAAAAATAATCAATTTTATTTGAAGGGATGAAACTGATCAATGTCAGAAAGATTTGATTTGGGCATAGATAATAAACTTGATATGAAGTTGATTACCCAACAGTTCCAACTTGATTAAAGATAACTATCATGCCCTTGGTGTTGAAGACTTGATTCACTTTGAATCTTTGGTCAATTTTGAAATGATTTATTTTAGGTATGATTATGCCCCCTCAAAACCAAAGTTAGAATAGAAATTTGATAAAATCTGTGTATTCAAGCATTAATAAAGATATTCAATTGATAGAAATGAGTCTGGATTGAGTATGAATCATTTAGAATGTATTATAATTCAATTATGATATATTTTAGTGCTAAAATAACATTATTTGACCAAGTTTGACCTTTTGAGAAAGTTTTACTGAGGTTTGAACAATATCTTGAAATGCAAACTCAATGTGTGAGTTAGAAAATTACTCTTTGCAGCTTTTGGTAAGCTTTTAATTCCTTTTTTATGCTTTATTGAGTATTTTTAACCTATAATTGACTAAAGTTTCATTGCATATTAACTTTTGTTGACTATGCATATGAAAAATAACCATTACTGAATGTATATGTCATGTTTCTACTATATTTTTTGCTCATTCTACCCCTATTCAACTACATTTTGACCATAATTGACTTTCATTCTACAAGGTTGAATTGGCTAAGTAACTCCATTTTTACTATTTTAAAGTAATATATGTCACCTATTTCAATTTCAGTCCTGATATGAATCTCCTGTGACATCCTACTTTAAAAATTCCCTAGGTCATTAGGGTCTCTGGAGGCTTAAATAGGGCCAAAGGGTTATTTTACTATTAATTTTCACTTTTCACTTTAGTAATTATAGAGCTCTGACTAAATAAATAGTGGTCATGGTTGAGAGACATTGATTTGAGCTTGGTAGACGTCATGAGCGGCTGACACACTATGCAACTCTAGTAAGTACCTGATAAAACTCCTTGTGAATATTTATATTTGAATTTTTACTATATTTTAAGCATTTTATAGCCAATTTCATTTAGGGCACCCGATAAGCCGAGTCACATTAGGGGAATCTCATGTTACATTCAATTTTTAGCTAAATTTTGGATCACATACTAAAAATCCTAGATTGCACCACGTTGTGTCACATTTGGTCATTTTGTGCATGTTTTTGAATTTTTCCATCAGTTTGTCGTATTTGGTCAAAACAGAGTCACATTAGGATTCTTGGTCACAAACTGTAAATCTTGCATTGCATCCCATATGCGAAGGATCGCATACTAAAACAGGATCACATCCTGTGAATCCCAAATCATATCTCGAGGACATGATCATTTTTGGTTTTCTACCTAGAATTTGTCTAATTTAGTTTGTCTTTTTGACCTGTTTAGCCAATTTGCCTTCAATTTTTCTTCCCTGATGCTTATGTAGTTAAAATTTCATGTTTGTAGACCCATTTTAGCATTGTATCATTCAGGAGTCCAAGACCTACATAGGTTTTGGAGCTCTTAGAGAAGTTGACTGTAGTCGAGCAACATTTTGTGACCTGATGTGGACTATGGTGCTTAGCATATTTACCCGATATTCAGGTGAAATGAGGCTTGTTGAATGCTCTTGCCAAGAGATGGTATTCTGATCACAACCTTCCACTTGCTTATCAGGGAGATGATAGTTACCCCTAAGGACATATGGATGATCCTTCAAGTCCTAGTCATAGGGGCTCACATTGAGTACGTAGTTGGTGCGATCGTAGCTATGGCAGATGCTCATCGACTATTCCAGGATGCTACTATTGCATGCCAGTACTTGTCTTGGGATCACATAGTGTCCCACCATGAGTGGCTTCCTCTATACCTTGCTCGATTGATTGGTGGCCTTCTGATGCTTGATAGAGGATAGCATGGATTTATGTGCGGCCCGTTCAAAGTGATTGAGGATATGATCTGATTATCTCAATGTTTTTCTTTTGGTAGCTTCATTTTGGCACACATATACCATGAGTTACATGAGATTGTATACCAACATTTTTGTACCATGACACTTGGGATCCTTGTTTTACAAATTTGGGCATGGGAGCATATCCCAGTGACACATATGATTATTGATTGCCAGAGGGACCTAAAGATTCCTTATATTTTTATGTATTCTAGCCTTATTCAATAGCCCTACTTGGGTAAGTTAGAGTATTGGAGGTAGGTTCTCGATGATGTTACTGATGTGATCTGGAGACTGTACCTAGACTATAAGGAGTGGTGCACAAATGCTCAGTAAATGCCTTATTTTTTTCAAAGTAGGTACCTTATTGGGAAAACATGGTACATTATTGAGTGTTTCATTATAACTAGAGTTTTGATGCAGTATGGGTGGGTACAAGGTATGCCCAAGGATTTAGCAATCTATACTCGAGTCAGAGATGAGGAGAGTTAGTGGGGATCCCATTTGGTATATGAGACTACATTACATGAGATTTCCAAGATGGAATGGGATTATCTTCCAAAGGTATCTAAGAGAGGTATCACAGATGGCTTCCATGCTCATTATTCATAAAACCCATTTACTAGATTCACTACGCCTGATGAGATTGCTCCTAGCATCGAGGATGCTTTAGACTATGATCCTGCCAAGGATGGTCCAGGTTGAGCTCGTGCTAGTAGGGCTAGGGATAGAGGGAGAGGCAGGGGTAGGGGTAGGGGCATAGGTAGAGGAGTTGGAGATGGAGATGGGGGTGATGGTGGTGGTGGAGGGAGATGTTGGGCACCTAGAGGAGGTGGATACTAGCAGGGTTGATAGAGGAGATTTAGGGTAGTGACTCCATAGAGAGATGTTTGTCCTCTTTTTCCTTGTCAGAGGTAGAAGAGGAAATGTAGAGAGAAAAATAGAAAAAGAGGAGGGAAACCACCTCAAGGTTCTTCTTCAGATAGAGATAGGATCCTTTATCTTTATGTGAGTAGGAGAGAGATTCTTTAAGGATAGAGGTTTCCACTTTATAGGTTAGGCTTGCTGACTTAAGAGTTGATAGGGATTAGAAGATAGCTTTTACAAGTATTGGTTTCCATTGCACCAAAATATTGACTTGTTAATGCTCGATACAACCACTAGACTTATAGAAGACACATGAGGAAGTTAAACCATGTCACAAATCCTGAGGGGAGTACTGACCATTTTTCCAACAATCTCCCCCTTAGCATTATCTGAGGGGATTCAAACCTATGACCAAGCTCTGATACCACTTGTTACAAGTAGTGGTTGCCTTTGCACCAAAATATTGACCTATTAATGCTAGATACAACCACTACACTTATAGAAGACACATAAGGAAGTTAAGCCATGTCGTAAGTCCCGAGGGGAGCACTGACCATTTTTCCAACAATAGCTACACTTAGAGAAGAGAAAGATACATAAGCTCACACATCTGCCCATCGGGGATAGAGAGCTGCTTATTATTTTGGTTTATACTATTCAGTTGTTCTTGTGACACAAAGAGCTCCTTTGCATTCTTTTATAGCATAATAATCTAAGGGTATGATGCAACCTCCTATACCTACTAGAGATGATGCTCCTCCTTCTAATCATCCTCAAGCTGATGAGGATGAGAGCTAAGCTTTATGTATTTTTTATACTCTTGATCTATTATTTTGATGTACCATTTTTTACTTATGTATCTCATGATATACATTCTAACATACTTTGTACCATTTTTTATCGATATACTTTCTGATGTAGTTTGGACTTTGATATATATATTCTCATTTGATTCCTTATTCCTTATTGCACATGTATCTTGCTCTTTGTCATGCCCAAAAATTAGGGCAAAATACACCAACATTTTTTTCTAAAAGCACAAAAGAAAACTAAGATAATAGACTAAGGGACACTCAACATGAACGAAACACATAACCCATCACAAGTTAACTCTCAAGCGGTATCATGGAATGCACTAGCTTGCCAACTTCCCTCGATTGATAATTTAGTTAGTCAACTTGAAACCCTAACCAAGTCTCTAAGAAACCCAAATAGGGTTCAAATTGAGTGTTTAATAAAAAGAGATAAAACAATAGGGAAAATAAAACTTAGTAAATAATAAGAAGTCAAAGGATGGATTAACTCACCCAAAAGGGTTTAATTATGCTGAGAGGCGTAACCTTACAATGGCAGCAGATCCAGACCCTAACAGTATAAGAAAAAAGAAATGCTTTGCATTCCATTCCACCTATCGCAAAATGCTCCACCCCATGATTTAATTAAATGGAAATAAACACGCGCAGTAGAGTCCTACCATCTTCCAGCCATTTTCTGGCCATTTTAATACACAATTATTAATAAAATAATCTAGAACACTTCCGGCCATTTGAAGAACACTTCCGGCCATTCGAAAACACTTTCAGCCATTTCAAGCACCACGAGCAGGGTGAGTAGTAAAAGAGGAAACATGCAGCGAATTAATTATTTATTATTCCATGCAACCAGATAATTGTTAAGTATTTATGTAGCCATGCATCCAGGTAAACCACATAATATATAGGTTAATTTTTTTTTTTTTTAAATATGGATTGGCCCCTTGGTAAGATATGCGTTACACAAGCCAACTATTTTTAGAGCGAAATTGAGGAAGGTGGAAGATTGAAAATAGTGGAGGAGAAAACTAAAGCGTTCTGGTACCCTATTTGGTTTTATTCAAATGCATTAATAGATGCTTTGATAAATTGATGAAGCAACATTTCCTATTCATCTCTTAATAATGAAATCAAATTTCTATTCGACTCACGGTCTCAAAATCTCTGGCAGTGTAAGTTTGTTTAAGTATCCTTCATTTGGAATTATTTTTGTTTTTGTTTGAATTTATAATCAAACATGTACGCAATTCCTATGTAATTTTGCATCAACACCATATAATTGATGTTTGGAAAAAATATATTGAATGCACAAGATTTTATTTTTCATTGTTTCCTACATGTCATACAGATTTGAATTGATTAATATCTCCATCCTCAGTTGTGTGTTGCGTTATCAAAATTCAGTTACAAGTCCTGCACATTCGAGTATTGATTCAAATGAACCTTAGTTTCTTTTTATATTGTAATTTATTTCTAAAATGAATCTTTTTTATGGTGTTTTTTTACTAAAACAAACTTTCTTAACTTGATCGTGAAGATTTATTTCTATTATTGAATAAAAAAGCAATTATATTTTTTTTCGAAAATAAAATTTCTTTAACTTGATTGTGAAGATTTGTTTCTATTATACTAAAACAATTGCATTTGATTTGATCTTTGATTGTGGATCCTATCTCTCATTCTTACATCTCCAAGAATGAAAATAGAAACATTTTATTATATTTTAACAATTTATTGTGTAAAATAATTTAGAAACAAAGAAAATTAAAATGGCAACAATTCTATTTGTTCCCATCTTTGATTTCAATGGGAGATCCCATTCTCATTCTTACATTTCATATATTGAAAAATGAAAATAGTTATACTTTTATTATTATTTTTGTTACATTATATTATATGTTATTTGTACTATTAAAGCATATAAAGATACATGTTTTTAAATTTTATGTAAAAGTCAAATTTCCTTATGAGATCATGGGATTTTAGTTTTTCTTGTGAGGAGGGATTTAAATTTTACTACGGAAAAGGTTAATTAAAAAAATAGTTTATTTTTTATCAATTAATTTGTTTTTTAGCGAGAAGAGATTTAAATTTTTCTTATGGAAAGGGTTAATTAAAAAAAATACTTTTTTTTATATTCTAATTTTAGTTCTATCTATTCATATGTCTTATGGAAAACATAATTTTCTATTCAAGCATATTGCATATTGTATCTTCAAATCTTCTTGATATACTTTTTCTAAGTTACTCACTTTTTAGGGAAAGTAATTAGCAGTAAAAGATGTATGCATCATATGTTTTTAGTAGTTTACTACTATGAGTTTTACAATGAAAAGTATTTTTTAATTTCACATTAAGTTTTCTAATTTAATTAAATTAAGTTTTAAATTATTTTCAAAGATTTAATGTTTTCTTTTAGATACTTAAATTAATCATTATTAAACAAAATTTCCAAATAACATCTAAGAGTATATTGATTTCTATTTTTTAATATAATTGTTTTATAATATTGAACTATCTATCATATTAAAATGATGATTGTTTGACTTTTGAAGAATTATGAGTGCTAAATACCTAAAATGATACTTTTTATGAGTACTAAGTACCTAGAATTTATATATATATTGTTATACTATTTTAACTTAATAAAAAATGTAGATAAAAAAAGAAAATTAATAATTATGATTATGGTTGATAATGATAATCAACAATTAGGATTATAGTTCACAAAGATAATTATTATTTTAGTTGAGATTACTATCACATGTAGGATTTGAGTTACTATCATAATTCAATTAGAGTTAGGGAATAATTTAAGAGCATAATAATAAAGGTTAGTATAATACAATAATGACTTTTTAAACATGTATATTTTATTCCCCTGTGTAAATAATCCTTCAATTATTTATTTTAGGTCATAGAAAATTATATTGATGAAATAGAAATGGGCGAGATCCCAATCATGGAAAATAATCTACAAGTAGACATCGTAAACATTCTAGATGTCGATTCTAAAAATTCGGTTACAAGCTCTACACATTCGAGTATTGATTCAAATCAATTCACTATTACGAAAGTCCAAAAATTGGCAAGACATGTTATGAATCAACACAAGAAACTCATAGATAGGCTTAAATTCATAGCATCTCATCTACATGTAGTTGAAGGCAAAGACATTACATCGATTCAAGAAGCGGTTGAAATTGGGTGCAAATCAAATGACATACTTGCTGCATTTGGAGGCCTTGTTAGGGAGGTATTCTACGATGAACAGTATGAACAAGGTGACTCTGATTTAATTATATAGGGGTTTTAGAGATATTTGAACCAAATGTAATGAAAGAAACAACATAATGTTATGCAACAAATAATTTTGTAGTACATAATAAACAATTTTCTATTTATTAAACTATGAATAAAATTTTGTATTTATTTATGTATTCATCATATATTGTTCAAATAAAACATTAGCTTTTAATCAAACTTTTCTTTAGCATTTATAATATGAGCATATCTTTTTTAAGTATTTATGTCTTTAGTATTTTTGAGTTATTATTTTTATACTATTAATTGATTTTGTACATTAATATTTTCTATGAACTCTATTTATTTATTTTATTTCATTTTTATGAGAATAATATAAACAAATATTTTGTATTTATTTAAGTTCTTTATTCATTTTATATAATAGCTATGGTTCAACCAAAGAAAGACTTCTTTGAGATGTAGGAGGAAATAAAATAACACAATAGAGAATATCAACAAGCATATCATAGAAGTCGTATGCAATAGTTGGAAAATGCTTGAGTGGATGAGCATGGAAGTGAAAGGAATAAGATTGATAGAGAAAAATATGGTAAACATATATCAGAGGTCACTATTGACCAATTACAAAATGAAACAATAGTAGAGGGAAATATTAATAGAAATATAGGCCTTGAAATGCATGAGCATCACTCTCATTCTCAAAGACAGGACATGGAAAACCCACAACATAGAGACATAAATAGAAATATACATCAACACACATCTGACGAGGAACATTCACAACAAGTGATAAGAGAAAAGAATTATGATATGTGTTCTCTTTATAATGAGGGACAAGAACACAACAACCTGAAACTAGGGGAAACTGGATAAATTCTACATCATGGAAATATTGAAATGAATATACACAGAGAAGATTTTGAAAGGAATGGAGAAGACGATGCATCTAGGTTATTAGAACATGTTTCCAAAATTCCTTAAAATGTAAATCAACATGCACAATGATCAAATCTTGAATCACTTCCACAAGAATTCCCAAATGCTAATGGATTGCTAGAAATAGATTCTATGAAATTTCAGGTTTCATTTCATAATAAATTAGATAGGTTGGCATCACCAGTGATGTGTTACATTTGTCAAGAATGTTACGTTGTAATTTATGTCTGATGCAGAAGCAATTGTCGTCCAAGATTAGCATCCTAAAAGATAATCTCACTGAATAGTTTTATCTTAATTTTAGTTTGATAAGATTTTAGATAACTAGGAATTTGGCAATGTTAGTAAATTGTTCCATATTTTGTGGATTAGGAGGTTCTATAGTTTCATATAAATATTGTAAGTTTGCAAGTTTGGAAAACAGATTGAGAATGTGTGGAAAGGAAATAAATTGTGTGTTTTTGGTGAAGTCCCAGAATGTCATTCACTTTCCTTGCTGTATATTATTTTCATTGAATTTGAGTTTCTATTGTGCACCATTTGTGGTATTAGAGCCTTGAGAATTTGATGGAATGTTGATATTGAAAGCATTGGAGTCATAGCTGCTGTAGTTACTGTAGTACTTTGAGGATAAATCCATAAGCACAATCAAACTAGTAGATAATTAAAAGTCAATTCGCTGCTGCAAGGAAGAGGTGGGACAACGAAGATAGATCACAACCACTAGTTTGAGGAAGAAATGTGCAGCCTTGGGAGTAACTGCAAAAGCCATACAAAGCCAAGTAGACTTGAGCTAGTCCAATATTGTATTGGTACGATATTTGACCTGATATTGAGACTATTCTTTTTATTGGTTATTGAACTGTCATGACTGCTGAATTATGTCTGCTCAAATGTAAATTAAGTTAATTTTTCAGAGCTGCTGAATTGTATGGTAGACTGTGGAAATCCTCTGAAAATTGAAAATGTTTTTTTTTTTAAAAAATTTATTTTGAATACTTTGGGGGAGGTATCAATTGAATTGTCAAATAAGGTGCAATTACTATTCTTAAATAAGGGTAAAATGTCCTGGAAAGCTAAGAGGAAGGAGAATTCAAAGCCATAAATTAGTTTGAAGAGTTCATTCTGTGGATTCATTTTGTGGAAATATAATGCTAATATTGTTTGTATATTTGAAATCCTTATTTTCCAATGATCCATCATATTAAGTAAGGAAGAGAGAATTTTGATCTTTTTGTATGAGAAGAAGATTATTCTTCAGCCCTCTACCATTATTGGTACCTGAGAGTGAAGAAGTCCCAGCCAGTGTGAGACAAGATTTTCTTTGCCAAGATATGGCACTCAAAGTTCGAGGACGAGGAAGAGGAAGATGTCTAGGAAGGAAAGCTGGCAATGCAGAAATTCTAGAAGGGATGAGATGCATGGAGGCAAGATTAGAAGCTATGGAACTTGCACAAAGAAGAGAAGCTGACATAGGAGATGTTAGTGATGAAGAGGTGCAACCTCAAAGAGAAGAGGAAGAAGAAGAGGAAGGAGTTGAAACAAGAATCGTTAGAGCGATTATGGGAGTTGGTTCCAAGCCAAGGTTGGAAGTGCCTATGTATGAAGGCAGCCTAGATGCCGAGGAGCTGATCGATTGGATCAGTGCAATGAACAAGTATTTTGAATATGAAAATGTTGCTAATGACAATAAAGTAAAGTTTGCAGTGACTCGATTGAAGGGTCATGCATCCCTCTGGTGGGATGGAGAACAAGATGAAAGGATTCAACAAAGGAAGACCAAGATCAACAGTTGGGACAGAATGTTAGCAAAACTAAAAGGTAAATTCTTGCCCAAAGATTACCAGCTTAGTCTTTTTAAGAAATTACAAAATCTTAGACAAAAGGACATGTCAATTAAAGATTACAAAGAAGAATTTTATAAATTGACCATTAGAGCTAGTCACTTTGAAGATGATGCTGAAAAAGTGGCTAGATATCTCAATGGGCTGAAGTATAATATTCAAGATGAAATTAACCATTTTTTTCTTAGAACTATGGAGGAAGCATACCAATATGCTCTAAAAGTTGAAGAGAAATTATCCAGGAAATAGACACAAAGGTCAAGAGGGAAAAGTCAAAGTTTCAAAGGAAGAGGATCACAAGGAGGTAGAGGACAATGGCAAGCACAAAAAGAAGAAGCTAGTAACTCGCATCAACAAGAACAAGCATATCAAGGTAATGACTCTTTTGGAGGAAGGCCTTATTCAAGAGGTAGAGGTAGAGGATTTCTTGGAAAATGTTTTAAATGTAACAAATATGGCCATAGATCTTATGAGTGCCCAAAAAATCCTACCAAAAGTGAAAGAAGTGTATACATTGTTGAGGGTGAAGATGAGGAATATGTACAAGAACCTGATGCTTACAATGATGAGCCTGAAGTGGGTGAATCACTCTTGGTAAAAAGGGTGTTACTCAAACCCAACAAGGACGTGATAGAACCCCCTCAAAGAAAAAATCTATTCAAAACAACATGCAAGAGTGGAGGAAAATGTTGTAAAGTCATCATAGACAGCGGGAGCATAGAAAATCTAGTTTCAACAGAGATGGTGGAGAAGCTAGGCTTGAAAAGGTAACACATCCTACTCCTTACAAAGTATCATGGTTGCAAAAAGGACATCAACTCTTAGTTAATGAGCAGTGAAAAGTGGATTTACAAATAGGAACTTACAAAGATTGGATAGTGTGTGATGTTATGCCCATGGATGTATGCCATGTTTTACTTGGAAGACCTTGGCAATATGATAGAAAGGCTATGCATGATGGGCGAAACAATACCTACACTTTTGAGAAAGATGGGAAGAAGCACATTCTTACACCCTTGAAGGAGGAACATGTTGTTGATGAACCAAGTTCTAGAGTGATGCTAATGGGTGGTAAGCAATTCCTACACCAAATTAAGAAGGAAGAGGTAAACTTCACTTTGATAGGAAAGCTTAAAAGTGAAGATACTAGCACAAAGATAATTGATTTTCCTGAAGAAATTCAAGGTATGTTGAAAGAATATAAAGACATAGTAGTTAATGATCTTCCTAATGTTTTACCCCCATTAAGGAGTATTAGCCATCACATAGATTTGATTTCAGGAGCAAATCTTCCAAATAAAGCCACCTATAGGATGACACCAGGAGAAAATGAAGAAATAAAGAAACAAGTGCAAGAATTGTTAGAGAAAGGATTGATAAAGGAAACTTTAAGTCCTTGTGCAGTTCCAACTATTTTGAGCCCTAAGAAGGATGGAAGCTGGTGAATGTGCACAGATTCAAGAGCAATCAACAAAATAACCATCAGGTATAGGTTTCCTTTACCAAGGATTGATGATTTATTGGATTGTTTAAGTGGGGCTAGTTATTTCTCTAAAATAGACTTGAAAAGTGGCTACCATCATATTAGAATTAGGGAAGGTGATGAGTGGAAGACAACCTTTAAAACAAACCATGGTATCTATGAATGGCTAGTTATGCCATTTGGCTTAACTAATGCTCCAAGCACTTTCATGCGCCTTATGAATGAGGTGCTTAAAGATTTCACAAGTAAGTTTGTCATAGTATACTTGGATGATATTCTAATTTTTAGTCAATCAAAGGAAGAGCATTTGAGACATTTAAGGATGGTATTAGATAAATTGCATGAAGAAAAGCTACTAATCAATCTCAAAAAGTGTACTTTCTTGAAGACAGAATTGGTTTACTTGGGATTTGTCATCTCACAAGAAGAAAAAAAGATGGACAAGGACAAGATAAAGGCAATCATTGAATGGCCTACTCCTAAGAATATCTTTGAGGTAAGAAGTTTTCATGGGTTGGCCAGTTTCTATAGGAAATTCATAAGAAATTTTAGTGGGATTTGTGCTCCAATAGTGGATACCATTAAGGGAGATAAAAGACATTCTATTGGATAGAATCTGCTAATAAAATTTTTCATATGCTTAAAAAGAAAATTACAGAGGAACCTATCTTTTCTTTACCTGATTTTACTAAGCCTTTTCAAGTTGAGTGTGATGCTAGTGGGACTGCTATAGGTGTTGTCCTCAGTCAAGAGGGAAAGCCTATTGCTTACTTCAGTGAAAAGCTTAATGATGCAAAGAAGAGATATTCAACATATGATTAGGAGTTCTATTCCATGATACAAGCATTAAAGAAATGGAGGCATTATCTCATGCCTAATGAATTTGTTTTGTTCACTGACAATCATGCTTTGCAATTTATCAATAGTCAACATAAGTTGAACCAAAGACATGTCAAATGGGTTGAATTTTTGCAAAGTTTTTTTTTTGTCATCAAACATAAGAGTGGTCAATCTAACAAAGTGGCAGATTCTTTGAGCAAGAGGAGTTTGATCTTTCAGGAGTCTCAAGTGAGCATACTAGCATTTAATGACTTGAAGGAGATGTATAAAGAAGATAGAGACTTCAAGGAGGCATATGAAGCATGTTTAAATCCCTTGAGTAGTGATAGGAGTCCTTGGATGGAATACATGATATAGGAGGGTCTACTATTCAAAGGTAACCAACTTTGCATTCCAAGAAGTTCCATGAGAGAGAATCTATTGAAGGAGAAACATAGTGGAATCTTAGCAGGACATTTTGGACAAAATAAGACACTGGCTCAATTAAGTTCACGTTATTATTGTCCAAGTATGGGAAATGATGTTAAGAATTTTGTGGAGAGGTGTAAAGTATTCCAACATGCCAAAGGAAGCAGCTAGAATGTAGGTTTGTATCAACCACTACCAATCCCAAATAGGCCATGGGATTCAATTAGTATGGACTTTGTACTTGGTCTACCAAGAACCCATAAAGGACATGATTCAATATTTGTAGTAGTTGATAGGTTCTCTAAAATGGATCATTTCATCCCATGTACAAAAATAAGTGATGCTACTAATATTGCAAATCTGTTCTTTAAGGAGATAGTTAGACTACATGGACTTCCTAGGAGTATTGTCTCTGATTGAGATACTAAATTTGTAGGACACTTTTGGAGGACTCTTTGGAAGAAATTAGGCACCACTTTGAGTTTCATCTCAGCTTACCATCCTCAAACTGATGGTCAAACAAAAGTGGTCAATAGAAGCCTTGGAAACATCTTGTGAAGCTTAGCAAGTATGCATCCAAAACAATGGGATTTGGTTCTAGCACAAGCTAAGTTTGCATATAATGATTCCCCTAACAGAAGTATAGGTATGAGTCCTTTTTAGATCTTGTATGGTATGCATCCCATAGGAGTATGTGAGCTAAGAAATCTAGGTAAAATGGAGACAAGGAGTGTTGATGGTGAAGATTTTGCCAATATAATCCAAGAATTGCATGACCAAGTGAAAATAAAACTTGAGGAAGTACCATTAAGAACAAAAGGAGAGCTGATATGAAAAGGAAAGAAGTCAATTTTAATGTTGGGGATATGATTTTAGCTCATCTTAGAAAATAAAGATTCCCAAAGAGAGACTATAATAAGTTGAAAGAAAATAAAATTGGCCATTGTCCGGGTCTACGAAAGTTCTCAAGCAATGCGTATGAAATTGAGCTTCCAAAGGGCATTGTGATTTCTCCTATATTTAATGTTGTAGATTTGTACCCTTATAAGGATGAGGAAAAAATAATTCAGGAACCTAAAATAGTTGAAGAGCAGGTCATCGAATGGCAACAGCAGTTGCCAAAAGCCACACCAAAGCAACCTGAGTCAATCTTGGACACAAAAGTCATCATGAAAACTAGAGGTAAGGAACATCTTGAATACTTGGTCAAATGGAAGGGGCACCCATCTAAAGATTCCACATGGATGACAGTTTCTGACCTATTCAAGTATGGAGTCAGTATTGAGGACCTCATGGATAGAAGCCCATGAACAAGTCTTTTGTTCCTTGGGAGTCTGATGTAGAAGCAACTGTCGTCCAAGATTAGCATCCTAGAAGATAATCTCACCAAATAGTTTTATCTTAATTTTAGTTTGATAAGATTTTAGATAACTAGGAATTTGACAATGTTAGTAAATTGTTCCATATTTTGTGGATTAGGAGGTTCTATAGTTTCATATAAATATTGTAAGTTTGCAAGCTTGGAAAATAGATTGAGTGTGTGGGGAAAGGAAATAAATTGTGTGTTTTTGGTGAAGTCCCAAAATGTCATTCACTTTCCTTGCTATATATTATTTTCATTGAATTTGAGTTTCTGCTATGCACCAATGTCTCTCATACTCCCCAAGGTCATGTTTGTAATAGATGCAGACAATAAAAAGGCAACCATAGATTCTTAGTCGAAAACAATATGGATCCTAAGCCCCAGCCAATAGAATTGGAAAATCTAACTCAAGTGGAAGAAATGCTCATCACACACATGAGCCCAATTTTATAGGTGACACATGCAACTGGTGGCAATTTAAAATATCAAGGGCACATAATAAGTTTTCCATAGAACATTGAAAGTGTCGCAAAGAAATTGCTGCACTTAGTTAAGGATCTTCCAGTGATTATAGTGCATAGAAAGGATCAACGTGGAACAAATTACAATTTCATAGTAAATAGAGATCGTGTCTACACTTCCTTACATTATAAAATAATGCATGATAATTTTTACTCTGATGTGACTATTGATGAAAATGCTTTGGATAATATATCACCAAATGCAGATCATAACATTTTCAATGAGTTAAGAACAGTGCATATGGAGTTTGATTCAGACAAAAATGATATTGTTTTTGTGGGCCCTTTGGTGGAGAGAGATTAGGGAAATATAATAGAGAAAACAACATCAATGGCATCAAAAACATCAAATTCCCAAAGGGAAATAGAGTTGATTTGTGCATGGGTCAAAAATCCTAACCTAGACCCAACAGTAATGATGGATTGGCCTAATATCGGTGCATCTCCCATAAATGAATATACTACACTAGGTTTTCTTGACATGACATTCTCCTCTTTATTTCCCAATGGGAAATGTGATTGGTTGGAACCATGACTAAGGAAAGTACATCTACATGAATATGTCAAGCACCTTTTCTCATACAGAGATAATAGATTTGGAAAGAATCCAAGCTTTCATTACTATATGATGGATATGATTATGAGACACTGAGCACATAGCTCCACAAGTGTTTCAATGAAAAGAAGTCTGCATGAAATGCCAGTCACAATATAGGAGTTTCATGAACATATGGAGAAAACACCTCATTCCCATCTTGTAGATAGATTGATGCAATTTGAAACCAGTTGAAGGGGAACAAGATCATATTGGACAAAGTGTTGAGCATAATTAATAGACATGCTTCATCAACTTGGAACACCAACAATTTTTTTTTACATTAAGTGCAGAAGACTTGTACTAGCTAGACTTGCATGCAATGATACCTGGAACACCACCAAGTGATCCATGAGAAGCACAAATGTGGAGGAGAAAAAATATCATTGACTACCTGCACATTGTTGTGCAATATATGCATTTACAAAACATAGCTTTTAGAAAAGAGATACTTGAGAATGGAATGAATGTTGAAGACTATTGGTTCAAATATGAATGACAACATAGGGGATCCACACATGTGCATGGTTTTATATGGTTAAAAGGAGCACCAAAAATATAAAATGTTGATTGGAATAATCAAGATCAGTTGTACCATGTTGCATCATATCTCCATAATTTGGTTCATGCATGCAACCCTCGACGAGATACACACTTCTGAAATATACAAGTATGATTATAGAAAGTTAACAAATTAAACCTTCTCCTTAATGTAGTCACTTTAAAATAAGAATAAATATGATATTGAAAGATCTAAATCTATGTTTTTGGCATACCAAAATTTCAGTCTACACCTATGTTTGAAAAATACTAAACAACTGGTTGAAATTGATTTCACCACTAACTATGACGAGATTCTAAATACTATACAAAGACACACAATATGTAAAGAAGGTGCATGTCTACGCAAAAAGAGAGGAAAATTAGTTTGCAGGTAAATACTTCCTAACCAATTTTTTCATTTTAAATGTTAATTTTATTCTCCTTTAATATATCATTATATTTACCAAAAAATATATTAATGAAATATAGGTATAATGCACCATGACCATTGAATTTAGAAGGATCTAGAATACAAAAATATTTAGAGACTGGTGAGATAATCTTTGAGCCATTCAGGAATGATGATAGAGTCAACTCATAAAACTGTTATATACTTCAACTTTGGAGAGAAAATATTGATTGGCACCCTGTTATGTCTAAACATGATGTGGTTAAGTATATTGCAAATTATGCAGCCAAAGTTGAAAGAAGTTCAGAGACATACCATCAGATGATATTTTGAGTAGAAAATGTAGAAAATCCTGATGATTTCACATCAAAAGTTTATAAATGACTTCTCATTGAAACATTGATAGAAAGGGATATTGGTGCCCAAGAAACAAGTCATATGCTACTAAAACTTCCATTGGTGCAGAGTACTAGAGTATTTTTCAACTTAAATGTTTCAAAGGAGGTATTCAAACCTATAGAATTAAATGTTGATGAAGAAAATGAGGAGCATACTGTATCTTTCATCGATGCTTATACGAATAGGCCACAATTTATGGAATCTTTGTGCCTTATTGATGTTGCAAAATCATGGATATATAACAAAAAGAGGAGAGGTTATAATAAATGGAGTCCAAGAAAATTAGCTTCTATAGTAAGAGTATTTCCTAGATTTTACTCAATTCCTACATGCCACTTAGAAAAATGGATTGATTTTTTCTCTTTAGAATTATTGCTTTATAAACCTTTTCATGACATTCACACAGATATTGGTAATAATGATGAATCTATAGTTGCAACATGGGATAACTTCAGATATAATCCATGGCACCTAGAGAGAAGAGGAGATTCTGAAAACACTAAAAATAGCTCTGATTTAGAATCTAAAGGCAATGATAATGTCCAAGGTTGTACTACAAAGAATGAATGGGAGATTTTATCTAGACTCCATCATGGATAGATTATGCAAGTTTCAAAGATAGATATGTTGGGTAGAAGAGATATAGATTGATAAATGGATTGGTCTCAAGAGTTTCAAAGTGAACAATACACAAATGAAGTAGTAAATTTCATTAACTTGATGAGAAATAAAGGTTTTCTTATTCATGATGACATACCACAATGTGTGGACTACATAAACCTTAGTGACAAAAAAAATAAAGCAGTTAACATCATAATTTCCCACTATCATACATGTCAAGATGCATCACCCTTATATATATGATAATCCAAGGCACAACGGGAACATGCAAGTCATATTTAATTGGTGCAATCAATCAAGCTTTACAAAATGCATCCTCTCCACAATGCTCTCCTATCCTTCTACTTGCACCAATATGAGTTGCAACATTCAACATTGGAGCATCAATGATTCATTCTAAGTTGAGAATACCAATAGAATAATTTAGTGAGCTACAAGGTGTGAGACTTGTAAGTTTCCAAGAGGAGATGTCTCACATTAAATATATATTGATAGATGAAATGAGCTTCTTGGGAGAGAGGTTACTCCAAAACATAGACTCTCATCTTCGACAAGCATTTCTATAAAATAGCCATAAGATTTTTGGAGGTATGTTTAGTATTTAAATTGCTTAGAATAAGAGATCTACATAAGAGATATATTTTTTTTCTTACTATTATAATACTAATTTGAAAGTAAATATTAATTAATGACTATATTAGAATTTTTGTTTAACACATATATTCAAATTTTTTTCCAGGGATATATATGATATTGGTTGGAGATTTGGCACAATTGCCTCCTATCAATGATAGACCGGCTTACGAAAGTAGAAGGTATGCAAAGCTGCTATGGGAAGAATTCAAAACTGTATTTACATTAAGTCATATTTTTAGACAAGATGGACAAAGCGTTGAGTAAGAAAGATTTCATGTTCTTCTATCAAACATAAGGGATGCAAAACCTGCAATAGAGGATTCGATGTTACTTATGTCAAGATGCAATGCAAACATGAGTACTACAGAAAATGGTGAATTTGTATTCATTTTCAACAAATGATAATGTGCACAATCATAATAAGAAAAAGCTATTATCATTATCAAACCCTATTGCACGAAGCATTGTTGTTAAAATAATAATGCATAGTTCTACAAATGGAGATGGAAGTGACAAGCTTGACATGGAACTATTACTTAGAAAAGATGCAAGGGTAATGATAAATTCAAACTTATGGATTGAAACAGGACTTTTTAATAGAGCACTAGGATATATTTGAAGTATTGTATATAGACCTGGAAGTGCACCACCTCTATTGCCATCGTATGTACTTGTCAATTTTGATAGTTACTCTAGAATTCCTTTCAATGATCATCATCCCCAGAGAGTTCCAATTCTTGCAATTAATAGGGGTAGCATAAAACAAATTCCATTGAGATTGGCTTGGACTTTAACCATACACAAGTCACAAGGGCTGACACTATAGAAAGCTACTATTAATATAGGTCTAACTGAAAGAAGTGGTCTCACATTTGTAGCAATATCAGACATAAAATCTTTGCAAGGACATAGAATTATGTCACCCTTGACATATGACAAATATGAAAAAATGAAGAAAGCAAAACAAGTTTCTAGAAGAAAAGAACAAGAGAACAGTTTGAAATATTGTCAACACACTTTTTTTTGTTTGTACTTCTCTAAATAATTAACAATATCTTGATATTTTCTCTCTTGATCTAAATGCTTGGTAGAAAAAATCTACATGTTCATTTATTTATATTCAATGAGGTTGGTAATTTAAACACATTATTTGATGCAAGTTACTTATTTGAAGGGTAAAAACTTGTACATTCATATTTTATTTGATCATATATTTCAAGTTTATTTAGACTAAGATACATTTCATATGATAGTATGTTTATTAGTTGAAAATAATTTTATAATTTAAATACATGTTATTGTATCTATATATTTTGATTAAAAAATAAAATGGATAGATTCATGAATGATTATTCCAGTCTAATAAAATGTAGAGTTCAAATTTATACATCTAACATCTTTTCCTTATAATATTTTTTTTTTTTTGGTATTTCAAATGATTTTGGTGGGATTTTACCATAGTAAGTCAAGTAATATCTTAAACTAAGTATTTTCATTTTTTTTTGTATAGTATGGTATTAGTAAACATTATTCATTTTAATTTTTTTATCACAAATTATGGATAGTTTTATTCTCATGTAATTTCTAAATACTAATCTTTTTATTTTCAATTTGTAGCAAACAATTCAAACTATGGAGTTTCAGAAAATGAATCAGAAATCATGGTTGCAAGCCCAAATGCCTCTGTAAACTCGAATGATATTTTTGAAACTGACGTGGACAAATGTGCAAGATTAGTTTTAGAGTGCTGTAGAAAAATTGTCAAAACTATTGAGCACACAACCTTAATGATTGACAATGTTGAAGAACTAGAAATATTGAAAATGGAAGATGTTGCAAAAGTAGTTCGCGAGACATCTCTAAAAGTAGAATTAATTTCCATCTAGGATGAAAGAAGTGTATCATGATCATTATTCAAATAAAGGTCACAACACCAATCTCATCATTGAAGAATATGTCATGTACTTGCATCATTATGACAAAGTATTCTACATATAGTTAACTCTTTCTTTACTGTTGATACTTCTTAGGTATTCAAAATGGTTGTAGTGGAACAAATATTTTCTCTTTCATTTATGTAATATTGATGAACAACAATATATATGTGTGGTTTGTATGAGTGTTGTTAAATAAATTTTTAAATGGAGGCACGACAAATGTATATAATATTAAATATGTTGAAAATTCATAC
This sequence comes from Chamaecyparis obtusa, assembly GCA_027943335.1. Taxonomy (NCBI): domain Eukaryota; kingdom Viridiplantae; phylum Streptophyta; class Pinopsida; order Cupressales; family Cupressaceae; genus Chamaecyparis; species Chamaecyparis obtusa. The sequence goes on from BSBK01006215.1 coordinate 2,398,881, forward strand.
ATGATATAAATTTTGATAATTGTTTACAAACATTTTACTCATTTGATCAAACTTTTCCATTTTTATTTAATTTATATATTAATACAAGATAAATAAATTTTTTTCAAATATTGGATTGATGTCTAGCAATAGACTTCCATAAATCTATATTTTAACCCAAAACTGTAACCATAATCCTAATTATAACCCTAGCCCTAACCTAACCCAAAATTGAATCCCTAACACTCTAAACATTATGTAAACATTAGTAATGACCATAATTATAACTAAAATACTAAACCCTAACCTATACCATTATACTAATTGTAATCCTAACCCTTACCCTGACACTAAGTGTAATCATAATTTCAACTATTTTTCTAACCTAATAATGATGAGAAGCCTAACTATACCACTAACCTAAACCTTAACCATGATGTAAACCCTAAACTCAACCCTAAACCCTAACCTTAATCCTCACTATATTCATAACCTAAACCTTAACCCTAACCCTAATATTAAACCATAACCCTAATTATTTCTCTAACCTAAGAATGGTGCTAAACCTAATTTTATCACTAACCCAAACCCTAACCATGATGTAAACCCTCACCTCAACTCTAAAACCCTTACCATAGAGTATGTATTAGTGTTATTAACATACTCAACATATACTCTAGATATAATCTTATTGTATTAACGTACTCAAAATATAACACTAAATCTTAACACTAAATCCTAACCCTAACCCTAATTCTAACCATGACCCTAACATAATTCTCACACTGATATTAAACCCTAACCCTGATTGTAAATCCAACCTTAACACTAAACCCTAACCCTAATTATAATAAAGAATCTAAACTAAAACCTAACCCTAATGCTAACCCTAACCGTGATATAAACATTAACCTTGAACATAAACCCTAATTATAACCCTAATCAGATTAATTTATTCAATGTTTTATGCGCGTTGCGATTGCTACTAGGTAATATATACTCTATATTTAAAATATGCTGAGATGCATCGAGGCATTGAATTTTTCCATCATTCACCTTTAATATAGAGAAAAAATTAAAGTTGAAAAATTCAATGCCTCGATGCATCTCGACATATTTTAAATATAGAGTATATATTAGCTCATCCAAAAGGGTTTAATTAAAAATAATTAAATGAAAAAGAAATAGTAACCCTAATGGTTCCTAATGTGAACCAGGTTACTAAAAAGGGTAGGAATCTCAAGAAAACATTAAACTGATGAAATAAGATAATAAAAACATTCCTATGTGAAACCTAGGGTTACAAAGTTATTACCCATTTAAAAGTTATAATGTGAATAATAATTAATTTAAAATACTATATTTTAGTCCCAAAACATAATGTCCTCAAAGTTAATTAATTTATTTAAATTAAACATTTAAAAGATTAACCATAATAAAGCTTTAATATTAAGGGTGGCTGCAAGAAGTTGAGTCCCACTTTTGGCCAAAAAGTGGAAGTGTTTTTCTTATTTTTCAAAATTTTTGTCAATTGATGTCCAAATTTGAAGCACTCAAATATTGAATCTTAAAAAACTTGAGTAATATAAAATTTAGTGCTTGGAATCTAGTTTTCAAATATGTAATTTTTTTTAATACCCACATGATATAAATTGAATTTTAGTATGCATGTCTAAAAACCACTTTTTCAAAATGCTTGTTTCAGGACCACACCTTATGCGTGTACGGACACCCTTTTTTGAAGTAAATGAATGTATTTTGGGGAATCCTTTTGGGAAAAGGTACCTAAAACATTGAAGATTGGTCAGGATATTTTTTTATTGAATTTTTTTTTTTAAATTAATTTTTAATTGACTATAAAGTACATTTTTTAAACCTCTGGTGTACGGACACCATAATTTGATGATAACTTCACCTTTTTTCAATTTTTTTTTTTTAAAATTGAAAAGAATTCTATCTAGTTTGGTCACATATAACTCATTTTTCAAAAAACCAAAAATTAAAAAAGTTATTAAAGTTTTAGTTAACCTTGGTATTTCAAGCTTAGGTACCACTTTGGCTTAATAAATATTGTATAAATATTAAATTTTATCATATCACTATAAAATTTATATTTTTATAATCTACACAATAAGAGCTAAAATGGGTTTTCATTTTATAAAAAAATTCATTTGGGAAGTTGTTCTAAAAATTATGGCAAGGTGGAAATTTTTCTATGTAATGCCTTAGCCATTTTTTTGCAGGTTGAAGCACAGGCTTGGTCCCACCAAGCCTGTCCCAAACCAAAACCCAAGGCAGGAGGTAAGGTTCCTGCCTATAGATTTACAAATCGGGTGCCTGTTATTTAAATTCAAAAAATGGGTGCCCATTTTGTAAATCTAAGAATGGTCCATAGATTTACAAATCTGGCGCTCGTTATTAGATTCAAAAAATGGGCGCCCATTTTATAAATTAAGAACGGGCGCCCATTTCTTAAATAACCATTGCAGCAAAAAAAACCCAGATTGTGGGCCTGATCTAATCATTGGTGACTTTTGATGTTGTATTCTATCGATTTGCAGTAGACAAACATAATATTTCTACCATCATTCCTTTTTTTTGTCTTACATTGGATCTCACATTCAGAAAAGATTGTTTGAATTTGAATTTTGGTGCAAAAATGGGATCAAACCGACGTAGAAAGAGGTCAATGAAGGTTCTGACACCCAAGGAGATTGCACAAAATAGAGAGGAGGCAAAACGACAACGAGAAAGAAGAGAGAGACTTCGAAATGCAAATAATGTTGGAGCATCGAGTTCAACAATTGTTTCAGAAAAGGAGGATAATGAAGACATCATAATGGATGTAGAGGTTGAAAAAGCAAAATCAGGTGCATCTTCGAATCTAGTATTGGATATGGGTATGTCTTCGGATCCAACTGTTACAACTTATTTTGATAAAGATATTCATGCTTTTCTAGAAGCGGGTTACAATAGAAATAATTTAAATTTTATTTCTGAAAATAGATTAACACGTTTAATTTCTAAAATTAGTAATGTTTATCATAATGATAAAGGAACTAAACGTCAAACCCCAATTGAAACTAAAAATGAAACACCAATTCAGATTGAAATCGACAATGAAAATGTAGACATAGAAACACCAGTTGAAAAAGAAACTCATTTAAATGATAATGAATAAATGAACAATTTCAATTAAAAACTGATGTGTTAGACAATCTGCATGGTTTGGTTTCATCAAGACAGATTAGGACACACGTGAGTAGATTGTTTAGACAATTTTTTTATAATAAGAAATTTGGGTTTCAATGTCAATTAATGTTACAATTAATTAAAATGTCTAAAATGCGAAAAGTAATGAAGAGGTTAGGCATTTATGTGAAAAGTAAGAAGGATGAGTCTCTAAAACAAGTTGTATCAGCTATTGCTAGTGCCTTTGACACAATTGGAAAGAAAAGTCATTCTAAAGATAGTAATGCGGCATGACGAGCAATAACAATAGCTTTAGTAAACAAAACTACTGCTGATAAAAGAATGATTTCAAGCATAAGTGGATATCTTAATATTAATTGTAAAACTTTAGCAAGAGCTATAAAGATAAGAGTTAACTTTGAGAGTGATCCGGCAAACCATTTATGGACCTTCAGTGATAGACTCCCAAGGTCTGACATGAAACTTACTGGTGAAGTCAAAACTTTGATTGAAAAATTTTGGCACGATAATACAAGAGTATCCCCTAATGCAAGAGATGTTCTTAAATTAAGAGTCGGTTCAAAAGTTCGTGATCCTCATCCAAAACACCTTTTAGATATGACTCAAATGAATTGTATAATTTTTTTTGGATGATAAGGTGTTAACTATTAGTATTAGTCAAAGATCTTTTGAAAAATGTAAACCATGGTATGTAAGGATTAACAAAGAAAGAATCACTTGTTGTTGTAAAACTCATGTTCAATTTCATTATTATTATGATGTTTTTCAATCTATACATTCTACTATGCATACTAATGAAATGTTGTAGGAATGTGGTATAAATATACCACCCGAAACTATAAAAGAGTTTATATCAAATTTATTTTGTAACCCACCTAATGAGCAATTTTATCTTTTGAATGCATGTGTTTCTGGTGGATGTGATTTATGTGGCAATCTTACATTATTAGATGAATGTTTGCATGAGAATATTTCATTTGATTTTGGACAACAATTATTTGATGTACAAAGATTTAAAACTATTGAGTATCCATTGAAGGATGGAAAAGTTGGAAAATGGTGCGACCTAATAATTGAAAAACTTAGTGTTAATGCTTTTATGAATGAATTCAAGAGTAAGGTCATACCTAAATATGTGAAACACTCTCACAATTCTAGATGGCTTGATGGACAATTTCAGATATGCAAGAATACATTTCCAATTGGTAGTATACTGTCAGTTGTTGACTTTGCAAAAAACTACATGCTTGCACCACAAGATGAGATCCAACCACAATATTATAATTCAGTGCAAGTGACAATTTTTTTTCATATTGTCTATAGACATGCACCCGATAGTACAAAAGAGGATCGGAAAATATTGAGAGAGTATCATTTCTATATGAGTGATAATAAGTTACACTCATCGAAGTTTGTCCAATATTGCTTTAATACCTTTTATGAAAATTTAATGGAGACATATCTGGAGTTTTTTAGAGGCTGGACATGGGAAGGGAGAGCATGATGGTGCCTGTGCATGTGTTAAGAGAGCCCTTTTTAGAGAGCAACTCAAATTTGAGGAAAAATCAAAATTTAAAGATGCATGTGCAATTGTTGAATGGTGTAAAACAAGTTTGTCTACAGGATCAAGTCAGAACTCTACAATCAGACATTTTTTCTAGCTAGTTGAAGAGAAGGATATCCTTTCAAGATATGATTGTAATACAATTAGTGGATCAGCTAAATGGCATTCATTTAGGAGTTCTAATTCTAACACTTGGACTATATGGACTAGGGAGCTTGCATGTTTTTGTCAATTTTGTGTTGCAGGTGAATGGGAAGAATGCGAGAATACAGAATGGGTTGAAGAATGGCAACAAAAATCCTTAACACCTAGTGAGAGACAAGATGAAGATGTTATAATAAATGAAGACCTGGATCATGCCTTTGCATCAGAAGATTATGATCATGTTTCAGATCTCATACAACCTGGTAATTTAATACAATTTAACGTAAAACTTTAAATTATACATTAGTTACATTTGTATGTAGAGGAATTTATGATTATATATGTTTGAATTATAAACTTTTAAACAAGTTTTATTTACAGTGCACATGTACTTAAAATTTTGTTATGTAGGACATGTGTATGTTGTTGTTGCACCTGAGGATAATGAAGAGCAGACAGAGTATTGGTTAGCTCGATGTGTAGAACCCAAGAAAAAGTTGATATGTCATCAAGTAGATGATGATAATTTTCAGTAGCCAATTGGGTCTACTGTGGTAGTTGGTACATGGCTATGCAAATACCTAACAAGAAGGAATGGTTTACCAGCTTTTGAAGACTACCAATCAGAAAAGAAGATTATACACTATTCCCATTTGGTAGTGGCAACAAATATCAAATTGGAAAGATACAAAGGGAGACTTGCTAATAAGATTTTATGGACACTTTCAATGGAAGAGCATGAGGCAATCATAGACGCATTGTAGAAAAGAGAGGATGTTGATGGTACATTAGGTTGAATGAAATTTATACATGTAAGTTTTTATTCAATTGTCTTATTAACTTTCAAATTAAAATTAACTTTAATAAATGAACTTGAGTACAAAAATTCTAACATTTTAACTTGTTTATTTTTATGATGCAGATTGTCAGGAAGAACATAGATCTGCATTGTAGAAAATAGAGGATGTTGATGGTACATTAGGTTGAATCAATTTTATGTGATGTAAGTTTTTGTTCAATTGTCATATTTGTATATATATGTTTTCTATATGTCTTCTTTCAAGTGACATAATTTATAATTTAGAGATATAGATTTGAAATTAAAATTAAATTTAACTTTAAATGAATTTTTATAAATTCTAACATAATTTCAACATGTTTATTTTTGTGATGCAGGATGGACCTAGAAGAACATATCTACATGAACTATTTATGTAGTACAACGCACTCTTGTTGTAAATTCATAACTTTGTATTCACCTAATTTTGTTGTAGATATTAAACTATGCACATTGGTTCTAGATTATGTTCACTTAATTGATCTCATTACTTAATTTAGTTATTAAGTTTGTAACATCCATATTGTTCTTGTCAATTACATGTATTAATAGATGTCATTGTTAGATCTAGATGAATTTTTTTATAGTTAATCAAAGTGTTCATATTACTTGTAACATGTATCTAGATATTGTACTTAGATCAATTACACATAACAACTCATGATTAAGATAAATAACATATTACAAGTCCTAAAATAATTTGCATGTATTGAATAATGTCCATTGAATCAATTCATTGTTAGATCTAGCTATTTTTTTAAGGATAAATTGATAAATTACATAACAAGTCCTGATTAAGATAAATTGATAAATTACATAACAACTCATGATTAAGATAAATAACATAACATTGTCTTGAAATAATTTACATGTATCATAATGTCCATCATATCAACTCATTGTTAGATAGATGTTTTTTCAAGGATTTAATCGATAAATTACTTAACAAGTCTTGATTAAGATAAATTGATAAATTATATAACAACTCATGATTAAGATAAATAACATAACAAGTCCTGATTAAGATAAATTGATAAATTACATAACAACTCATGATTAAGATAAATAACATAACATTGTCTTGAAATAATTTACATGTATCATAATGTCCATCATATCAACTCATTGTTAGATAGAAGTTTTTTCAAGGATTTAAATTGATAAATTACTTAACAAGTCTTGATTAAGATAAATTGATAAATTGTATAACAACTCATGATTAAGATAAATAACATAACAAGTCTTGAAATGTCCATCATAAATATCACAAAACAAAGTCGTACTCTAAAAATAAGTCCAAGTAGAATATATGATAACAAGTAGACTAGTATATAATGCAAGTCCTAATCTAACAACAAGTAAACATAATATGAACAAGTCTAAACAAGCCCAAATAGTCAGAACAAGTCTAAACAAGCCCAAATAGTCAAAACAAGTCTAAACAAGTCCAAATAGTCAGAAAAAATAACATGAACAAGTCCAAATAGTAAACATAAAATAAGTCCTGTCTAAATAGGACCATCATAATCTAAAGTCTCTACTCATCTAGCTAATCTATAGTCCTCTTCACTCCACATGGAGAGGACTGTGATGCATCAACATGCTCTGTCTGGTCCCGACTACCCTCATCCTACTCTGTCTAGTCCTGAGTACCTCCATCCTGCTCTGTGTGGTCTCAAGTACCCTCATCCTCAACTACATGAAAAGTGGATGAAGTCAAATCCTGTAAAAACATTTAAAGTACAAATTAAAAATTACTTAAATTAATCATCCAAGATCTAGATACACATAGGACATTAAAAAATATCTAGATACACACAGAACATTGAAAATTTACATAAATTAATTATCACCTCAAAGGATAGTGTTGATGGATGCATTTGGCTTAATCCTGTAGCCATGCCAAGAGTCATGGTGGTGTTGACCTGAACAATATATATATTTAAAGCATGAATTAAATAAACTTATAGTACATATATATACATAAATTATAAAGTATATATATAACTTGATTATATATAAATATGAAATAAAAACATGTGTACACATTACCTCTGTGTGACACGTAGCTAATGTCACCGATGAGTCAGGTATATGTGGCTGACTCTGAGTGATTGGTGGGGTAGAGGATGAAGGATTGTCAAACTAAGTGGTACATGACAAACCCTACAAAATCAGAAAAATATGTCAAACACATTATCAATTAGAGTTTATTTTGTTTAAAGTTTAAATGTATCAAGATCAAAGTGCATACCGTGAATGGAGCACCAAGATGTCAAGGTGTCAATGTCATATGATGACGGCTAATGAATATTGGAGGGTCAACCCTCCTTTGTTCACCAAAAAATCCACATGTATTATGGAAAATAATTGTATATAAATAAGAAATTTAATTTATTGCACTATATATTTAAATTATAATTAAATTTACCTGTGTGGGATGCTCATCATTTGCATTGAGAAAATCAACATATGATGAGATATCATATTCAGCATCACCATGTGTGCCATCATCATCAGTAGCGTATCCACCATGTGCGCCATCAACATCATCATCGGCGTATCCACCATGCGCACCACCAACATCATTAGCTATGCACCATGGCAGCATTGGCAACATCAGGATCAGGCTGGGGACCCCTACATATACCCCCAAAATTGGTGCAAACATGTGCCATGCTGGGGGCAGTCTTCACCTGGGTCATGTGCTGTAACAAATTACCCATAAGGGCACTCAAAGACCCAAGAGATGACTGCATTGCTCGATGATAGATGGGTTGAGGAAGTATAGGATATGGGAGAGAAACAAGGGGCTTAGTGTGCACATGATTTCTAGTTCTATCACTCAATTTGGCCCCTGGCCTATCCTGTGGCATGCCCCGACCAACCCCCTAAAATGCTCTCATGTCAAAATAATTGGGTTTCTTACCCAATTCAAACTCAGCCCACAATTTCTTCAAAAAAATAAAGTGGGACCTCATGATTAGCGTGTGGTGGAGTGTCAAAAACCATCCACCACTGCTCCCAAAAGTGTGCCGCTATGGCGGGGTGTCTACACCATCTAATCGAGATACATGGCTTCCTACCAAGTATCTGCTCACCTGTTTTGGGGTTTTCAAAATGGTGTGCCATATCATGTTTTGTAATTTTTAACTTATTAATCTCTTTATAAGAGAGGCCATCAGAATAATATGCATGCATATTCTCTCTCCATGACTCAAAACTATCAATCTCATAGTCTAATGTATGTATGGAATCTACTATGCCTTGAATGCTATCTACAAGGTGTAGGAGGTGGACAGACGGATATGGATCATTCCTAATAATATTTATGTCTACCACAATCTGCTCAACATTGCACCTAATATTATCTCTAAGTTCTCTGGGTAGAGGTGGAGGGGGAGGGGGAGGTGTAGGAGGTGGTGGTGGTGGTGCATCCTGACCTATAAGATCATCTATCTGAAAATCATCCATATCAAGTAAATCTGCCTACAAATAAAAACATGAGTAATTTACAATTAGCATACTTTAACAATAAGAGAGAGAGAGAGAGAGAGAGAGAGAGAGAGAGAGAGAGAGAGAGAGAGAGAGAGAGAGAGAGAGAGAGAGAATAATTTTAAAAATAATCTAAGTTTATGTTTCAAGAAATTTGAACTACATTTATATTTTAGTTTTCTAATTTAACTTATAAATTTTGATTTTCTAAAATAATAAAGAGAGATCTAGAAGATGATGATTTAAAAAACAATCTAAACTTTTAATATGTTTCAAGATTTGAACTAAATTTATATTTTGGTTTTCTAAATATAAGAGAGAGAGAGAGAGAGAGAGAGAGAGAGAGAGAGAGAAAGATGACAGAAAGAGGAGAGAGAGAGATATATAGAGAGAGAGAGTGCACATTTTTACGTTTATGTTGTGGTTCAAGAACTAAATTTATGTTTTCATTTTCTAAATTTATATTTTGTTTTTCTAAGTTTAGGGTTTTGTAAATTAGTTTTGTATGTAGGTTTACGTTTTTGTTTTGTTACCTAGGGTTTTGTTTTTCTATGTAGGGTTTTCTAATGTATGAAATGTACATATACCTAGAAATTTTATCAGTTTTCTACACTAGTACGGTAATTTAGAAATTAAATTGAAATAAAAAAAATTACAAGCAAGAACGATAAAATATAATTAAATTTAAATGCAATAATCCTGAAAATAATATTAAACTATACATTTTTAAATTAAGAACAACTGAAACTATATTTTTTAATGACAAAAATCATTAAAAATAAATAAAAAAGAATAGTACATACCTGAGAGACGAAAAAAATGGCAAATGGGGTCGGAAAGGGCAACTAAATCGGGCACCCGAGCTCTCCAAAACAAGTACCCGTTTTCACGCTGATGAAAATGACAAGTTTTTCATTTAAAAAGAAAAATATATACATTTTCAAAACAGGCACCCGTTTCGCTTTGGGTGCCCAATCCGAAATGGGCACCCGATTTTGAAAACGGGTGCCCGATTTTTGAAAAAGGGTCAGGCACTCGAACCTAAACGGTTGCCCAATTTTTAAAAATTGGGTTCCCGTTTCGTTTGAGGATTTTCCAACCCTGTGGACTTCCACAGAATTGGCCCCCAACTCCCAACGTTTACCCTTAAATTTATCATTTAGGCTATAGGAAAGTTATTTATCTAAGTCCAATCCTAAGACATTAAATAATTTCCCCTAGAATAACCCATTAATACATTAAAATGTTATAAGTAAATTAAATATTAAATTTAACCACCATCATTGTAATAAAAATAAAAATAATATTCAATTAGAAATAGGCATTAATTTTTAAATTTGAAATATAGAAAATTCTAAGAATAGTATTAAAAAGAATAAGGGTCCATTTATTAATATCTCAACATTATCATATTTAAATTAAATTAAAAGTGACATCCAAAAACAAAATATTAGAATCTCACTAAATAATAAAAGAATCTTTTTAGAATCCCAATGAAAATAAAAATAATAAATAAATCAGAATTCAAATTAAAATGACTGCCAAAAGTCAACAATCATTAAGTTAAAATAAGACAGGGATTAAAATCCAAACAAAATCTCACTAAACAAATAAAGAATTTCTTTTAGAATCCCAATGAAAATAAAAATAATAATTAAATCAAAATTCAAATTAAAGTGACTATCAAAAGTCAACCATCATTAAATTAAAATAAGACAGGGATTAAAATTCAAACAAAATCCCACTAAATAAATAAAGAATCTCTTTCAGAATCCAATGAAAATAAAAATAATAAATAAATCAGAATTTAAATTAAAGTGATTGTCAAAACTCAACAGTCATTAAATTAAAATAAGACATGGATTAAAATCCAAACATAATTTAATGAACACTTAATTAAAAATTAAAAATTAAAGTGACTCCAAAAAGCCATCCCTAACCCTAATTTGAAATTAGGGCTAGGTTAAGAATAAAACATCTACCAAAACCCTAATCTCTCATTTGGTTACTGCAAGTTTGGCAAAGAGCAAGAAGAAGATGAATATTTTCAAGTTTTGTATACAGATAAGTATACATGTGTGTATATACACACAAAAGTTGTGTACATACATACATACATACATACATACATACATATATATATATACACATATATATATACACACATATATATACACACATATATATACACATATACATATATATATATATATATATACACACACACACACATATACATATACATTTACATATACATATACATATACATATACATATACATATACATACAGATACATATACATATACATATATATACATATACATATATATATATATATATATATATATATATATATATATATATATATATATATATATATATATATATATATATATATATATATATATTCCAAAATCTACAAGAGGAAAGATAGAGAATAACTAAGTCTATTTGTTTCTAACTATCATGATATCAAAATGATATACTTTTCTAACAATGACAAGAAGAAGAGTAGATTTACAAACTTATTTTTCTTTCTATTGATTTCATAAAGTAACCATTGTCTACATAGGGAAAGACATTCATGCATAAAGGAAATCTAACTTTTCTTTGCAAATGGAAAAAAAAACCAACAAGTTATTTTTGTATTCAAAAAGCATACAAGATCTTTTTTTTCACATTCTCCTTTCTTTGAAATACATAGTAAATTTGAGAAACTTTACACATTCAACTACAAACATTTTACAAGAATATTACATACATTTAGGCATTTACATGGTCTTTAATCCACTACTCTTTTTTTACATAGCTTTTAGACCTTTTACAACATAATAATCTACAAACTAAGAAATGACATAAATTTTTTTTCTTCAACAAAACCAGAAACTCCTTTACTTAGAAATCTGTAAATAAAAAACAACTTTGACCATGGAGGCTCACCTCCGAACCTAGGTCATTACATGGCCACCCCCGAGCTTGGGGAAATAAAGATGGATGGGGTACACCCAAACCCAAACTTACATATACATACAAAAATTAGAAAGTACAAATTTCACATAAAATTCCCTTCCTATGGATTTACACATTGGATCACCTTGGACCAGTAAGAGGGGTGAAGGTGGAAATGTACCCAAGTAGGAGAAGCCATAAAAATAATACTATTCCTTCAACATGGCTCAAAACCATACACTACTTCCTTTACAAGGCCATCACAAAAATCACCATTCCTTCTATTTTTCATACACAAGTAAAATCTCTTATGGCCCCCAAATAAGTAGATACAAAAAATGATGGCAACATGGAGTCTATACATCCATGTCATATCCCCTTCCTCCGTGTGGAATGACTCTACACTATTTGGGCATTCCCAACTAAAACCCTTCACGCTCAAGACTCTCTTCCCTCCCAAGGGTGAGTTTAGCGTTGCAACACCCCGACAAAACAAGAAAACAAAAACAAAACCAGCAAAATAAACTATACAAGAAGCCATGAAAGACAAGCTTGAAGCTCCACAAAATCACTTACAACTACCACAAAAAAATTGGCATAAACATACATGAAAAGAAACAATTTTTCAATGAAAGGAGCACTAACCTTTCTCTAAGCTATGGAAAATGATAGTTTAGTAGATCTCCCTTCCTACAAGCCTTCTTTTGCTAAGTCCACCAAAAACCTATTAAGTCCACTAGAAATTTCCAAAATTGGAGAGTGGACAATGAACCTACCAAATTCATCTCCTTCCCATTAAAGGGAAAACCCTTCCTAACATCCTACCTAAACTCAAAGATGATTATACACACTATCCCAGGGTTCTCTCTCCAACAAGAGGAAAATTTAAATTTGCAAGAGAGGAAGACATGGCACACTTCCCAATTTTGTCCCATTCTAAAAGAACATTTTTAAAAGAGGCAAAAATTGGACAAAAACATCCTATTGGTTAAAATTTAATCCCCAACCTAAAGTGCACCTATGGGGTTATCTTATTTTAACCCTAACTAACCTCTAGGGCTATATTTAACTCCTTAAAAGTCCACTAAGAGTTGACCCATGAAAATTTAAAATAAGATTCCCTTCCAAGGTTCAACAACCAAGATACCTAACCTTGGGAAACTACAAGGTGACTCAAAGGTGGGAAACAACCAATAAACAATTTACTTAGCCATAACAACTCACATACACATGTCATGTCAAGTAGACATAAATATAAATTAAAATTACACAAAATTATTTTACATTCAACCATTACTTTTACAACATTAGTACATAACAACGAAGTTATTTCTCCCTTTGGAGTTAATCTTGTCTTAACAAGATTTTCACATGCATCCATCTTTAATTTCCCATCATTTTAATTCCATGGTCAATTTCTTACATACCAAATCAAAATATCAGTAGCTCATGAAAGACCATATATATATATGTGTATATATATATATATATATATATATATATATATATATATATATATATATATATATATATATATATATATATATATATATATATATATATATATATATATATATATATGATTTAGAACAACAAAGAGGGGGGATGAATCAGTTGTTCTTAGGTCCTGATGTATAAAATAATTGAAATTTTTTTTCTAAATCAAATCCAATAACCAAAACAAACTCGGTCACCACTAATTCAATAATAGAAACATACAACAATGCAGTCCACTACCCAACTGTAACTTAACTTGTAAAACATAGAAATGTTCAAACCAAACATTCACACAAGTATTAACACCAAGATTAATAGTGGAAACTCAATTTGGGAAAAACCACTTTGTAACATGCTACTATTATTTTCACTCTTCTGAAGTGAGCTCGGTAAAAAGCCAACCCTGTTAAAGGTTACAATACACACTATCAGGTGTGACCCGGTTAAAGGATTTCAATCACCTTGTTAAAAGTGAGCCTGGTCATAGGACTTACATACACTCCATTAGAATGTAACCTTGTTCAAAGGATTTAACATATGACTGTTAGGTCAACCTCTATTAAAAGGATTTTGACTATTACAATGGTTAGAAAGTAGCAGCAATATTTATCTGAAAAATATACAACTCACTTTGCAAATATTAGATCTGATTCCGTACACTAATGTTGGTTTACTGACTTTGAAACTTTTTCATCTCCATCTCTGATCTGCTTGGAACTTTTCTTCAAGCAACCACCACAATTCTCCTTCAACCTTTTCTTCTTATTCAGTCAATAAAACTTTTCTGATCTTCCAGCATTCTCTGTTCACCCATGCACTTGCATATCCAAATGCTGAGGTTCCCTTTATACTTTCCTCAATTAGGTTAACTCATCTTATGCCACTCAATCTCATTCATAGATCTTAGGGTTAGGTCAAATTCATTGAATCTACCCACTTCATGTTCTTCGGCTCCTTTTCTAGGATCATCTCAAATCTCTTAAATATTTACAATAAAACATTTTACAGTGAATTTAATGCTTTCAAACAATCAATAAATAAAGTCAACACATTTTACATAATCCAAAAAATCAACAATGTCAGCTCCAAAATTAAATTCTCTTCAAATATAAAATTGTTGATGCTCGGTCAATACTGTGATCAACTACTCAGTCTTCATGTAGAAAGCTCGGTCATTACTAAAAATATTTCTTCAGCTTACACTATCTTCCTCGGCAATTAACTGTTGTTTGGTCGACACTATAATTTAGCTTGGTATACATTGACTCAGTCAACACTAACATTACTCAGCTTAAACATGATTTTTCCATTCTTTGCTCGGTCAAGCCTACTAGTTTAGTCTTCAGTCTTACTAGTATAAACATTACATTGTCTCATCATTGTGCAACATAGTCAAGTACACTTTGTAGTATCAAGATAACTCAACCTTTCCTTAGGTGCTATTGTTACCAACCTTGCCTATCTCCTTAGCAACACTCAAATAGATATAGTACTTTCCTAAGTAGCAACAGTCTTACCAGTTAAGTTTTGACATCAATGACAATACAACAATTGTTTCAATTATAGTTTACATACATACATACATACATACATACACATACACATACACGTACACGTACACGTACACATACACACACACACACACACACACACACACACACACACACACACACACACACACACACACACACACACACACACACATATATATATATATATATATATATATATATATATATATGCGACATTAATGATAACATAAAATACATCATATAATCAACTTACAATTTCACAACATTCTATAATTTTGACTTATCCATTGTTATTTTCCTTCACCACAAAATTTATAGGAATACAATATTTACAAGCATACCAAAAACCCTTTCATAATCAAGATAATATTAACATTTCAATTGATTTCATAATCACTTTGAATTACATTTCTTGAATCAGTAACCAAGGAATAATACCTAGAATTTCTTTCTTAACATTAAGACCTAAAATCAATTTTCTATTAATTCACACCTCAATATAATATAAATTCAAATTTTCATTTATGTAAATATTCACATCCAATAGTTACATTTCAATATTCAAATGGGTACATTCTACCTACTCAATTCATGACCCATTGCACCTTTCCTACTGCATTTCTACTAGAAATTACATACATAAAGAAGTTCAACATTTAACTTCATTAGAATATATATCTCACCTTATTATTATTTAAATTTCCCTTTTCCAATTCAATTCCCACAAAAAATGGACTCAATTGCACCATCAAAAAAATTAGTTGAATTCAAGTAACCCTATTGCAAACATAGTGCATCCTTGAAATATTGACATGAGTACATAAACAACATGAAAAAGAGTACACCACAAATTAGTTGTCAAGCCTCTATCCATCAAAACATAAATCCATAATGCATCAACATAGCTTTTGTAATTACTTAGTCTAAAATATAGAAAAAAGAAATACAATGACAAGACCGAGGTAAGGTCCCTAAATACACCCATCACGATCCCATTTATAACCTCTTGATGAACATAAGATAAAGGTAAACTAGGTACATCTCACGATGCCATCATAAAACATAATGTGGATTAAAAAAACTCCATTCTCAAGACCGAATCATCCCTATCTCTAAGGGCCACTGAAATACGATCCAAGACCACACCCAATGTCCCCAAGTTCTTGCAGGGCATCGCAGATATGCTCCAAAAACAATCTTCCTGATGGATTCACCCTCACATGGGACCAACATGATCATACTCTATGAGTGTGAAGGTTGAAACCATACCATCATTTTATTTGTGCTAAGAGTCAAATGAGGGAGGTACTACATCATCCCCCCCAAGGACTAGGATTACTCCTGGAAGCCGACAAGACAAGCTGAAGGAAATGCTACATTTGTATGGTCCAACTGTCCTAGGAACAAGAGTACTTACTAGACCCCCCAAACATAACAATTTTAATCAATAAGTCTGAAAACTATAGAAGGGAGTCATTCTACATAAGGGAGCATCAATAAAACTTAGAAAACCCTATGATTGTAGACCCAACTTAAAATAGAGAACATGTATAGACAATGCCTTTGTAATGCCCTACCATGGAGCCTAGGAGAACTTAACCTAACCTAAACATGCATCTAAGTTTGTAGAATAATTTTTTTCTTTCTAAAGTTAACATACAAGATAAACATCAATGCAGAAGTAATTACCATTTACTCACATTAATACAATAACCAACACATGTTACAACTCTCAAGGGTTCCTCGATGAAGATTATGTTAACATTCATTAATTAATTTAGATTAGGTACAATTACAAAACTCATATAAACAAATGAAAGATAAATGCAACACCACATAAATAATAACATAAATACAACTGGTACTATAAGGTATCCATAATAACCTACATCCACTGCACATGTCGAAGGGTATGTAATATAATAACCGAAAAGAAGTACACATGATATCTCTAAATAGTTGATACAATGATACATGATCATAGAGAAGAAGAAGAAGAAAACAACTCCATCAATGAGAATCAAGAAGGGACAACTGCTATAGGGATCATCCATCACTGGTACACAAATGTTAGAATCTCAAATGGTAAAAGAATCACTACCACTTGACCTCATGAACCTAAATGGTCCACTCCCACCATGCTAAGGAGATAACATCAGCTCCCACTCGAATAACAAACATCAAAGCAAGGATAGAAAGCACTAAGTAAGAGGATCCTAAAAGCTCTCTAACTCAAGGTACACAAAATATAGTGATAGGTAAGACTCAATAATCCAGAGGCAACCGACGCATGTAGAATAACTAGACTATGCATAGGAAGGTGCCATCATGTACATCTAATCCTTGAGTCTCATCTTGGTAATCACTCTAGATCCTGACACTCAAGTGACCATACATGGTATCAATGACCTCTTGTACAGATGAAGCCATTAACTAACCCATGACACACCTTTCAGAGGTGGAAATCATCATCTCATCCTCCATCTTATTCTATACTATCACTCAAGCATGGGTGAGGAAGCATATCTTATTAGGTTCATTTAAATACCCCTTAATTATATTAGGTTATCACTTGATTACAGGTACTTACAATTTAAGTGATCCTGGTAGCCACTTGTGGGCCCTAATGCTTATTGCAAGCCACCCCCTACTACATATCTAGGTAAACTACCCTAGGCTCATAGATCTCACATAGATCAAATTAAACATACAACCAGGTAATCTCAGATCTAGTTTCACACACAAGAACTAGAAATGATTACAAAGATACCATAAATAGAATACAAAGCATCATGAGCCCAAAAGGTCAAAATAGGGTGATGATTGAAACACACACACATACACCATAACTGAAAACATGCACAATCGACACTTTCCCGACCTTTGTTTTCCCCTAGGTCTTCTAGTATCCTAATATCACAATAAACAAAAGAAGACACTTCAAGAACAAAGAATACAACATTTGCATCATAATGAACTAAAATATAACCATAAGCATTTACATTCCATATTGAACATAATTGAATCCAAATGTAGAATCACATAGTTCTATTAAAGGAAATTTATCATAACCATTAAAACAATGTCAAAATTAAAGAACAGTCCCTAAATTCAATCCTATGAGTTCAACAGAACAAAATCGCCCAATTTCAGTATAAACATAACACTTGTCCTATTCGTAAAGTCAATATGAACATAAATAAATACATATACTATTATCCACTTACTAATTACAAATCTATATAACAACAAAAGTCTTTTAACTAAATATTAATTGCTTGTAATTAATATTTAATTTAAATCTATTAAACAATGATTAAAGCAAGTTTTGATTTAATTAATACATAAATTTTGATTAAACCAAAATCAATAAACAAATTTAACTAAACTAAATTAATAAAAAAATTAATTAAACTAAATTAATAAACAAATTTATTAAACTAAATTAATAAACAAATTTAATTAAACTAAATTAATAAATTAAATTAAATTAAACCAAATTATTAAATAAAATAAAATATAAATAAAAGTTCATTTGGGGGGGGGGGCACTCCCCATCTCCCTACCTCTGTGCACGATACCATCGCAAGTACCGTCGTAGGCCTGCCCTACCGCACGGTACCAGTGGTACCACCAATAGGGTAACCTTCTGCCGCATGGTACTAGTGGTACCGTCGATAGGTGGTGGGACCACTGCCATGGGGGTTGGGGGTTGGTGGCCCCCACCCCCACACATATATTTTTAATTTTTTTTTTAAGATTAAAAACTATAAATTATATTTTTAATTTTTTTTAAAAAAGAACTTTTTAACCAAACAAAGCAAAGGCTTTTTTTTGTTTGAAATAAATAAATTTGGAAGGTAATAAAATAATGCATTTGATAACTTTTACTTTTCCCATGATTGACTTATATGGGATTTTATTTTATTCCCTTTTGCATGACTGTATTTTTTTTTCCAGAGTCTTATTTTTTACTAGAATTGGGTTTTTCTTCCACAATTGGATTTTACAATGAAATTTGATTTTCTTTTAAAGGGTACATTTATTTTTCCTCCAACATTATAGTTAGACTATAACCTAGGATTAATTTATCATTTTCTAGGAGATTTATGAGGAATATTTTATTGAAATTTTGCCAGCATAACATTACTATGCTAAATTTTAATAAAATCATGAAATCAACTAAATTGGGGTTTTCTAAATACCCAGAATAAAAGAAAACATAGATCTATCTATTGAGACACATTTAAAATTTCCACAAATAAGGAAAGCCAAATAATGCCAAATAGAAATTAATAGGCAAGAATACAAACCCTACCTTGGATCCAAAGAAAGAAATAGAAATTGAAAACCTTTGAAGATCTATAGACCAGAATTCTTTTCAGAATGATTCCAACCTGCAGATCTGAGTCTACCTAGAAAACATGCACACGATCCAGATGCACAAACAAGCAATCACAACAATTCAAATTCTCCCAAAACCAAAGCACACAAGCTCTCCTAGAATTCTCCTCCAAAACCTATCTCTTCTCTAAAATGAATGTCATTCCCCTAATAGAGATTCAATTCCCCTTTTCATGCAACCCTAAAGATAACTCAATAGCTAACTCCCACATCAACTCCAAATTAGAAATTGAAAATAAATCACAATTAAATAATTTAAAATAACTTTATATGCACAACTCAACTTGACTTTTTGAAACAAGTTGTTATCTTTTGAAAATAAATTCACTTTTCAATAATGTTAATGCATATGTTTATAAAATTTGTATTAAATAGATTAAATGTTTGAAGCATCTTAAAACCATGCAATTAAATATTTAATTATTTAATAAAGCACACAAGCATAATTAAACCCAACTTTCAATTAAATAATCAATTAAATCCAAATATTCAATTATTTGATTTTTAATTAAATTTTCTCAAATAACTTAGGAACATGATTAATATTAAATCTCAACTATAATCATTAATCACATAAAAATCAACCACAATAGAAATAAATCAACTGAAGCCAAATGAGGCAAACCCAAACAAAGTAAAACCAATAAAACACCAGAAAGGGATCCACAAATTCCTGTCAACTAGACAAATCCGAGTAGGGTAGTCAAACTGATACTTGTCCAATCCTAGGACAAATGGGCTTAGGTTAGGGTTTTGGACCCATGTTATCTCCCCTCTCTTACTGTAATACCCCCAAAATGGGCTATAGGTTCATTAACTTCCTACATCAACAAATCAAATGAAATCAACCTCAAAGTCCTAACCTAAGGCACATCTGCACATTAGTTTATCAAAAATTGATTATCTTAATTCTGCATCGGGGAATATTCCTTGAATGTTCCTATTTATCCGAATTATTTTAATTAAATATTATTTGGTAATAAATGTCATTATTGTATCCTAAAATTTGATTAATTGAATATTCTAAATATTTAATTAATTAAGTTTAATCTGCCACTTAATTATTTAATTAGATTTAATTATATTTATTCCTAAATTGTATTATTTAATTTTGACAAGAAATAAAAAAATCTTATGACTAATTGATTAAATTCTCATTTAATTAATTAATGTCAGTTGTCAATATTTAATGATATAGTTTTTGAATAAAATTTTGATTAAATAATTGATTAACCCATAAATCAGTTATTTTAAATAAAAAATCAGTTAAGTTGAAGATAAATCACTTTATTTAATTTATTAAATTCATAATTATCTATGCACATTCAAAGGAGCAGTTAAACTTTAAATCAAAAAATCAATTCAAGTTGTTATCTTTTTGAAACTCAACATCTATTTTGAGTTGAAAGTTGATCTAAACTTCTGATTTGAGCCAAAAGCTATTTTTGCATGATTTTGTGAGTTAATTAATTTTGATTTCTTGTTAACTCAAAAATCAACCTAAGTTTATCAAGAGTGATTTATGGCTTTTCTTAATGCATCCTCAAGCCCTAGATTTCTATAGAAACAAGGCTCAGCTCTTCATTAATATATCTCTCAAATTTGGACAATTACTCTGGCAAAATTGCATACGAAGAATCAAGCTTTTGAGAATAGGTGATTTTTGTGAGATCATTCATAATTTTTCATAGCTTTGCATATTTTTTCATGCCAGAGCTTACCAAGACTCATACGAGCCTGGAGAAACTCATATGAGAATTTTGAAAAATTGCCAAAAACTTGCCAAAATTGCCAAAAATCCATTTTTTACAGCCTACCTCTAGATTTTGTCAAAAAAAAATCATTGTGTCAGGAACAGAGTGGAAACTAGAAAGAATCCAATTATTTTCCAAAAAGTGGTCTCTTGATTCTGATCTAGCCTTCTGATCTATCGATTTGAATCTTTTCCATCTTGTATCAAAACCTTGTCAATCATCTTCAATTCAATCTTCATAAAAAATGGCTGTGTTGTGAGCTTGTGTCTGCCATCTTTTGGGCATCTACCCATACCTATAGGGCACAATATCCTTCATTTATGTCCAATATATCCTCAATCAATCCAATCTTGACAAGTTTGTATCATTTGATCTTTTCAAATTAGGTCATTCTTCAGCTGTCTTAATCTTGCTCCTTTGCTTCACTTGAAGTCAATGGTGGAGACTAGAGCTTCCTCACAAAGAAAACAAGGAGAACAACTCAAATTGTCTTCAACGACATCTTTTGTGATTGCTCAGACGTTTCATCAACCCTATGACATAAATCTCTTTGGAGAAGATGCTCTTGGCAATATTTTCTTGAAAGGCGGTTACGTCACCCCTCCTACATCAATTCACGTAGGTCATCAACTGACCCCACCTAAATCAATCCCTAGTAGTTCTCATAACAACACGATGTCTCAAGGAGGAGAAAAACAAGGCTCCCAAGGAAACCAATCTCAACATGGTGCAGATCAAGAACCCACACCTTCTAAAATTGCCCAACATCAAAATGATGATAACTTCAAGAAAATGATGAGGCATTTCTTGCATGAAGAGAAAGAGGCATACTTTCTAGAGTTAGCTCAACAAGGAGCTAAAATTCCTCCTAACTTTAATGTCTAAGATATCATTACTCAAGAGGAAGAAACTCCTATCACAACTATGATGAAACAAATGCATTCCATGCAAGTCAAGCTCAACAAACTCAAAAAAGAGAAGGAACCTAAAGAGTTCTCCATGGAGGCTTTATGTCCTTTTCCATTTGATAAAGAATTGTACATGCCACCATTCCCAAAGAGAGTGGAAATACCTAAGTATGACAAATACGATGGAAAATCTAACCCTCAAGACCATGTCAGAGAATTTTGTACTCAATCTATGGAGTTCATGCATGAACCAACCTACTTAATGCATCTTTTCTATCGATCTTTGGGAGGGGCAGCCATTCATTGGTTCTAAAAAATGCCTCCAACTATCAAAAATTTTGAGGAGTTAATCAAACTGTTCTATCAACAATACTCCTACAACATCAAACATCCGGTCACCATGATCGACATTTGTAATCTAAAACAATACCTAGGAGAACCATTCCCAACTTTCCTCAAATGATGGAGGAAGAAGTTTTCTCTATATGCTAGACCCATTCTAGAAACAAAGAAGCTGGAAATTTTCATCAACAATCTTGTTCCAGAAATCAACTACCATTTACAAATGCAAGATCACACATCCTTCGATAAGATGGTAGATAATGCAATCAAAATTGAGAAAGTCCTTGTGAAAAAAGAAGGCATATCACTCCAAAACAAGAAGTATGAATCTGGATCTAGTTCCAAAGAAAAGAACAAAAATTGGAACAAGAATAAAGGCATCATCATGGATGGCATTGTTGACAATGTCCACAACCCATCCAAGGCACCAACTTTCAATCTCACTATTGGTACCCAAGCCATAAAATCCTCAGAGGAAAAAGTGGCAAAATCAAATAAGAAGTCATTTGACTACAAACCTTGGGCTACAGATAATAAGCGCAAGTTTACTCCTCTTGGAGAATCCTTAGATTCCACCATGAAAACTTTGTTAGCCAACAAAATCATCAAATTGCCTGACGTCGGACCATTTGATCCTGAACCTAAACCCAAATGGTAGAAAGAGATTGATTTACTTGATTTCCATCGAAATAAGGGTCATAAAACCAATAACTACATACACTTGAAGCATCTCATACAAGACAAGATTGATAATGGAGAAATTGTAATTGAAAATCATAAAAACAATAATGATCATATAGCATTCACAGAGCCATTTCTGAAACATGGTCAAGGAGATTCATCTTCTCAGCCTAACATGGGTGCTAAAGTCAATTATGCTTACTCTGGAAACAATGCTATTATAAACATGGTGGAACCTTTATTATCTGAACATTGCAATGTCATCACCATTGTAAGAAAAGATAGAGATAATCAATCAACAAATGCAGTTACTCAATCACAAGCTCATACACATCTACAAGGACAAATCTTAGATTCATCAAATGTCCCTAAGATGCCTTTCAATCTTTCATCTACTTCTAAACATAGGGCTACCTCTAAATCATCAAATTCTAAAGACATGAGACCAACATCATACAATATTGTCCAATAACTCCAACATACCAATACAAAAATATCCATGTTTGAAGTGCTTCAGATATCTCCTACTCATAGAGCCATCCTAGA
The DNA here is from genome assembly GCA_027943335.1 of Chamaecyparis obtusa. Lineage (NCBI taxonomy): Eukaryota > Viridiplantae > Streptophyta > Pinopsida > Cupressales > Cupressaceae > Chamaecyparis > Chamaecyparis obtusa. Next base: position 2,422,728 of record BSBK01006215.1, read on the forward strand.
CAAAGCTCTGCTCGGTTCCAATGTTCCTAAAAACCTTGATTTAGATAGATTCTAGACTATGGTTGGCCATCTAACATCTCCCCAATATATCTCCTTTTCAGAAGAAGATGATAACTCCTTGATTCATCCACATAACCAGCCCTCAAACATTGAGGTCTTGATCCAAAACTGTCGAGTCAAACACATGTTGATATATGGAGGTGCTGGTCTAAACATTTGTTCTTACAACTTGATCATATAACTGGGATTATCAGAAGCTGATATTGATCCTAAAAAGAGATAACTATCAAATCTTATGATGAACAAGAGAGAGCTTCCAAAGGAACAATTGTCTTACCTATCAGGATAGGTCCAGTTATCAGAGATATCACATGTCAATTTCTTGATATACCTTTGGCTTACAAACATTCTTCTAGGGAGACCCTGGATACATGAAATGTGAGCTATTCCCTCCACATACCATCAATGTGTGAAATTTCCTTATGAAGGAGTAGAAGTAACCATTCCAGCTGACATATCTACAACTTGCAACGTATTGAAAGAAAGTGCTGACAAAGTTGTTCCTAATAACAGAAAATCTTCCACTAAGAAAATAGATATTGCATCTACACCCAAGGTGGAAGACATTGCACAAGAGGTCAAAATAAAAGAAAATGGTATGAGACAATACACAATGGAACCATTTTTATCCCTAAGCTCTCTCCCATTGTCCCCAAAATCTTATGGACAACCTTCAGACAAAGTGAAGCCCAATGCTAAAGAGTCCTAGGTCATATTCAATGGAAGTTTTGTCACAAAGAAAGTATCTAAACAAGAGTTTGAGGAAAAAGAAGTTGTGCTTGCATGGTTATACAAGGATGAGTCTCAATCCCAATCAATTAAGAAATGTGACTCCACTTCAAGCAAAATTTCTCAAAATTCATATGGACTAGGAGACAAATTGATCACAAAAAATGGGATACACAGGAAAAGGACCTCTAGGACTACAAGGTAAAGGTCTTCTATCACCTCTTGACCACCATAGCCAGATGAACAAGAATACAACATGTCTAGGTTACTAAAAGAAGCCTTTCTATCTTAGCAAAAACTCTCCACATGTCTTAGAACAAATTGAACCATCAGTAGCGATTCAACTAAAGGAAGAAACAGAACAATCTGACAGTGATGATTTAGACACTACTAATGAGCTCATTCCTTATGAGCATTTGCCTAAAGAAATACTAGACCTCCTTAAAGATGAACCTAAGGAGAATATCAATGTGGTAGATACACAAGAACCTACTACTAAGCAAGAAAAAGGTAAACCTCTTACAATAGCTGAACACTTGGGATACTGTAGCAATTTTGAGATAGACTCTCATGAGTATGAATTCAAATCAGAATCAGAAGGAAACCCTTCTTGGGGAATCCACCCTAATTTCACACATATTCTCAGATTTCCTAAAGGTATAGATGAGGAATCAAATGACTATGAATGGGGAGTCATTCAAGAGGAAGATGATCTAATTATAGAAAAACATATTGATGTTATTCACCAATATGAACCTAAACCCAACGTAAGTCTAGAGTGCAATGATGAACTTAACGAGTCTGGTCCACTTATGGCTGAAGTAGAGTCCCATAATGACATTGAGCCTATTCATGAATTGAACATTTTGAGTTGTAATATCACCTTTGAACTCAAGAGGGTTGAGACCAATGATGATAGATCCATATCTATAAACATAATTTCTCAATCCTTCCCCACTTTGACTATCTAACATCCCAAACTTCTTGACCAAACCTCCATGAATCTGAGCCAATGTATCTATACCTTTCCAAATGACTATGTCCTTGCTTACTACCTCAATGAAGTGGATTCTATGATGACTTCCATCAGTGAACCAATTGTTAGCATGAAAGAGTCAGATATTAGGTATCTTAGTCAAAAGAATAAGAATAAAAATAAAAATAAAAAGAGTTTTGAGGGTGAAAACCACTTTGTGGTAGTCTAAAAACCTATAAAAGAAAAAATAAAAGATGTATCTAAAGGTGAAAACCTCTTTGAGGTGCCTAAGGATGACATATTTGATGTCCTTCTAAGCCATTTATAGGAAAGATCTCTAGTACTGATTGACCCCACTCAATCTATCAACTTGGGAACAACAGAAGATCCATAGTTGGTCCATGTCGCACAATCCTTATCAGAAGAAGAAAAGAAAACATTTACTACATTTATAATAGAGAAGAAGATCAACTTTGCATGGAAATATTCAAATATGCCTGGATTAGATCCTGGTCTTATAATGCACCATTTATCTATAGCTCCAAGAGTCAAACCTATTTAGCAAAAATTGAGAAAGATGCATCCACATGTTGCACTCTTGTTCAAAGTTGAATTAGAAAAACTATTGAAATCCAGATTTATCTAAGTCATTGGTTATGCTAAATGGATCTCTAACATAGTTCTAGTTTCAAAACCAGACAAATCAATTAGAGTATGTGTAGATTTTAGAGATGTAAACAAGGCATTCCCTAAGGATGATTTTCCATTACCAAATATCAATATGATAGTGGACATGACTGCAGGCTTTGAGATGTATTCTTTAATGGATGGTTTTTTTGGGTACAACCAAATAAAAATTGCTCTAGAGGATCAAGAGAAAACTACTTTCACATGTGCATGGGGTACCTTCTATTGGAATGTCATGCCATTTGGCCTTAAGAATACTAGTGCTACATATCAAAGAGCTATGACATCTATTTTTCATGACATGATAATTATGGAAGATTATGTTGATGACACCTTGGCTAAATCAATGATAAGATCTAAACATCTAAATGATTTGAGCAAAATACTAGATCAAATGGAGAAGTTTAATCTCAGACTAAACCCTAATAAGTGTGCTTTTGGCATCACTTCTGGAAAGCTCTTAGGTTACATTGTTTCAAAGAAAGGAATTGAAGTAGATCTAGTGAAGGTCAAAGCTATCATGGAGATGCAACCTCACAAGAACATTAGTCAAATGAGAACATTACAAGGGAGAGTAAAATCTATCAGACACTTCATATCTCAGCTAGCAGACATATCATAACCTTTCACAAAGACATTACATAAAGGTGTTACTTTTGCATGGAATGAGGATGTGAAAAGAACTTTAATCATATCAAGAAATATCTATCAAATCCTCCTATTTTGATGCCTCCTATTTAAGGGAAGCCATTGATCTTATGTCTCTACCATAGATACATCACTGGGGGAATTGCTAGCACAACATGATGACAACATGAAAGAGAGAGCTATTTACTACATCAGTTCTAGAACATTGGTAGCATATGAGAAGAACTATTATATGATAGAAAAAACATGTCTAGCTATGATCTTTGCATTATAGAAATTGAGACACTACATGTTAGGTCATACTACACATTTGGTAGCTAATATTGATCCACTAAAGTGCCTACTAAGAAAAGCTGCCCTCATAGGTAGATTAGCTAAATGCGTGGTGCTATTAAGTGAATTTGACATTGAATATGTTGAAAGAAAAGCTATCAAAGGACAAGTAATTGTAGATCAATTGGCTGCAGCACCATTTTTTGATTATACACCAATGCAAATGGAATTCCCCAATTCCTCTATCATGAATCTTTCTTCTAGAGAATGGAAGTTATTGTTTGATGACTCCTATACACAGAATGGATCTGGAGCAAGCATATTGTTCATCACACCTCAAGGATACTCAATACCTAAAGCATTCTGAATAAAGTTTCCTTGTATAAACAATATTGCTGAATATGAAGCCCTTCTTAATGGCATTAAGATAGAAATTGAATGGAGGTTAACAGAGCTACACATTCATGGAGACTCACAACTTGTAATACACCAAGTTGATGTCTATCAAATGAAAGATGAAAAGCTAGTTCCATACAAGAGAATGGTAGATGATCTAGAGAAATATTTCATATCTATCAAATTTGAGAAAATTCCTAGATTGGATAACAAAGTTGTGTATTCCATAGCAATGCTATCTACTTTATTACAGTAGCCTAAACATGAGCTATGCTAAGAGTTCCTAGTGGAAGCACTATCTTATCTTGCATATGATTCCCCCGAAACCCGCATGATATACACCATTATTGGTCATGATTCATCCAAATACAAAAACCTTTTCTCCTATCTCCAAGACCAAATCATTCATGATACCTTCAATCGGTATGAGAAATGAAACCTTATATGAAACACATCTTGATATGTTATCATTGGTAACGATCTATACAAATGAGGTCTAGATGGTACACTCCTTAGATGTTTAGAATGGGAAGAGTCTCAATGTGCATTAGAGGAAGTCCATGAGGGTATATGTGGATCACATTCCAATGGTTTAACACTAGCTTGAAAAATTATTAGGGCTGGATACTATTGGCCTGAAAAGGAAAAAGATGCAATCAAGTTTGCAAAGAATTTTCAAAAGTGCCAAGTCCATGGGAACTTGATTCATGCACCAGGGAGAGATCTTATCCCCTTTACTACACAATGGCCTTTTCAAAAATGGGCATTTGATCTTATAGGAGCCATACATCCTCATTCTTCTAATGGACATACCCATATTATTACAGCTACAGAGTATTTTACAAAATGGGTAGAAGTAGTTCCTTTGACTCAAGCAACTGACAAGCAAATATCAATGTTCATCCTGAACTACATCATATGTCGGTATGGTATTCCACATTCTATAGTCACAGATAATGGTGGCCAATTCAAGAATAGAGACTTAGATTATTTATGTGCTAAATTCAAGATTACACAACATTGGTCATCAATCTACTATCCCTAAGGGAATGGACAAGCAGAGGCATCCAACAAGAATCTGTTGAAAATTATACACCGTATAATTAATAAAATAGGAAGAGACTAGCATCTCATGATCAATCTAGCTCTCTAGGCCTACAAAACAAGTATCAGAATGCCCACTGGGGCTACACCATTCACTTTAGTTTATGGGTCTAAAGCGGTACTACCTATTGAGGTTGAAATCTCATCACTAAGAATTAGAATGCATGGTCTAGTAATTGATGATGACTACAGAGTGTCTAGGTTGCAAGAACTTGAACTACTAGATGAGCATAGACAAGAAGCATATGATCATCTTAGAGTATATTAGAAAATAATGTCTAGAGGCTACAACAAGAAAGTCAGACACAGAGAATTTTAGGTTGGTGATCTAGTCTTGAGAGAAAATCCAAAAAATCAATCACATAGAGAACGCAAGGGGAAGTTTGAACCCAACTGGCTGGGTCCCTTTGTTGTCACTACTACTTTTGGCTCTGGAGCCTATCAACTCTCAATGACTAAAGGAGAATAGCTCCAAGAACCAATCAACATTCTCCATCTGAAGAAATTCTACACCTAAGCCATTCAGTATTAAAAAATGTCTTGAAATTTTTTTAAAAATCAGAAAAAGTCCTAAAAAAATGATCATCCCAGTGAAAACCTAGCAATGGGCACCTTGATGTATCACAAAAAAATAAAAAAATATCAAAAGTAAAAAAAATTGAAAAAATGAAAAATACAAAAAAGTGAGAAAAAGAAAAATTGCCTTAGCGAAAACCTTGAAACAGGCACATTGGTAGCAAAAATAGAATCTCTGCCAAGATGGTGAAAACTCAGCAAACGGGAACCACTTGTTCAAAATGCTCCATCTAATAGTGCAATCTTGGTCTTTCCTAGCTTTCAGTCTTGCTTTAGTTTGTACATACCTCCCGGTTTGTTTCTGCATTCCTATTTTCAATAAATTTGGTATGTACACCAATCATCTCAAGTGTCTATATCCTATCAATGTTTCAAACATGGGGGCAATCAATGTCATATCCTATGGTCTCTAGTATACCTCAGATGAGTCATATCCAGTCAATGTCGTTTGAAGCTTCATCCAAGTTAGTCAGTCAGTCTCCTCTCTAGAAAGGATTTTGCAATCAAACATACACAAACATCAAAACAAATTGAAAACAACTTCTGCTTTACTGCTTTTATCTACTTGCATGCTTACTAATTCACATTGATATTTTGCATATTGTGTCCTTTTGAGCTCTTCGATGATGTCCTTTATAGGATTTAGAGAATGATGACTAGGGGCATAATCTTTTCTTTGTTTTCTACTTTGAGTGAAAATCTAATAACTTTGGAAATTTTGGATTGAAATGGTGTCCATCTATAAGAGCCTCCATCTCATATTGGATGGCCATGAGTACCTCAACCATTGATACCCAAAAAATTTGAGAAAGTTTGATCTAACTATTATCTTTTTGAGTGTGTTCTTACTCCTACTATGAAATGTGATTTTACCTAAGGATGTGAACAATAAAGGGTCACTATGGGTAATTCACATTGGATTCAGAATGATCTCTTGACTACTTGATGTGTTTGCATTGCAAGGCATATTTAGGTCATCATGATGTCTATGTTTTGATGCTTATACAAATTGCTATATCAAAATGGACATGATATTTAGGTCATCCTGGCATTTATGCCTTGGTACTTATATCTAATCCGACATTCCAAAGAAAAAATCAATATTCATATGTCCATACTTGTCTAGCCAGTGGGCATTGTATTGACTTTTGAGCATACAAAATTAATATTCATACGTCTATAGTTTCCTAACTAGTGGATGTTGTATTGATTTATCCAGTTACCTAATAAAAATTCAATGATGAAAATGACCAACACATGATCAGTGACTAAGTCCTAGGTCCTAGGTTTGCATTTCATTCTGCATATCATTTTTGCACTCTGCATGATTGCGTGATCTCACAATTTCTGAATAAACTTGAATGCTTAAATGATTCTTCAAATAGTGCTAACCATCTTACAAGAGTTGAATCTCACACAAAGGTTTCTTCACAGAACCGCAAGTAGTCACCATCCTGGGTTAGACATCCTTTTTGACAAATGACCGAGTACTTGTCTTTATCAATACCTACAGAACATATCATTTATATCACTACATTTACATATCATATTCATCCCATTACATTACATTTCATTACATACATGTGCATTTATCATTGTATAGCATAATCAAAATCATACATTTTCCATCTATTAATTACATTTGCATAAAATCCATACATTTGAAAGAAATCATTGCATTTCATATTACATACATTCTACACTACCTATAACATTTACATCACATGATATCATCATAAATCAAATTGACAAGCACAAATGAAGGCATAACCAAAATCTTGATCTCATATATATCATATAACTGAAATAGTCAGGGGTGCACTACTGGCACAAGGTGCAAAAGAATGAGCTCATGTGAGCTATCAAAGTCAGATCAATATCTATGGACAAAATGGAAAAAATGATAAAGAACACTACAATAGATCAGTTGTCTGCATGATCCTCTACATCTAGTGGAGGTGGTGGTGGTGCATCTGGAACTTCCTCAGCCCATGATGCTCTGGCTCCCTCTAAGGCTATCATATACTGAAAGTACGTAGGTACTCTCTATCCAACAAGAACAACAACATAATATGCAAAGACATAATAGGCACTCTATGTGGTCTGATGAGTAACCTCTACCTATAATCACCTGTTCTATGCCTAATGCTCTAAACATTGCCTCTTAGACTCCTTGAGGCATACCTAAAGTGTAGCACTATGTAATCTCAAATCTAGAACCTATAATCTAAGCCATCTAATGAGCTCCTATGGAGTCTGAGAAAATCCAAGATCTACATCTATAGTAGGCATGTATGTATCCTTAGTAGGTTGATTAGTAGCCTCAGGCCTACATGCCTTATGACGTCTAACCTCAGTACCCAGATCAAAACCTGTATCAAAATGTGTAGCATTAGTAATAGTACCTACATCCTATCGAGCACCTAATACCTCATTGGCACTACCAATAATACCAAGGGTACCATGCTCTCCTCTAGATCTCCTATGTGAATCTATAGCCTACCTGCTATAGAACTAGGAGGGCGCAGTGGTCTCATATGTCCAAAAGGCCTCCATGGAGTCATAACAACTCTAGGCCTCAGAGGTGTAGGCTATGGAATGGGAATCTAAACATCTCAATGCCTCTAGCCTCGACCCATCAGTGCCCCTGTAACATCCACTACCTCCTCCATACTAAGAATTAACTCTATGGGATAAAAAAATCAACATATAGGATGCTCCACCAGCCAAGCAATGAAAGCATCTGTAACTCCAGCATCTACAACTTGTGGCCTATAATCCCACTCTCTTAGCACATATCTAGTGTACTCCTATGTACTAAGAGCATAAGACAAGCATGTTGTCCATCCCAATCTAATCTCTTGGACTATATGTGCATAGGTAGCATGCTCTTGCGGTACATCCTTTATAAGACCATACTGTCTCAAAACCCATGTGATCAGGAAATGCTCAAGGACAATGGTGGACCTACCAATCAATACCCTACTCTAAAAAAATAAATTGAACTAAGCATGCGTAGTAGACCAAGGCTCAACCTATAAGTAAGGTCTCCATATACAAAAGGTCATATCATCAAGGACACACCTCCAGTACTCAGTAATGCCCATATGAACCTATGTGACATGTCCAGAATAGATATATATGATGGGCTCCTATGGCTATCTCTATGACTGACATACTAGCCTACATATGGTAATGTGCTCCCATGCCCAAATCTGAAGAATTAGTGTACCCAAAGAAAATGTCTTTCTCTCCTGATACACTATTTTGTGCATCTCGGAGAACATGTGGGTGACCATACACTATCCCCATCCCAACTCTGAAGGAGTAGCATCAATTGAGCCACCATCAGGGCCTAGCCCATCAATAGACCATTTTACTAATGGTCAAACATAATGATATCACCTATCATACCTTCTATAATGCACTCTAGTCTATGGGTGTGCCCATATCTCTGAAATAATGACTCCCATGAAATAGACTGAGTCAACTATGTGTCATCACTGACTACTCTCCTAAAGGAATGAAGACCAGAGTTCCCTAAACTGACATAGTCAAGCTGAGGACCATGGAATGGAATATGTAAGATCTGATAAATGTCCTCTAGTGTAACAGTATGCTCTCTAGTAGGCAGGTTGATGTCAGTGTTCCAAGGTGTGCTTGCACTGCTTCTTAAGAGACCTACCATGTCTCTCCTAGGAACCTATTCTCCTCTAGGTCCTAATTGGCTTAGATCATTAACTAAGTCCAATCTCAACTCTTTCCTAAGAGTTCTATCTCTTGTGCTTAACCTTGAAAGACTAACACCCTAGTTTTAGTACACTTCTTCTCATTCACTTAGAAAGCTCTAAGTGCCAATTCTCCACAAACTCCATTCTCTTTTGTAGGGATGCTCTCCATCTTGAAAACATTTATAATATTTCCCATTTGATCCATTTTATAGGGATCTTGAATCATGTTCTTACCAGCTTCAATGGTTCACCATTTAGTGACCTCAAATTAGGCCTATTCCTTGTAGCCTTTTGCAGAGGCTTTTGGACTTTCTTTTCAAATTTTTCCAAACAACTTGTAAAACCAATTGGAAATTCAGATACCCTTTTGGCTCTTACTAAATATTTTGAAAATTTTAGGTCCTGGAAGCCTCCGTACACCTCCTTCCTATAAACTAGGGTAAACATGGATAATTGACCTACTTTTTAGGACTGACTGTGTCCCTTTAGTAATCTTGCTCAAAATCCAATGTAAATGATTGGCATGAACCCAATATTCATAGGACATTTAGCTATAATGAACACCTACTAGAAAAAGTCCTAGAGTTGTAGTGTACCTTCAACCCTACAATGAAATCTCTATTTCTTCATAGTCTAGACCCCTAACTGGGCTCTATGTGCTCACCTAGTGCCTAGCATTAGAAATACATCTCCTCCTTTCCTAGACTCCTAAACCTAAACTTATATATAATGGTAACTCCCCTAACATATCCATCCATCATGAGTTGTTTCCCATGGTTATATTTCATGGGGGAGCCATGAAAGCTTGGACTGGTTAGAACAAAACTAGTGGAACTCTAGGCAACACATCACATAACACTTTGTCTTTGTACCTACCAATGGAGAGCTCCACCCATGCTTGCTCATTCACTAACACATGTTGGCCTTTATTTAGCCAAGTGACCTTGTAAGGATTGGTGTGGGGTATCTTTGTCAACTTCAACTTACTGATTGCTTCCTCTGACACAATATTGTCAGTAGAAATTGAATCAATAATGACCCTACATACTTTCCCCATCATGTTGAACTTAATCCTAAACAAATACCTCCTTTGTCTTGGCTCTTCCTTCACTGGCTCCTTGATTAGAGTTCTCCTCATCATAAGATTTTCTCCTTCCTCTGAATTCAATGGTACTTCGGCATGCTTATCTATTGTATTAGACTCATCTTGAACAAGGTTAGCTCTCTTGTCACCTCCTTTTGATGAACCACCTTTCTCAGGACATCTATAGGCAGGGTGCCCCATTTGATTGCAATGGTAGCACTTCATATTGGAAAAGTAATTACCTCTTCCTCCTTTTCCACCACTTCTTTCTCTAAAGCTAGAGTTAGAAATCCTTCCTCTACCACCTCTACTTGAGCTTCCTTCTTGTTGCTCACATAATTTTACATCTCCTTGACTTCTTGATTCATAACTTCTTCCACCATAGCCACCTCTTTGTCCTCTACTATCTTTTCTTTTAGCTTTGCCTTTAGAGGTTTCTTGTTTCCTTCTACTTTTCTCTTCTATCTTCAAGGCCATTTGATAGCATTGGCTAATGGATTTGAATTTCACTAGACTCATTTCCTCTTGTATAGACCATTTGAGGCCATTCAAGTACCTTGCAAGTTTGATACTTTCATCTTCAACTACCTTGGATCTCAAACATAATTTTTGAAACTTCTCAGTATATGCTTGGACATCTAAATCCTTTTTCCTAAGATTGTGTCTCCTCCTATGAAGTTGGACTTCATAATTATCAAGAAGGTAAGTCTACTTCACTTTGGATACCATGTACTTCCACGTCACAATAGGATCTTTTCCATCCTTTTCCCTCTCGGTTTGCACAAACTTCCACCAAGTAAGAGTTGAACCTCTTAGTCTAGACTTGGCCACCATAACTTTTTTTGCCTTTGAGATACCATCACATTCAAAATGGTTCTCAATGCTTTCTATCCAATCAATGAATGAATCTAGATCCATTTATCCACTAAATAGTGGTACACCTTCCAAAGATTTTCCACTCAATGCCTTTAATGCTTTTAAGAATGACTCTTCAGGAAGAATGGGGTCAAGTGTTGGAGCTTCCCCCTCCAAATCTAATTCCTTCTCCCTTGCTTCTTTTTCTTCTTGTTGGACAATTTTCTCCTTGACCTTATTTTCTTTGTCTTCGACTTCACCCAAGAGCTGCTCCATTTGAGCTAGTCTTTCCCTTAGCAACTTGTTATCTTCTTCTTGTTCCTCAACCTTCTTGGATAACTCAGCATTAGTCACCATGGTTTTGTCTTCTCTTGATCCAATTGGTGTATTTTCTCCCACTGATTTAGTAGGCTACAAAATCCACCACAAGCTTGATCAATTCAAGCTCTGATACCAATATGATGTGAGTGTTCCAAGGTGTGCTTGCACTGCTTCTTAAAACACTTAGCTTGTCTCTCCTAGGAACCTACTCTCCTCTAGGTCCTAATTGGCTTAGATCATTAAATTATTCCAATCTCAACTCTTTCCTAAGAGTTCTATCTCTTGTGCTTAAGCTTGAAAGACTAACACCCTAGTTTTAGTACACTTCTTCTCACTCACTTAGAAAGCTCTAAGTGCCAATTCTCCACAAACTCCATTCTCTTTTGCAGGGATTCTCTCCATCTTAAAAAAATTTATAATCTTTCCCATTTGATCCATTTTTTAGGGATCTTGAATCATGTTCTTACCAGCTTCAATGGTTCATCATTTAGTGACCTCAAATCAGGCCTATTCCTTGTTGCCTTTTGCAGAGGCTTTTGGACTTTCTTTTCAAATTTTTCCAAACAACTTGTAAAACCAATTGGGGATTTAGATACCCTTTTTTCTCTTACTAAATATTTTGAAACTTTTAGGTCTTGGAAGCCTCCATACACCTCCTTCCTATAAACTAGGTTAAACAAGGCTAATTGACCTCCTTTCTAGGACTGACTGTGTCCTGTTAGTAATCGTGCTCAAAAACCAATGTAAATGATTGGCATGAACCCAATCTTCATAGGACATTTAGCTATGATGAACACCTAGTAGAAAAAGTCTTGGATCCATACTGTACCTTCAACCTTGAAAAGAAATCTCTATTTCTTCACAGTCTAGACCTCTAATCAGGCTCTATGCGCTCACCTAGGGCCTAGCATTATAAATAGCTCTCCTCCTTTTCCAGACTCCTAAACCTAAACTTATATACAATGGTTACTCCCCTAACATATCCATCCATCATGAGTTGTTTTCCATGGTTAGATTTCATGGGGGAGCCATGAAAGCTTGGACTGGTCAGAACAGAACTAGTGGAACTCTAAAACAAAATCTACTTTAACCGACGCCCTAAACCTACTCAAAAATCCCTTCTTATCAAATGAAAAAGTCTTCAAACTATCTATAAATCACTAATCAACTATTAGATTTGGTCTTTCAATCCATAAGATATGACTATCAATACAAAGTCTTAGGAATCTCCTGGTAATCCTGTTGTAGAGCTCTATTAAAAAACTTCAAACTATTACAATGCATCAACTATCCTTGAGATTTGAGTCTTACATCACATAAGATGCCATTTCCACCATTGTAGGGCCTGTTGGCTGATCTCCCACCTCCTAAAGTTTAGGGGATCCAAGGTAATCAAGTTGCATGCAACATTTGCAATAACTGCAAATGTTGTCATGACAACTTCTTTTCAACATTTGGCAACCTTCACATATGCCTCAATCCTATTTTTGAGGACTCTTAACTTCCAATGTTTTGAGTATCCAAGGCCATTAATGACCTTATGGCATCTTTATAACCCCATTATTTTCCTAAGACACATTAAAGACTCAATCTCTAACTATTAGCACTAAGAATTAAAAACTACTAACATTGGTTATTTGTGTGACCTTAGTCCTAGTGACTAACCCACTTAGCCTACATAGAAAATGACCTTATAAGGTCTTCAAATAAAATAAGCTACTCTTCTTGACTTGGCTACAGTCAAGTGAAAGTAAAAAATTATTAAGCATGGAGGTTAGCCATGGTGTGCTCCTGCACCATAGGTGGAAAGTGTGTGTCTCAGAGTGGAACTACTCTATCAGCGCAGTAAGTAATCTATGGTTCACCTGAATCTTAGGCAACCATATTAGGTACTCAAACCTACAAGAATCTAAGTGCACTTTCATAGGATCAGGAAGTGATACGCAGAGTCTTTGAGTGGTCAGGTGTGATATACAGACATGTACATCAGGGTAGACAACCTACACAACAGAGAAATAAGGTATCCTATTAGTAACTTGGTCAAATAATCAGGCTCTAAAGTATAGGAATGGAAAATTTTAATATCTTTGAAGGTACGTTAAATACTAAGGAATCAGCCTATGAAATTAGAAAAATAAAAATTTTGACCTAAGACTCAGAAAAATGCTCTCTATTTTCCATACAAGTTTTCAGACTAGTTTCAAAACTTGTATGAGTTTCTACAGGTTGCTATATGACAATCCATGAGTATATGACAAAGCATATGTTCTCATACGACATTTGAGAGACTTGATGAAATGTCGTATGAGACATGGGTCCCTCTCATACAAGTTTCTGGTGGTTCCGAGATGACAATTGAAAAGAAATTAAAAACTTGTACGAGCCCTAGTGGACTGTCGTATGACTTTTCATGGTGCGAAAATTAAAAAAATTTCTAACGTACGAAAAAAATCCTAAAAGCATCAAAACATGGAATTTTTTAAATCATAGAGAGGCATAGAGGTCCACTTACAGGGTTCCCATACTGGGGAGGTTGCTGGTATCTCTGGCTATGGTCGAATCAGTGTGAGGAGACTGGAACTTTGTTCTCGACCATTTTTCTCTCAGAGGGCTCCACAAGTTTCATAAAAGACAAAAGTGAATAATGAAATGAAAATGACCTTTTTGGCCCTTCTATAGGTTTTGACCTAATTTTTCAAAGTGCTCCATTTTCCATGAAAATTGCACCCCTAGCTAATTTTGATGTTCCAAACCCATTTTCGGGATCAAAATCAAAATTTGAGATCGTTTACTATGTCAAAATCATGATTTAAAATTTTTGGACCTAGGACAACCAACTGCTTGTATAATCAACCTTCAATCATCATAGAAATCCAAAATTCAACTTAACTGATTATCTCACATTAAACTATCAAATTTAAACTTGGTCACCCATGGTCAACTCATGGTCAAACCTAGTCGAACTTGGTCTCCAAGACCTCTAAATGATGTAGAACGCATTTTTGGACATGTACAACTATTCCTCAAATCAATTAACATGCTTCTAAACCATTCAACACTGACTCTTCTTGTCAAATTTTGATTTTAATCCTAAAGGGGGCATAGTATTTCACATCATTCAAGTCTATAAATCAATCAAATCTTTCTTTCAGTGATCAAGACAACAACCACGTCTAGTTGTTGATTCATCTAAAAGACCTCATCACTTGGGGCATATCAGATTCATCGAGATCCATATCAATCCGGTATTCTCTTAATCTTGTAAACTGTATCAGCTTTTCGTAACTATCAATTCATTAGTGTTATTTCCTTGGTTCTTCATAACTGAAGGGTTCGGATGTGATATCATTTTGATTCCTTTGGACAATCAAGTCTAGAATCAGGTCACTCACTTCTTCATAATCATAAGGTTTAGAATCAGGTGTTTTAATACTTTTTTGTAATCTTGCTGCTATATTTAACATCATCTTGATTCTTGGTCGATTAGGACCTGAATCAACATCTTCAAATCTTTCAATCAGTTTCTATCTTGGGATCAGTTTATCCTTCAAATCAATTTCAACATAAAAACTAGACTAATCTTTGAACCATTGTGCTTCGCACAATAATTCAAAGAGGGGCAAAATGAAATACCCCAAAAATGGTCTATAGGTTCATTAACTTCCTACATCAAAAAATCGAATGAAATCGACATCAAGGTCCAAACCTAAGGCACATCTGCACATCAGTTTATCAAAAATTGATTAGCTTAATTCTGCATCTGGGAATATTCCTTGAATGTTCCTATTTATCTTGATTATTTTAATTAAATATTATTTGGTGATAAATGTCATTATTTTATCCTAAAATTTGATTAATTGACTATTATGAATATTTAATTAATTAAGTTTAATTCTGCCACTTAATTATTTAATTAGATTTAATTACATTTATTCCTAAATTGTATTATTTAATTTTGACAATAAATTAAAAATCTTATGACTAATTGATTAGATTCTCATTTAATTAATTAATGTCAGTTGTCAATATTTAATGATATAGTTTTTGAATAAAAGTTTAATTAAATAATTGATTAACCCATAAATTAGTTATTTTAATTCAAAAATCAGTTAAGTTGAAGATAAATCACTTTATTTATTTATTTAATTCATAATTATCTACGCACATTTGAAGGAGCAATTAAACTTTAAATTAGAAAATCAATTCAAGTTGTTACCTTCTTGAAACTCAACATCTATTTTGAGTTGAAAGCTAATCTAAACTTCTAATTTGAGCCAAAAAGTTATTTTTGCATGATTTTGGGAGTTAATTAATTCTAATTTCTTGTTAACTTAAAAATCAACCTGAGTTTATCAAGAGTGATTTATGGCTTTTCTCAATGCATCCTCAAGCCCTGGATTTCTATAAAAACAAGGCTCAACTCTTCACTTGAATATATCTCTTGAATTTGCACAATTACTCTGGTGAAATTGCATACGAAGAATCAAGCTTTTGAGAATAGGTGATTTTTGTGAGACCATTCATAATTTTTCATAGCTTTGCATAGTTTTTCATATCAGTTCATATCATTGGTAGAATAATCGGAATATCATTTCAATTCATTCTAGATTAGATTCATACAATTTTTCACCTTATTGCATTCAAAATATAAAAAAATAGATTAATCTGTATTCATTCTACATTCATGTTTTAGTATTAAATCCTTCATTTAGGTGTTGCATTATCATTGATCTCAGTCTAATATGAGAATACCATACTCACACCTACTAGAAGGCAGTAAATTGCCTGGTTAGCTTAGTTTCATTTATTTACAGATTTCTTTGATTTGCTAACCTCTAATGTTTTACTAAAGTGTTGTGTCCACAACTAGGTACAATTTTCACACACACACACACACTAACCATTTAAGATATTGCAATAGGGCATGCTCATCCTGACAATTCAGGGAAGTCGATGCCTAGTACCTACAAACCTACATACAAAACCCGCATGTACATACATATATAAATATATAACAGACAATGGAGGGGATCAGCCGGTCATGTGGATCTCACAAGCAAGTAACTATGACTTCATCCCTCAACCACATCAGGAACATCAACCTTACACATGCAAGTATGGGGTCAGTAAAATCATAAGCATCATTAATTTCCTAATATATAATCTATCATCCTAAAATAATCACAACATCTATAAAATCAGACTAGCGGAGGGGTACTACAACCTTCACCATAAATGGTGCAACTCTACCTCAATTACTCCACCATGAGGAACCCAAAATCTAACATTGTCCTCCGAGCTATTTCCAAGGATGAAGCACCAAGAACTTCCAAGTCATTAACTCAGGAACATGGAACAAAATCCTCTTACCCTAGTTGCACTCTTCTAAGGAATACTACATCCCACTCTAGTGTACCAATGGATACAACTCATAGGATTTCCTCGCGGAAGCAAGAGCACTCCCAAAATAGGGGCCTAATAGTGTACTCCTTCCATTTATAGGGATAAATAGAGTACCTTAGAATAATTCCAAGAGTAGGATCATTATGTTTCCATAATGAAAAGTGGTCAATTATCCTTACAAAATAGTGTCTCTTACCCCAAAGTACCTTAGTCCTACCGCAAGGAGGAAAATGAGTTCAGATAATGGATGAACTCAAAACACTCATCCTCAACCCCAATCTTAGATGAAAAACAAGCCTACAAATCTATTACCTTCAAGTCAAGCATAGGGATACCTCCAATCAAGCCATACCCCAATGGCCCCCAATTAATAGCATGGAGAATTCCCCAAAGGGAATAACTTAATCGATAAGATAGAGTAACTAAAACATAACCAAAAAGGGTGTAATCACCACCAAACTTAGGGCCCTTAAGACCCACCACATGGATCAACACTCTTAACAATCCATCAAACCATGCTAAGAAGAGGAAGCTCTCCTAGTTCCCAAAACACATCATGGAATCAAGGAGGATTCCCATTAAGAATACAAGCTAGGTCCATTGCAAAAAGAAAGGTTCATATGCCCTCACGAAAGACATAAAAGGACTTACACCCAAGTGGTATTACCTCGCCGAGTCTGATCATTTCCAAATGAGGTCTTCTCAATCCTCAAATATTGATTAGCATCACAATCCAACTATAGCATTCACTTCCTTGGTATTGTCTAGCCAATAACAGTTTCAAAGAAGGAAGTAGCTCCTACACAAGAGAAACTTTTGATCTATACTTATAGATAATAAAAAATCTTAGCATGCTCCAACTAAGCTACTGACTTGCACCACATCTTTATCCTTAATAAGGTGCATTACAGTGTGTCCTTTCTAGTGTTCCCCCTTTATACATGTTGTCAATGATCCTTTTTATGCTAGGTAGAGTCACAACCACAAGATTGGCTAGCAAGTTAAAAACATTTGGAATAGTCACCAAGAACCAGAAGAAAAGTAAATCCTAATAGAATATCCATTGATTTCAATAGTAAAATAAAAAATCAGCTAAATTCAACAATAAATAGAATGTGTCATAAGTCATAGAAAGATACATTAAGTGACTAATTCTAGGCATAAGAAATAACCAAAATATGCTAGGCCACACAACATGAGGAAAGTTCTTTTACAAAAGATAGACAAAATGAAAGGAATAAAAATAAATCAAGGAGTCATTCACAAAACATTGTGACAAAAATCATTCATGAAGAGTGAGGAATCATGTAATTCCCTAAAAACTAGGACAAAAAAATACACCAACATTTTTTTTAAATTTTTTTGTTAACTGCATACTATATATGTAAATTTCTATATACTTAAGTGCATATAATATATTTATTTTAAAAAATTTAACTTTTATACAATGTTGTAATTTAATCATTTTCTCCTTTTTTTTAAAACATAAACTCAAGACAATGTAGTAATAACTTAAAGCATCTCATAATAATATATATATTTAAAGGAAATTTTGTCTTTTCTTTAGAAATAAAAACCAGCAACATATTTGCACTTGAAGATTAAAATTAACTCAACCTATCAAATACATAGAATTACATTGAACTTCATTTCACATCTCTAAAGAAAAGTCTATACATTGGATACATATTTTACCAATTCAATTTACAATGACAAATCAAATACAAGTAAATATCTTCTTCACCCAAGAATTTACATAGCTTTATCATGCACACAATAACTTGAAACTTCATCTTTCTTCCACTCTCCACACTCATCCAACCCGCAACTTTGAAAAATTTGAAACTTGACCACAAAGGCTCACCTCCTAGCCAAGACCCTTACAAGGCCACCCCCGAGCTAGTGGAAACAAGGTAGGATGGGTAACACTCATACAACTTACACACAAAAACATAAAACCACAATCAACACAAGTATTCCCAATCCCAAGATTTGCACAAAGGATCACATTAGATCCAAAAATGGGTGAAGGTGGAAATAATCCATTAGCAAAGCCATACTTAAACAAAACAACAAGTCTTTTTCCTTTTAAAAAACATGCCTTCACAAGGATCATCTCAAAACCAACATGCTCATCTCATAAAGCACAAATCAACTCCCCTTATGACCCCCAAATTGTAAAACCAAAGTAGGCTACATGGATGCCCATACATCCATGCTTCTATCCCCTTCCTCCAAGAGGAAGGGCTCTACACAAAGAGATATTCCCAACTAACTCCTTCACCCTCAAGACTCTCAAACCCTCCCAAGGGTGAGTATAGTCTTGCACTCCCAAAACACACATGAAGAAAATCAAGGAAAAACATCTTACAAAAAAAATTGAATTCAACACAACATACATACAACAAAGATTTGAAAAACAAAGAATTTACATATGACAAAACCTTCCATGATAGATGAACTAACCTTCCTCCAAGAAACAATGGCAAGATAAATTTGATGATGAGCTCAATTTCCCTTCCTACCTTTCCTTCTCTCAAATCCAAGCCTCTTTCCTCCTCTCTCTAAGCTTCTAGTTCCTACCAAGATGATCTCCACCAAAAAAAACCCAAAATGCAAGACAAAAATGACCATCTCTTCTATCCCATTTTGATAATAGCAAACATTCTTTCCATCTCTACCCCCATCCCAATGTGAAGTAGCTTTCTTGGCTTATGTGTTCTTTCCACTTGTCCCTAACTAGGGAATGAGAGGAAAACCAAGACATGGGGGAAGGAACTAATTTTGAAACCATACCCAATTTTTGTCACTCTCAAAGAAGGATCTCTTTAAGAGGCCATTTGGAAGCTCTAGGTGATGAAACATGAAAAATTTGACCCCCATACCTATGTACATGCATTGGGATAGCTAAAACTAACCTTAACCACTCCCTAGGGATCATTTGAACCTCTCTAAAACCCATGTGAAGTTAGCTCATGAAAATGGGAAAATATGACTCATGCTTTGGTTCCCTAAACAATTAACTACACCTAGGGACTCACAAGGTAACCTAAGGGTAATTTTAAGTCAAAACATTCCACTTAGGCATGCCAACACATAAGCACAAGTGTCAAGTGACACAAAAAAAAGATACACATCAATACACTTAAATTCACACATGGCATGTCAAATGGATTAAACACATTTACATTTACACATAATTTTCATCCAATTATGCACATGTAAACACTTACAAAATAAAATTCACCCATACATCACATTTATGAATTTAAAACACATAACAATGAGGTTATTCTCTTCATAGAGTCGACCTTAGCCTTTTACTCTTTTCACATTGATCCATCTTTGTTTCCCCGCATTTAAAACCATGGTGATAATCCTACACACTTGATTAGATATTAGTATCACATGAAATCATCTCATATATAATCATATAGAAAGAAAAGAAGGATTCATAATAACATTAAAATACAAATACACTCATAAAATTCATTTCATGATATCAACATATACATAAACCATATTGTATCCTATTCCCATAAGCATCACATGTAAGTTTAGTTTTACTTTAAGAAGTAACCCTAAATCAAATGCAAAACTAGTTCATTAGGAAACCAACATCATAACTATCTCAATACCTATTCCATAAGATAGCATAAATCAAAATGCAGAATTCCATATTCAGTTATCTTTCTATATCATAAAGTCAAGATGAATTTAACATAAGCATATAAAGGTGCGTCTAACATCATCATCCATATAATCATGTAAAATCATTGCATAATGTCTAATGATATGAACTCATAATCAAAATAGGTCTAATATCTCAAAATAGTGTATCATCTAGATAGCCCATATGTGAAAATATCAACCAAGATAAGATGTGTCAGGGTAGGACCGCACATCCTACCACCCTAGGCCTAAACTTCCTCTTGGAGTTCATCAAATAGATGGGGATATTGAGCTCTCATATGTGCTATGTCCTCACAAGATATTGTGACCTCATCATAGAAATCCCACTGAACCCTAACCTAGTCTAGCTCTTGGCCTCGAAGGGTCAGGGTCCTACGTGCTAGTATATGAATGGGCTCCAAAGCCAGCTACCCATCTGACTCAGCCTGTGCTCTCAATAACCGTGGCTTGATGCTCAACTTGGTTGTCATCAAATGTTACAAATACTCAGTGTAACCTTCCCATGTCACCTATGGTGGGCTCTGAAGGGTGTTATCCTCTGATTGTTGGTTGGATGACCCATACACAATCTCTAGCAATGTTCCCCATGGTACCACATGTATAACATGGACTTTTAGCCTGAATTTGAATCCCTTGAGTTCTAGACTATTTTTGCCCATTGATCATACTGGATCCACTAGATCTACCCTAGATGACTGTGTCTAAGCTCCCTGATTATGTTGGGGACTCTGCTGAGACTAATTCTTCTACTATTGTTGAGGTGCTCTGGAATACCATGAGGAGTTCTTCTGATTTCCCTTCCAGTGGGATTTATGGAAATCAGAAGACTATGGTATGAAATTATGGTTCTATGACTTGTCCTATGCATCATGAGACCTATTATGGATCTCCTTAACAATCATGGCCCTCTCTATGGTATAGCATAAACTACCTGGAGGTACCATCTGCACCCTATCAGATATATCATAGTTCAACTTCCTAGTAAATTAGTTGACCTAAAGTTAGCTAGAAGCTTAGAGATAGAAGGAGTTAAGAGGCTTGGATTTTAGAGAAGGAAAGCTAGGAAGGGAAATTGAACTCATCATCAAATTTATCTTGCCATTATTTCTTGGAGGAAGGTTAGTTCATCTATCATGGAAGGATTTTTCATATGTAAATGCTTTTTTTTGCAAATCTATGTTGTATGTGTGTTGTGTTTAATTCAATTTTTGTTTTAAAATGTTTTTCCTTGATTTCCTTCATGTGTGTTTTGGGAGTGCAAGACTATACTCACCCTTAGGAGGGTTTGAGAGTCTTGAGGGTGAAGGGGTTAGTTGGGAATATCTCTTTGTGTAGAGTCCTTCCTCTTTGAGGAAGGGGATATAAGCATGGATGTATGGGCATCCATGTAGCCTACTTTGGTTTTACAATTTGTGAGTCATTAGGGGAGTTGATTTGTGCTTTATGAGATGAGAAAGTTAGTTTTGAGATGATCCTCGTGAAGGCATGTTTTGTAAAAGAAAAAAATACTTATTTTTTTGTTTGAGTATGGCTTCTCCAATGGATTATTTCCACCTTCACCCATTGTTGGATCTAATGTGGTCCTTTGTGAAAATCTTGGGATTGGGAATACTTGTGTTGATTGTGGTTTTAAGTTTTTATGTGTATGTTGTATGAGTGTTATGTTAGAAAGTAAAGTCCACCAAGATAACTGAGAGGGGTGGGTGAATCAATTATCTAATAATTATAACCTTTATCAACTTCAAAAAATTTTAACCATATAAGTAATGTAATTAACAACCATAGAAAGATATTCATACACAATAACACAATGACATAAGATATGTTGACTAGGGAACCTCTTGATCAAAGAGTAAACCCCGGTGTGAATGATGCCCAAAAAAGATGCACTAATATGAATATTCCTTGTAAAAGGATGGACTCTATTAGGAGTCTTATGAAATATATTCAGTACATATGAGTCCTTGCTAGAAGACTTTGAATCCCTGCTAAAAGATTCTAACTCTGTTAGGAGTTATGGAAGACAGAAGGACCCACTATCCAAACATCTTCAATGGAAAGATCATTGAACACACTATCCAAATAATCTCTAGATTATTTAGTAGAATAATATCAAATCATTATTGATCTCAACAATATGTTACCTCTTCTTTGACTGTGCCAAACCGCTCTCACTGCTACACCAGATCTCAATTTCAGATCTCTGTACCTCACATGTCCTCTTTCACAAATTTTCTTTCAAAAATTCATTCACTTCATCATTACATTCATATTCATATTAGAACAAGGAAAAACATTACTTCCTTTATACCAAAATCAAGTAATTAAAAATGAGTCGGCATCCATTTACAAAATAAAAGTTTCCACACGTTACATAAAAAATACACAAAATTGTCAGCTTCCAATTTGAATAAATCTTCACTCGTGTGACCTCAAAGTTTCCACTATCATCCATGTCACTATAAGAATGTATTCAACTACCCTCTAACTACAAAAAACTAGATTCCATCCTGATTAGGAGATATCATCCTATTTCCACAAACCGCTACTCAGGAACACTGCCTGAATATTGTTTCCACCAAAATGATCATAACTTCCATGAATAAATGAATTATTATTTGTGCTCTTAACCATGAACATATAACATAAAAAAGAGTAAATCCTCAACATTTCATATCTCTATCTTCAATATCCCATGTGCGCTAATCCAAACACTATCTACTCCTCTGCAAATCTTAGTAGATCACTGTGTTGACATCAATAACAATTTTAGTCATGAATGCAACAACAACTTCTATAGAATGGCTGCCAATACTCCCATAGGATATATTCAACATTCATTCTTAACAATCTCCCCCATTGGCATTGATGGTAACATAGATGAAAAACATCCAATGTTCCATAAATCCAACACTACAACACTATTTCTCTGAAAAATACTTCAAGTGCTCTTCATCAATCAAATCTTGCTTTGTTTTCCTATTCAGTTCTCTCCAAAAGATGGTACAAAGGTTTTTCATGTATACTTCTCCCCCATTGACATCAATGATAGAAATTTCATCATTATGTCAACAATAACTCCAATTTCAAAAGAGACTATTCTGAAAATACATTCACTAGAGTCCTCATGACTCAGCTCATATACACATACTCCCCCATAGAGGAAGTACCAACATCCAGTCCAAAAGAAAGATAAGGCTCATATACCATTGGATGGATGCAACAATCTACATCACTTCTCAAAGATAGGCTGGGGAATAACCCCAAACATAATTCTTAGATGCTCAAATGTATCCTTAGGCAAAAGTTTTGTAAATATTTCTACTATCTTCTCCTTTTTGCTTATGTATTCAAGTCTTAGTTCTTTCTCAACAACTTTCTCTCTTACTACATGATACTTAATCTCTATATGCTTAGTCTTAGAATGTAATACAGGGTTCTTAGATATACTAACTGTGATGGTGTTATCATAATGTATAACAATAGGTTCAACAAATTTTATTCCAATATCCTTCAGCATTTTCTTCATCCAAATTATCTGGTTACAATTGTTTGCTACTCCTACATATTCTTCTTTTACTGTGTTCTATGAAATACAATTATGCTTCTTGCTGAGCCAAGAAATCAATCTTCCTCCAAGGAAAAATGCTCCACCACTGGTGCTCTTTTTATCATCAACACTGCCTCCCCAATCAGCATTTTTATATGCACATAGGGTAAAATCATCAAATTTTTCATACCAAAATCCATACTCAATTGTGCATCTTAAATATCTCAGTATTCTCTTTACTACTGCATAATGTCATTCTCTAGGTTCAACTTAAAATCTTGCTACAATTCCAACTAAATGTGCTATGTCTGGTCTTGTCTATGTCAAGTATTGCAATCCTCCAGTCATATATTTGTACTTCTTTTGTTCAACTATAGGAGTCTCATCTATGCTAAATAACTTATGTCTAGTTATGATAGGTGTTCCAACTGGTTTATAGTTCTCCATTCCAAATATTTTTAACAAATCATTCAAGTACTTTTTCTGACTAACAAGGATACCATCACTATTCTCTGTTATTTGTAATCCCAAAAAGTATTTCATTTCACCATTCATACTCATTTCAAATTTAGTCTTCATTTCATTGGAAAATTTATCACTGGCTTCATCTTCTCCTCCAAAAATAATTTCATCAACAAAAATAACTACAACCAACAAAACATTTTCAATTTCTTTTGTTTATAGGTTGCTATCAACTGTTCCTTTTGTAAATCCCA
This sequence comes from Chamaecyparis obtusa, assembly GCA_027943335.1. Taxonomy (NCBI): domain Eukaryota; kingdom Viridiplantae; phylum Streptophyta; class Pinopsida; order Cupressales; family Cupressaceae; genus Chamaecyparis; species Chamaecyparis obtusa. The sequence continues at coordinate 2,447,530 of BSBK01006215.1, forward strand.
ATTTTATCAAATACTTATCCAATCTTACATACCAAGTTCTAGGTGCTTGCTTTAGTCCATATAAAGCTTTCTTCAGTTTATATATCATGTATCCTTCTTGAGTTAAAGGAAAACCTTTAGGCTACTCAATGTAGACTTCTTCTTCCAATTCTCCATTTAAAAATGTTGACTTAACATCCATCTGATATACTTTGAATTTCTTGTAAGCTGCATAGGCCAAAAACATTGTTATTGCTTCAATTCTTGCTACAGGTGAAAAAGTTTCTTCATAGTCAATTACTTCTTGCTGTGAGTATCCTTTACATACCAATCTTTCTTTGTTTCTTACTACTTCTCCTTGTTCATTCATCTTGTTTCTGAATACCCATTTTGTTCCTATAACATTCTTATCTTTAGATCTAGAGACCAATTCCCATGTTTTGTTCTTTTCAATCTGATCTAGTTCTTCTTTCATAGATTTAATCCAATGTTCATCTTCACAAGCTTCACTAGTAGATTTAGGTTCAATCTAGAAATCAAACATAATTGTTCTTCTACCTTATTTCAAGTTAGAACTCCTCTGTCTATGCTTCCAATAATCTTCTCAATAGGATGATTCCTTGATAAATTCTTGTTAGGTGTCACTATCTCAGATCTCACTTTAGGTGTTGATTCTTCAATGATCTCACTATGGCTTTCATTCAACAAATCACTATCAGTTTCATAGAACAATTCAGTAGTCTCAATGTTAGGTCTAGGATGATTTCCTTCATCTGATTCATAATCAAGCATTCTTTCCTAAATTTTAAACTTTTCATCAACTTTAACATTTGTACTCTCAACAATAGTCTTAGTTCTCTTATTGTAACATCTATAAGCTTTTCTCTTCAAAGAATATCCAAGAAATATACCTTCATCACTTCTAGGATCAAACTTTCCAATATCATCATCTCTCTTTATATAAAATTTGCTTCCAAAAATTCTAGAATACTTAACTGAGGGTGCATGTCCAAACCATAATTCATAGGGTGTCTTGTCTGTGTCTACTCTGATTTGTACTCTATTCAGTGTATACACTGTTGTGTTCACTACTTCTCTCCAAAATATCTTTGCTAAGTCATTCTCAAATAACATAGCTCTTGCTGCTTCATTCACTGATCTATTTCTTCTTTCTACAATACCATTTTGTTCAGGTGTCCTAGGAGCTAAAAAATGTCTCTTAATACAATTCACTTCACAAAAGGTGTTAAACTCTCTAGAAGTAAATTCACCACCTCTATCAGATCTCAAACATTTAATCTTCATTCCAGATTCATTCTCAACTTTATTCTTTATGATCTTAAACTTATCAAATGCTTCAAACTTTTTTTTAAGAAATGCAATCCACATCATTCTTGTAAAATCATCAACAAGAATCATAAAATACCTTTCTCCATAGAATCCTCTAGTCCTTGTAGGACTGCTCAAGTTTGTATGAACAATCTCCAACTTCTCTGCAAATGTAAACTTCTTACTAGGAAATGAACTTCTCTTCTATTTAGCCATCACACATTACTTGCAAATCATGTTAGTAGGCTTCATAATTTTAGGCAAATCTCTTACTAAAAGTGTAGTGCTCACTTTCACAATGTTATCAAAATTTATATGAAAAAATATTCTATGCCATAACCAACTATCATCAATCTTAGTAATCAAACATGTCATCTTAGTAGGATTCAACTGAAATACATTACCTCTTGTTCTAGATCCAATACCAATCAAGTTTCCATCTTTGTCTTTTATCACACAAGTTTTCTTAGTAAAACAAACTTTATATCCCTTATCAACTAACTATCCAACACTCAAAGGATTATTTTTCAAACCATCCACAAAGTAAACATCATTAGTATTAGTCTTTCCATCAAGAGTAATAGATCCTATACCTTTAATCAAACAAGGTGCATTGTTTCCAACTCTAACAACTCCTCCATCATAATTGGTAAACTTTATGAACTTTCTCATGTCTCCAGTCATATGATGTGAACAACCATTGTCTATAATCCAATCAAATTTCTTTTCAACTTGAGAAACTAGGGCTTTTTCTTCCTTAACCTCTATTTTAGAATTTTTTTCTTTAATTGCTACAAATCCTATGTCATCAGTATTCTCAGTATCACTTTCACTTAAGGTTCTCTCTATACTAGCTTCAAGTTCCTCATCATTAGCATAATAACATTCCTTAGGTCTTCTAGGCTTAAAATTGTTTTTGTACTTTTTAACTCTCTTAGGACATTTAGATGCAAAATGACCATATTCTTGACATGTCCAACATTTAAATTTTTTCTTACCATCTGTTTCTCTCTTCACAAGAAAGGCAATACCTTCTTCAATCTTCCCATCTTCATTTCTAGATCTACTGCTGCCAACATAATCTCCACTCACAATGATGCTTCTTGACAAAGTAGGGAAAACACTAAGAGCACTAAATTTTGTCTCCATTCTAGGCAAGTCTCCTGATAACCTTAGGTTCATTTATGCTGCTTCCAATCTTCCAAGAAGAATCTCTCTAGTAAAGTTTGAAGTACAAGGCATAACTTGTTCAATCATCTATGTTGTCTGCTTAAATGCAGAAGTCAATGTCCTCAGAATTTTCCATATCACTTCATTCTCTATCTTTGTTCCTCCACAAGATTTTATACCTACAACAATTTCTGACATTCTACCAATATAGCTTCTAACAGATTCATCTTCCATCATTCTTATATCTTCAAATGCACATATCCAATTATGTAATCTAACTTTCTTTGCATGTTCATCACCTTCAAAAGTAGAGTGTAAAGCTTTCCAAATTTCATGAGATTTTTTCAAACATTTTACCTGACTATACTCATTCTCTGGAAGGGCTAACAAAAGTGCTTCTCTAGCAAGTATGTTAAACATGAATAGATCTCTCTCATCATTAGTACATATTTCAATATTATCTTAATCAATGATAGTCTTCTCATTCTTAGTAATCAACCAATAACCTGGTCCTAAACATAATAAATGTGTCTTCATCTTTTCTTTCCAGCTATCAAAATTCACTCCATCAAACTTAGGGCTTTCTTTCCTGAAATTCACCATGGATCTCCTTAAGCTATTAAACTTTTCTTTCAAGGACCTTCTGCTCTAATACTAATTGTTAGAAAGTAAAGTCCACCAAGATAACTAAAAGGGGGGGGAGGGGGGGGTGAATCAGTTATCTGATAATTATAACCATTATCAACTTCAAAAATATTTGAACATATAAGTAATGTAATTAGCAACCATAGAAAGATATTCATACACAATAACACAATGACACAAGATATGTTGACTAGGGAACCTCTTGATCAAAGAGTAAACCTCAGTGGGAATGATGCCCATAAAAGATACACTCATATGAATATTCCTTGTGAAAAGATGGACTCTATTAGGAGTCTTATTAAATACATTTAGTACACATGAGTCCCTATTAGGAGACTTTGAATCCCCGCTAAAAGATTCTAACTCTGTTAGGAGTTATGGAAGACAGAAGGACCCACTGCCCAAACAACTTCAATGGAAAGATCACTGAACACACTATCTAACTGATCTCTAGAATATTCACTAGAATAATATCAAATCATTACTAATCTTAACAATATGTTACCTCTTCTCTGACTGTGCCAAACCGCACTCACTACTACACCAAATCTCAATTTCAGATCTCTATACCTTGCATGTCCTCTTTCACAAATTCGCTTTCACAACTTCACTCACTTCATCATTACATTCATATCCATATTACAACAAGGAAAACATTCCTTCCTTTATACCACACTCAAGTAATTACAAATGAGTTGGCATCCAATTATAAAATAAAAGTTTCCACACATTACATAAAAAAATACACAAAACTATCAGCTTCCAATTAGAATAACTCTTCACTCATACAATCTCAAAGTTTGTGTTGTCATCCACATCACTATCAGCATGTCTTCAAATGCTCTCTAATTGTGAAAAACTAGATTCCATCCTGATTAGGAGATATCATCTGATTTCTACAAACCGCTACTCAGGAACACTGCCTGAATACTACTTCCACCAAAATGCTCATAACTTCCATGAATAAATGAATTATTGTCTGCACTCTTAACCATGAACATATAACATAACAATCAGTAAATCCTCAACATTTCATAGTTCTATCTTCAATATCCCATGTGTGCTAATCCAAACACTGTCTCCTCATCTACAAATCTCAATAGATTACTGTGCTGACATCAATGACAATCTCAGTCATGAATGCAACAACAACTGCTACAAAATGGTTGCCAATACTCCCATAGGATATATTTAGCATTCAATCCTAACATCTTACCAATCCTACCTTGTTTCCCCTAGCTTAGGGGTGGCCTTGTAAAGGCCTTGGATGGGAGGTGATCCTCCATGTTTAAGTTTCAAATGTTTCAAAGTTGCAGGTTGCATGATTGTGGAGAGTGGAAGAAAGCTGCAAGTTTCAAGTTATTATGTGCATGAGAAAGCTATGTAAATTATTGGGTGAAGAAGAGATTTAATTGTATTTAGTTTGTCATTGTAAATTTCATTGGTAAAATATGTATCCAATGTATATAATTTTCTTTAGAGATGTGAAATGAAGTTCAATGTAATTCTATGTATTTGATAGGTTGAGTTAATTTTAATCTTCAAGTGCAAATATGTCGCTAGTTTTTACTTCAAAAGAAAAGATAGAATTTCCTTTAAATAAATATATTATTCTGAGATGCTTTATGTTGTTACTACATTGTCTTGAGTTTGTGTTTTAAAAAAAAGAGAAAATGATTAAATTGAAACATTGTATAAAAGTTCAATTTTTCAAAATAAATATATTATATACACTTGAGTATATAGAAATTTACATATATAGTATGCAGTTACCAAAAAAAAATAAAAAATTTGTTGGTGTGTTTTTCTGTCCTAGTTTTTGGGGCATTACATTCAGCTCAATTTCCC